>CM053793.1:396375574-396863074 GCA_028749045.1 Cupressus sempervirens
GACTAGTGTAATAACCATATTCAAGATCTATAAAAGCAGATGAAACCCCTAATTCTTCTATGCTTAACCAGGAGATCATAAGCATGAAATAACTAAAGACATGACTAATGAAATTGGAAAGCTAAGTGCGGGTTATACTCTGTATATCTTTCAACATAAAAGAGAAAATTGACTTAATTATTGAGGAAAGACGACATGTTCAATATGCAGCAGAACTTTAATGATCCTACAAACAATCAGTGCCTTATCCATTGGGCAAACCTACACTCCATAATTATGCATCCTTGAACATCAATCAACATATAACATATGTTAAGACATTCATGTTCAGTCTATTCACCTTATGAATTAGACAACAATATCCAATATAACCCATACTTTCTCACATTCTTTTTTAATTGAATCTGCAACCTTGTCTGAAATCACAAGCACTTATCTGAATCCTTGAGTCAAAAGTAGGCAAATGTCAAACATACAACCGAGCAATTGCAAATAGGTTCAAGATCTTTGTTCTTGAACATATAACATTACAAAATCAATAAGAAAGGAAACAGAATTATATTGAAATTCAAAAGAACTTCTGCACATTGTATTTATCTCCTTGAAATAAGTACATTAGGAATGCATAAAACAAGATACAAGATCACACTAGCGTATCAGAACTATTTATGAAATCCATATGCTGTTCATACAAGACATGCTAGGTACATGGTTTTCACAGCCTGAGCAGAGTTCCAAGAGCATAAAAATTTTGGAAAACCAACCAATAAACCCTCCCCCCACCCCCCCCCCCCCCGCCCCCCCCTCTCTTTTTTCTCTAGCCTTGGGATCTCACTTAAATACTATGAGATGCAACAAGCTTCAGGCATAGAGAACTGACAAGTGTCCCTTACAAAAGATATCTTAAGTTTGTAACGACAGAAAAAAGAAAAAATGATTAACATAACATTATGTAGATCAAATATTCTCCTGTAAGCTCCTTTTCTGTTACCACCTTTTGCTGATTCAGCTTTACCACTGATTTGTTGTATGCGCCAATGCTAAGACCGCCCTATTAATGAAAAAATCAACTTTGAAGAATATGCACCAACCTAGGCCCGTGGGTTTTGTCAAGATGACTACTGAATGAGAGTCATATTTTCTTCCCACTCCTTGCTGATCATGCTAGGCTTCAGAAATAACAGAATCATTGCTTAGCATGTAGTACAGAAGCTGGAAAATAGTGTGGTTATAAAAAATAACAAAATAGGGATGCTTTGATCCCCAGCCATGTCTATTTCCTTAACCAACTTCTTGCCAAAAATTGCCATCCACTGACACAAAAAGGGGAAACACGCACAAAAATTGAAGAAGACTATACCCAAAGGTATAAAATCTTCCTCACCCTCTTCCCAAACTATGCACAGGGTCCCAAATATTTCTGCCACCCTGGCATCAAACTAAGATACTTTGAAAATTTGTTTAAAAGATGATGTTTTTGCTGAGAAGGTTGTTAGATTACAAAGTCTGTTCATTTTTCTTCTTACCACCTTGGTGTCTTGACTACGACACCTGATTACTGGTTTTCCTCTATCAAAAAACCATACATAGGCATATGAAGCTAGCCATTCTCCTTTTCTGGACCATCCTCTAAAAATAAATAAATCATTTGTCAAAATATCAATGTCCCAAAACCCACTACTCCCAACGAACAATCCTTCCACTATCCATACCCTCAGACTTAGTGAAATCTTTAGAAACATCTTTTGAAAAACAAACAATAGGGCTGAGAAATGCAGAGACTATGGTATACAATTTTACCTGAAGCCTTTCCTTTTATCTCTGTAACTTTTGCATTTTATCCTTGAGCCAACTACTTGACACTCGTACCAAATCTACCTCAATCTCAGCAGTAACTTTTTTCGTTCAGAGATGACTCACAAATTTCTACTTGCACAAGTTGATATTGGGTAAATCTCACTTGTTACACCCTGTTCTTTACTTTCACACGTGAAGGTTTTCACATCTCATTAATATGCATAATAATACCACCTTCAATAGTAAAATATGCACCGTCGATCTTGAAAATTGTATTAGTTGATAATGTGAGCATGACGGCTTCGAAATCCACTAGGCAAGCTGGTCTAGAAAAACCCAATCAAAATTAGCCAATTGAGCAATTTAACTTTTAGTGGGTGCTTCACGTGAGAATCGCAGATCTAAATTGAATCAACGACTTAAGTCTGCCACACATGTCACTTATGCGCTTGCCCGCATTTTGTAAGTTCCTCAAATTTTGAAAATGCGGGCCAGCGCCCTCCGTTGATCTAAAGAAGATCAACGGTTGATGAAGAAAATCCTGAACAACCATTGCACTGTGTCTTTATCACAAAGCACGTGACATTTCAAAAAATGGCATGATTTGGTTAATTGTGATATGGTCCATAATCTTTTCACCCGCATTATAAAATCACACAGAAATAAAACAATGCGGGAAAACGCTAGCCATTGATGCTTGCTTAGATCGACGATGATTCAAAATTTCAATAATAGGCGACCCATCACAATGATCCTGACCAATGAGGAAAATACCTTTTATTTGCACATGTTCTAACAAAACTGACCACGGCACTCAAAACTTCAGCGCCCATGAGATCGTTACTTCTTCACACTTGGGTTCCACTGTGCCATGCATCACAAAGTGGCATGCCCGCAATATTTATCTGCCTCTCATCTTGAAAATGTGGGTATGCCTCATTCGTCGATCTCACATAGATCAACGGTGTTCATGACTTGTCCTCTTTGCTCATACAAAATCTCCTTATGTCTTCAAAAGGGACAGACGTTTCTTATGCACTTGCCCGCATTTTGTAAGTTCCTTGCATTTTGAAAATGCGGGAATGCATGGTTCGTTGATCTGAACAAGATCTACGACCACTGAGACTTGCATGGTAAGTTTTAGCAACAACCTTTTGGATTTAAAAAAAAAATGTAAACCCTGATTACCTTAAACTTAAAGCAGATTTAATCTAAACATTATTTCAAGTTTGCCTAAGGTTTAAAAGGCATGCCCTGAGCAAGAAAATGAGAAAGGGCTAAAGGATTTCGAAGGATGTGGTGGATTTGCATACTACAATAGGTTTTGGACTGAGTTCTGCATATTAAAAGGGGTAGAAAGTAGATTTAGGATCTTAAGGATCTTAAAAGGACAGCCAAGTGCACATTAAATTATGGGCATTCATAGGGCTTAACTTTCTCAAAATTTCAAATGGATGCTCAAAATGGGAATGCAATTTTGAGTGCCAACAGTTTCCTCTTGAATTAGAGTCATTATTCTCTTTGTCTCCTTGGTCAAGGTTCTTGTTGTTGCTACTATTGCTTTATCCCTTGTTCCAAGATTTCTTTTTTCCTTTAAAACTCTTCCCATTATCATTGCTCTTCCCTTTGCAAAAATCTTACTTTCTCTTCCACTTTTCCTCTACCTTAAGTGCCATTTGGTAGCACCTATTGACTATGGTAGGTAGTGTAGAGTTAGTTCTTCTCAATTGGGTATTTTTAGGTTATTCATGTACCTTTCTAGAGTCTCTTCCTTATCTTCAGCCATATTGGTCTTCATGCACAATTTCAAGAACTCCTCAGTGCATGAGGCTACATCCACGTCCTTATGTTTTAGAATTTTCTTTCTCCTATGGATTTGTACCCCATAGTCCTCAAGTACATATGTCTCTTTGATCAATGCTATCAGTCTATTCCATGAATTGATCATGCTTTTCCCATTCTTCACCCTCTCTATTTAGATGAAGTTCCACCAAGTTAGGGTTTCTCCCTTCAACTTGGATCTTGCTATCTTCACCCTTTTCTTTTTAGGGATGTCTTCACATTCAAAGAATGTTGTTAGTGACTCTATCCAATCTAGGACTAGATCAACATTCATCTTTCCATTGAAAACTGGCAAGTCTATCTTCTTCTCTAGAGTTCTTCTTCCCATAGATTTAAAAGAATCTATGAAAGGTCTCTAGTGTGTAGGGAAGAGTTGGGAAGCATCATCCTCCTCTTTTTCACTCCCTTCTTCTTTTTCAGACTCATCTTTTTCTTTGTCATCAAACTTATTCTCAAGCTCTTGAAGCCTCTTAATTAAGGCCTTATTTGCAGCATTTTGTTCTCTCACTATTCTTTCCAACTCAATATTTGTAACCCTTGTAGGGATCTCCTCATTTTAAGGACCAAACATAGCTTTGATACCACTTTTATGCAATAGTGGTTAATGGAAGCCTTTAACTAATGGGCAACTTGGTGAGTTTTGAAACCTTCAATACCCAAGGAGAGGATCTAGTGCTGAGATACTTATCACAAGTATCAAAATAGACTCAAATACATGTTATCACAACCCTACAAGACATAACACCTAATCACTAGGCTTGTCAAAGTCCCAAAGCACTAAGAAGTAAGGATTTACCAAGAGATCTACTAGGGAAATAACACCCAAACTCCAATGAAATAGGTACAAGGAATACAGGTAGACCACAATCACTTTTCTAGCCTATTTAGGTCTTATTACATTAGTTTCAATGGACCTTTGGTTAAAAACAACCCATAATGCATAGTTGTAGCACAAACCAACAACTTGGCTTGTAGCCTTTCTTAAAATGAAAATTGATAATAGCATAAAATCCTTCCACATGAAGGAAAAGTTTGATTGGATATTCTAACACCCTTTTTGAACATACAAAACATGTCCAAACATCAAAAATTGAAATGGAATACACAAGTCACTATTGTTGTAGCATTTAGACTAGGCTAATAGGCCTAATTAGGCTACAATTGCACTACAAGTGCCCTTTCCTTTATAAAAAAGCACAAAGTGATGATTGGAACATGTGGAGACATGTTAAAAAAATTCAATTCCATGTTTTCAGACCTTGGAGAATCCACAACCAAAAGTTATGCTGACTATTCTAATGCATTATAAGGTGCATGGATGGGGCTATACACCTAGGGTATGGTGAAAATTCAATACCATACTTTTCCATCTCTAAAACTTGAACATTTTAAAAATGCATTGAGACTAATTTCATTCCACCAAGGGGAATCAATTTGCCATGGTGGAATGTGCAAAAATTATCAAGCCCTATCACAAAAGCCTGATTTCAAGCCTTAATTGTAACACTGTGGCTAAAATCTAAATAAATTTCAATATAAGAATGATCAACACATGAAACCAAATGAAAAATAAATTTAATTCAATGTTCCAACCTCTAGGGTCACTAACACATGCCCAAAAATTTGTATAAGTCTGTAAAACACCCTTAAACTCAAAATTTGCAGGAAAGAGGTGGCTATTTTATTGAAATTTTTTTTCCAAAAATTACATCTCTATCCTATCACCTGCATATAAGGGCTTATATAGGATGCTCCAAATGGTTACATGGTTGGTTTGAACCAACTAGCCATTTGGGAGAGGAATTTTCAAGTTTTTAACAACTTTTAGAAGTTGCTCAAAAGTTGCATGACAAGTTTTTGAGCAACTTTTGCATATTTTGCAATATTACATATCTAGTGACCAAAATTGGTCCTTAGCTTATTTTTAGGATCCCTAATGGATCTAAACATGAAAAAATTCTATGGTATGGGATCATTAGAGACTAATAGTTAGCCAAGGGCTTATAGAATGTCAATCTTGTAACTATGGCCTTACAATGAGATCCAATGTCAAATCTATTATTCCTCAACATGACTAGATTCCCTAAGATTGATTTTTGAAGGTAGAGTAGGTGCTCCTAGACCATAAAACATGCCACACCTTCTCCTACATTTATCTTCTTCAATTTTTCTTGAAGTGTAGGTGCAAACCTTTTAAAGATAATTTGTTCAGCTTCATCTTCACCCAACTTTAGCTTCTTCGTGGACTTTGATGTTCTTCTTGTAAAAATTGTAGGGGAGGACTTAATAGGTTTTTTTATAATAACCTTCCCCTTCTTCGGAGGCTCTTCTTTCTTAGATTGAATTTCCTCTGCTTCATCCTCTTCATCTTCATCTTCCACATTATCTCTTTTACCCTTGGTAATCATGAGAGGAGAACTTGATGACTAGGTATTCTTGATTATCTTCTCTATCCTCTTCCTTCCTCTATTCACTACTAGAGGTAGCTTTATCTCAGGTTCAATTATGGCCTTAGCTTCATCATATGTTCCAAAACAAGTGGCTTTAGGATCCACAAGATCATTCAATAGAGTTTCAATGATATCCTTAGTGTTATCAATGTTAACCTCATATTCTAGAGGCTTAACCCATGCAACTCTAGGTCTGACTACCTAAATGTAAACCTTGTCAACCATGAAATCGATATCTTGTTCATAATCTTTGACAAACTTCCTAAGTATCTTAAATCTATTCTACATTTTCTCCTTGAAAGTTTCAAAATAGTTGTTCATAATACTGCTAAAATTCTCACCCATTTTTGTTATGAATTCATTTTTTTGATATAGTTCTAGAATATATTTCCTCTATATTATAGATCCTTTATAAGGGAAAAACTTTAAAATGTAGAGAAATAGACATGTCAAGAGAGAACCTAACTTACATGGATTGTTCTTTGACACTCAGATTCTTTCCATGTTCTTGTTAAATTGAATCAACAATAGCTTGACAAGGTCAAAATATAGATTGTTCTTCACAATGTTGTAAGCTAGATAAACCACTTCACATGACACATTGTTCAACTGGCTTGAGTTGTAGATCTTGTGAGCTATTACATGTATCCAAAACTTCAACTCCATGTCTATCACACCACTTAGCTTCAATCCTATTTCATCCCACTTAGTAAGAGTTTTCTTTGTTAGTTCTACCTGACCTAGGGTTTTAGTGGTCTTTTCTTTATTCAACATGTGAAATCCAGTGATCTTATGTATCATCTTCTTGGATATTGTAATAGGATGATCTAGTCATAATTATCCATTATGAACATGGCTCAAGATAAATCTAATCCATTTCAACTTGAAAATATTTTGGCATATATGGTATATGCATCAAACCCTTTGTCTCCAAATGTTTGTGCTCAGGTTAGAGAATGCCATCCACACAACGTTCATTGTATGCCTCATTTATTTCTAGGGATCCAAGATCCTAAATAGAATAGTGGTAGAAAGAATGAATATTATGGATGAGAATTACCTTAGGCAGAATTTGTGATTGTGCTCCAATTGGGTCTAAAGTCTCTGCAATTGCTAGACTCAGTTTGAATTTAAAAGACTTGCAATCTACTCCATAAATCAATATTTCATAGCCTTTCTTGACTTTGGTGATGAAAGATGCCATCACTTGGTAGAGTTTTAAATATGGGAGAATCTTCAGCAATAATTTTTTAGACCACTCAAAGGCTCTAAATTCTCTCTTCACTCTATGCTTTGTAAAACTTATAGTGAAATAAAGCAATTGATTTCTTCGTTTTAATGAATTTCTTCTTTTTGATCACCATTAATGCTTTGTATGTATACTCATTTGATGATAAAACTTCCTCCACTCAATTTGGTCTTTAATGCTTAAAAGACACCTTCAAATTGGTAAGGTCTTCTAACTTAGTAGGAACTACCAACTCAACGTCTACATCTTGAAAAGATATGCAACCTGACCTTGCTTGGTAAGGTCTTGTAACCTGACCTTTCTCAATAAGGTCTTGATTTTCCATCACCATTCAGTGATCCTTTTGCATCTTGAATATTGATATGGATCTCTTTACTTTCTAGCTAGAACCAATGTTAGATGACTTCTTTGTAATCATAGTTCTAGTGATCTCCATAGAGAACTAAGTTGAAATGGTTAGGTCACCCAACCCATTCATTCAGGTGTCAACAATTTCAAGACTTTGGCTTGCATTGTCTAGATATTTCTTTACCCATTTCTACCTTATTTGTTTTTTGATGTTGTTAGCTTTTGATTTCTTTTCATCTTCAACTTTTCGTATGTTCATACAATTCTTGGCAAGATGCCCAAGTTTTGTACAAATAAAACATCTCTTTGTAGTATCTATTTTTGTCATGTGATGTTTTACATAGTTTGCTCCAATATTCCTAGACTCACAATAGTAGTGATATCTACACCATGTGTTGTAATCCCATCCAAATATTGCTTTCATAATTTTCTTTGTTGGGTTCCACTTCTTGGTCTTATACTCTAAAAATTTGTGACCTTGTTTGTTGCAATTGTGACACTTTCCTTCAAACATAGGTTTCTCTGTGCATTCACTTTCTCTATGTCCATGCTTATTGCAATTGTAACATTTTCCAATGAATTTTTTTTTCTATTGCTCCAACATTTCTTTGATGTATGACCTATCTTACCATAATGATTGTAAGTAGGTATTTTGTTTCTTTCAGCTCCTTGCTGAGATGATTCACCTTCTTCTTTATGTCCTAATCCATCTTTTTCGTTGTATCTATAATAATTTTTCTCATTCAATTAATTCATACTTTCCAAAGTTTTCATCATTATCTCACTAGTTTTCTTTTTAATGATGATATTATTCTACAATCTTTCATTCTCTATCCTTAGATTGATAAGCTCTTGATTTGCATCATTGAGTTGATCAATAAAGTCTTCTTGTTGAAGGGATAGTTGTTGAATTTCATTGAGTTGATCAATAAATTCATCTTTTAAAGGGATAGTTGTTGAATTTCATTGTCCTTTTCTTCTATCACTTCTTTGGCTTTGTCTTTTTCTTCCATAACTTCACATAGTTTGACTGATTAGATTCTTGTTCTCTTTTCAACTTTCCAACTTCTTCTTGAAGATTGGAATTCTTCTCTAATATGTCTTTGATTGTTGCATCAACTTCATCTAAATTTCTTTCTAGACATAAGTCTTCAATTGTTTCTTCAATGTAGAGATTGTTATCCATTTGTACTACAAGATATTTCCTTCTTTTCAATAATTGAGAGAGTTGCTTCTTTTTCTTTCTTGAGTAGATCCAAATTTTCATTCTCAATAGCCTTATCTAGCCTATATACCTCCATTGCCTCTAATATTATCTCAAGCTATTAAAATTCTTCTGTGAGAGCCAAAAGATCTAATACCAATTTTTGGAAATATAAGGTAGGATATGTTATTGAGAGGGAAGGGGTGAATCAGGAACCAATACTTTTTTCATCTTAGTTCTCCAATTAATCCTTCATATATTATTTTGATTTTATTACATACATGAAAGAATGAAAGCAATAAAATATTCATAACAATTTGACATAAGATATGGTGACCCAGAAACCTTCCAAATAGAAGGTAAAACTAGGGTGGGGATGATACGCACAATCTTTAGTACTGCAGTATAAAGTTAACCGATTAAGGCTTACAATTGACCACTTTTTGTGATCTTCCCTATTAGGAGCAATAAGGACTATAAGTTCCACCTTGTTAAAGGATTTACAAACATACAATGAACTATGCACTCTATTAGGAGATTTAGAAAAAATACTATTAAGTCCACCTAGATAAAGGATTTGACTAATGCAACTATTAGGATTAATTAGTGGCTGATCTCTAATCTACAACTCTAATTTTCTCAATGAGATTTCTTGTATTACAATGATCACCTAGTTATTATAGATAAAACTCTTTTATCCCTTATACTACTTGTAGCCTTTTTTAATTCACACTCATACACTTCCTATTCTTCCTCACATCTTTATTTGGATATGATACAATGCATTACATATATAATGATTCAATTCATTACCTTCTAGAGTTGGCTATAATATCAAATTTATCATAATTCACAAAGTTGGCCCAACTATTGTAACTTGAGTTCTAAAGAAAAACTTGGTGATGGTTTTGTGCATGGCAAATATTGTCAATGATTACTAAACTTTGGCACTCAGTTGAAGTTGAAGCTCAGTCCATACTGATCACTTTTTAGTAGCTTAAACCTGGTCAACATTGTGTGACTTGGTGAATATTGAGAAACTTGGTAACAATTTAATCACTTAGTTCACATTGCATGACTTGATCAACATTAGATTTAGCATGTTAACCATGGAATCTCGGTAGACACTATAGAGCTTGGTTAGCACTATAGAGCTTAGTTAACATTGGAGTCTTCATCACTTCTACTATATAGCTTGACAAACATTGCTATGCTCAAGCTATATTGCAAAC
Source organism: Cupressus sempervirens (assembly GCA_028749045.1). Taxonomy (NCBI): domain Eukaryota; kingdom Viridiplantae; phylum Streptophyta; class Pinopsida; order Cupressales; family Cupressaceae; genus Cupressus; species Cupressus sempervirens. The sequence continues at coordinate 396,385,697 of CM053793.1, forward strand.
TATCTCTGATGCTTAATAGATATTGTGTAGCTCAACATAAATTGTAAACTAACTGTTTACCTTGATAGTTACTAAGAAACTTGGTTAATTCTCCTAGATGGATGATAAGCTTAGTAACAATTATAGAGCTTGGTAGCAATATAACCATTTGATTAAGTGTTGAGTCACTAATAGATAAATTAACTTTAATGTCAACAAGATAATATAGTAATATCATTATAAGACTATTGGAAAATCCTCAATTAATTTAGGTTTCCTATAAATTCTATGGTTGAATGTGGGGAGGATTTTATGGGGGTAACTATTCATTTGGATTTAGTTATAGATTATTTTTGGGATCATTATTTGGTAGGGGAGTGTTTGAAGGTTGGTTGGTGTCAGAAATGCTAGTTTATATTGCAAATAAACATATAACTATAATTTGAATGAACATTTTTGTTGATATCTAATTGAAAATATCACTAGATTAGAAAGATTGTTGAAGAAGATTATGTGTTTCAATCATTGTTTTGTCACTGATGTCAAACTTGCTACAAGTTGGTAAGACAATTGCTTATATGTTTTAAGTACTATCACTTAGTTGATTAATGAGGAGGATTTGATCAACAAGATGTAATAAAAGTACCTAGAGGAAAGGTTGAGTTATGACTATGTATTGAAGTACAAGAATTAGTTAAGACAATGATAACATAATATATTGATGATATACTTGAGGTTATCAAATGACTGGCTACACTTAGAAAGTTTAGAAGAATAAAGTTAAACAAAGTTTGTTTGCCAAACTTGACCAAGTGGACAATAGATGAAGAGGAAAGTTAGTGTTAGCCGAGCAAAAAGTCAGTTGGAGCCAAGTGAAAGAAAATTCTAGTGGATGCCATGTAAGTTAGTAGATGATGAGTAATTTTTAGTTGATGCCAAGCACCATTAAAATCTAGTTGATGCCGAGTAATTTTATAGTTGATATTGAGTAATGTAGTATGTGTCAAACATCAAAAGATTGATAATGTCGAGCTACTGCATTATGAAAAAGATCAAATGTTTACCAAATAAAAGTTGGCAAGTTTATTTTCTTGGAACTTGTGAATTAGGAGGAAGATAATATTGATGAGCTATTGGCATAGAATCTTATGTAAACCATTTTGGAGGCAAATTCAAATGGATTTTAAAAGAAGTTTCTAGAAAAGACATGATATTGGGTAGATACATTTTATCCTACCTAATCCATCAAAAACCCTAATTTTGATGAAGGATAATGAGTGGGGAAATGTTCTAATTTTCTATATATAGGAATATCTAGTCATGAAGCAAAGAGTAAGAGAGAGAATTTGATACAAAAAAAAAATGATAAGGAGAAGGAAAGGGGTTTTACTTCATCAAGTGACCTAAGTGAAGAAGTCTACAATGGCATACTAAGCTTGAAGGCTTAAAGAGGATGAATTCTTGAAGGGTGAACAAGATGTGAGAGCTAAAAAGATTGGAAGCCAAGCAAAGTTGAGGATTGAACAAAGATCTCTAATTTGCAAGTAAGGTTATAAGTTATATTAGATCAAAGCTTTACTATTGTTTTCTAACAATTGTATCAACCTAGGGTAAATCCTTTGGAGTAAGGTTGACTTAGTAGTCATTGGAAAATTATTTAATAGTGTGACATTCCAAGTGAATGGCCTAAAGTCCTCTAAAAAGTCTCACTCTTAGTAGAGTTACTAAAATCCCTTAACTGGGTCACATTTAATAGTGTGTATTGTAACCTTTAACAAGGTTGGCCTTTAATAGGGTATTACTTTAGAAGAGCAAAAATGGAGTAGCATGTTACTGGCGGTTTCTCTCAAGTTGGGTTTCCACATTAAATAATTTTGTCAAATGTGTTGATGGATGTGTTGCGTTTCATGCTTTACATGTCTGCAAGTTGATTTGATAGTAATGTATTAGTTTTAGTTAGCACACAATGAATGCATGCATAGTTAAGAATGTTTTATGGGTTCACTGAATTATGAAAAGTTATATTTGTACATTTGGACCTTGAATAACTAATTCACTCCCCACTTAGTTATTCTAAAGAGAATTCTAACAATTGGTATCAGAGCCTTCTGCTTAAGAGGATTAGTTTTAAGGTACTAGAAGCACAAATATTAAGATGTCAAAAAGAGAGGTACCCAAGCTCAACAGAGATAACTTTCCTAAATGGAAAATTTTGATGAGGCTACACCTTAAAGGAATTGGAGATCATGCACAATCTTGCATTATAGTAAAGCATGTTGATCCAGTAGGAGCCCTCACTACTAAAGATTTGAAGAAAAAGAAAGAACACAATCTGACAATGTTGGAGATTGCCTCTGCCCTAAGCTATGCTAAATTTTATGATATCAAAGGACTTAACAATGCAAAGCAGATGTGGGATTCCCTAGACAACATCTATGGAGGAGACAAAAATATTCAAAGAGCTAAGTCAGAGAGCCTCAGAGGTAAGTTTGATGACATGAGAATGGGAGAACATGAGAATATTGCTTTATATGTTGCTAGAATAAAAGAAGTTGTTAGTGCAATAAAAGGTGCTATTGGAAAAATAGATGATGATACTATTCTAAGTAAAGTCTTGAGGACATTTTTACTTATATATATATCATTAGAGTATCTACAATCTAAGAGTTAAGAAGTATACTAGGAAATTATCTAACCCTTGAAGGTCTGGTACGAAGATTCACTACTTTTGAGCTATCTAGTTTTGACAGCTATAGACTAGAGAGTATTGAATCAACTTTCAAAAAAAAAAATTTATTAAAGGATTCTAAGGAGATAAAGAAAAAGAAGAAGAAGAAAAGAAAGATAAAATATACATCTAGTGATAGTAACATAGATGAGGAAGACATTAAATAGTTGGAAGCATTGCTAGCTAGAAGATTTCATAGAGGAAAAGGAAAATTAAAGGATAAGTTACCTATCATTTGTTTCAATTGAAATGAAGTTGGTCATATTTCTACAAGATGTACATAGAAGAAGAACTAAAGAGAAGGAAAAAAGCACAAAAATAGAAGTGAAGATGATGGAGGAGACTATAGGGACAAAGGAAAGAAGTCATGCTACATTGTTGATGAGCATGACTTTGGTGAAAATGATGATGAAGTGGTATATGTTGTAGTGAAGGATGAATTTGATGAGGATGTGACAACTGCACTTATGACTTGTGTGAACAAGAATGATAAATGGATCATTGATAATGGATGTTAACATCACATGACTAGAGACAAAAGTAAGTTCATTACCTTAACCTATTATGATGGAAATAGTGTAAGATGTGGTAATGATGTACCATGTTTGATAAAAGGAAAAGGGTCTATCAAACTTACAAATAAGATTTCATGTGACAATAATTATTATGTTGAAGGATTGAATTATAACATGTTAAGTGTGTCACAATTGAATAATTTGGGATGCAAAGTTGAGTTTGAAAATAAATCAGTCAAGATATATGACACAAATGGAAAATTGATTGGAAAAGGTGATTAAACTAGAAGTAATCTATTCTATCTAGATATAGAAGATATTACTTGTCTTATTGCAAAATTTTTTGATGTATGGCTTTGGCACAAGAGATTATGTCATGCTAATGTTGATAATTTGATTAGTATTAGTAATATGAAAAGAGTTAGAGGTTTTTCTAAGTTGAAAAAACCAGAAAAGATAATGTGCAAAAAATGTTAGCTAGGCAAGATGACAAAGTCAAGCTTTAAAAATTAAACTTATACCCCTAAGGAAATACTTGAAATTGTTCATACTGACTTATGTGGACCTATTCAAGTGAAAAGTTACAAATGAGATAATTATATAATGCTATTTGTTCATGATTACTCTAGGATGATGACAGTAATGTTTCTAAAACAAAAATCAAATGCTTTTCAAATGTTTAAGTGGTACTTAGCAAGAGTTAAAAAAGAAACAAGTAAGAGCCTGAAATGCTTGAGATTAGACAACAGAGGAGAATTCACTTCAAATGAGTTTGAGACATTCTGTAATGATAGAGGAATCAAAAGATAGACATATGCACCTAGGACCCCTCCACAAAACAGAATTGTTAAAATAAGAAATAGGTCTATAATGGACTATGCCAAAACACTCATGATGGAGAAAAATGTTGCTTTGAAATACTAGAGAGAAGTTGTAAGTACTACTATATATGCTTTGAACCATGTACAAGTTAAGAAAGGTACTCATTCAATGCCTTCTGAACTATAGTATGGATATCCACCTAATGTGAAATACTTTAAGGTGTTTAGAAGAAAATGCTATATTCTTAAAGATGATAGGAGTGGAAAGTTTGATGCAAAAAGTGAAGAAGGTATATTCTTTGGTTACTCTACAAGAAGTAAAACTTACAAGTGTTTAAATACTAACACTAACAAAATTGTAGAAAGTGCAAATGTGAATTTTGATGAGTTTATAGAAGTACATGAGGCTGAACCTACAAAGGAACTAGAAGAATACAAATCATTTGTATACTATTGTGAAGGAATGCCTACTAAAGAAGGTGCTAAAAATAATGATGCAAACCAACAGTAAGTCTCAACAACTACTAAGTAACAACTTGTGAATATCGAGTTGCATTCAGATGCCAAGTTGTAGAATGAGGGAAATGCACAATCTAACTCTGAGATTAGCACACATAAAAGAGATGCTGAAACACTTGACAAAGATGTACATAATGAAATTGAAGCTAAGAGATAAAATGTAGTTCCAAGAATTGAGCCTAGACTATCCAAATATGTTAAAAGACATCATCCTATAGATCAAATCATTGGAGGCAAATATGCAAGGCTAATGACAAGAAATAAATTGAGAAGTGAATCATGTTTGTTAAGCATGAAGGAACCTAAGATAGTGAAAGATGTATTGGACTAGTACAAGGCTATAGAAGAAGAAATTCAACAAATAGAGAAGAAAAAGACTTGGAGTTTAGTTCTTAGACCAGAAGACAAGAATGTGATTGGCCCAAAGTGGGTATTCAGAAACAAGTTAAATGAGAATAGTGAAGTGAAAAAAAACAAAGCAAGACTATTTTGCAAAGGTTGTGCACAAGAAGAAGGAATTAAGTATGGTGAAACATTTTCTCCTATTGCAAGAATAGAAGGAGTGAGAATTATGCTTTCTTATGCTGCATACAAAGGTTTCAAAGTTTATTAGATGGATGTCAAGCCTACATTTTTGAATGACATATTAGAAGAAGAAGTCTACATAGAATGGCCTAAAAGTTTTGTTGATAAAATAAATAAAAACATGGTATTTAGACTACACAAAGCCCTATATGGATTGAAACAAGCACCATGAGCATGGTATGAGACACTTCATACTTATCTTGTTAAGATTGGATTTGAAAGGACATATGATAATAGAAATTTGTGCATGAAGATAGATAAAGAAAAATGTATACTATTATCTAAAATATTTGTTGATGATATCATATTTGGAGGACAAGATGCTTTGTTTAAGGATTTTGCAAATCAAATGAAGCAAGAATTTGAAATATTAATGTTTGGTGAGATTAAATTCTTTGTGAGATTATAAGTATATTAGATGAAATACTATGTATATATTACTCAATCAAAATATGTCAAAGAGATATTAAAGATATTTGGACTATAGGATTCAAAACCAGTAAGAACACCTATGGTGAAAGCACTTAAGCTATCAAAGAATGATGATTCAATTGAGGTAAATCAAATGTTATACAAATCCATGATTAGTAAATTGAAATATGTAGTACACAATAGACCTAATATTGCATTAGTTGTGGGGATAGTTGCAAGATTATTTGCTAATCCTAGAGAGAATCACTTGATGGCTATGAAAAGGATAATGAGATATTTGAAAGGAACAAAAGAGTTTGGTTTATACTATAAGAAGAATGAAAAGTTTGAACTGAAAGCCTACATAGATGCTAATTGGTCTAGAAATATTGATGACAGAAAGAGCACCAGTAGAGGAGCATTCTTCCTAGGCAAAAGACTTGCTACATGGACTAGCAAGAAGTAGAGTTGCACTTCCCAATCTACTACTAAAATAGAGTATGTTGCTTTTATTATTAATTGCAAAAATATTATATGGATCAAATAGCTACTTAAGGAAATGAAGAAAGAAATCATAGAACTAGTGACACTTTATTGTGATAATATAGGTGCTATCAATATATCAAAGAATCCTATGATGCATACAAAGAAAAAGCACATTGCAATCAAGTATCATTATGTAAGGGAATTGGTTCAAGATAAAGAGGTGAAGATGGAATATATTAACAAAAAGGAGAAAATTGCTAGTATCTTCACAAAAGAATTACCTAAGGATGCTTATGAGTATCTGAGAGGTAATCTAGGGGTGATACCCTTATCAAAAGCTATGTAAAAGATAGAGGGAGTACCCTACATCAAACAAGCTAATATTCATTTCATACAAATTGATGTAGTGGATCTTACTTTAGGAATTGCCTAAAGTAATTATAGAACTAAAATTTCAAATGAGTCATAAGGTGACAAAGGGAGAAAATTGAAGACCCTGCAAAATCCTATATCTACATGATTTAAAGATGCCAAGTGTTGAGTATACATATTTGGCATTGTTGTCAAAGAGGGAGAAAGTACATTAAACTAATCAAGTGCAAGAGGAACAATGGAGAGAGTACATCATCAAAAGATCAAAAAACTAAAAAAAGAAAGAGGGAGAGAATAGAAATCAATTAGAATAGGAAGGATCAGAAAAACAAGAGGGAGCTATATTTTGTAAGCTAATCAGAACAAGGAGCTACTAATAGAGGGAGAAATTTCAAATACAAGTTTTCTTTTTGTTATTGTCTTACTATTTTAACCTAGTTATTTTAATGGAAAAATATGTTCATAATTTGTTTAATTGGTTCATCAGTTTGGTTTGCCATCAATGCCAAAGAGGGAGAGTATTAATATCTAATTGAAAAGGTCATTTTATTAGAAAGATTACTAAAGAAGACTATGTGTTTCAATCATTATTTTTCACTGATGTCAAACCTGCTACATGCTAGTAAGACAATTGCTTATATGTTTCAAGTACTATCACCTAGTTGACTGATGAGGAGGTTTTGATCAACAAGATGTAACAAAAGTACTTAGAGGAAAGGTTGAATTATCATTATGTATTGAAGTACAAGAACCAATTAAGACTCTGATAACATAATATATTGATGATCTACTTGAGGTTACAAAATGATTGGCTACACTTAGAAAGTTTAGAATAATAAAGTTAAACAAAGTTCATTTTCCAATCTTGACCAAGTAGACAGTAGGTGCCAAGAAAATTTAGTGCAAGCCAAGTGAAAGAAAATTCTAGTGGATGTTGAGCAAGTTAGTAGATGTTGAATAATTTTTAGTTGATGCCAAGCACCAATAAAATTCAGTTGATGCTGAGTAATTTTATAGTTGATGTCAAGTAATGTAGTATGTGTTAAGCATTAGAAGATTGATAATGCCAAGCTGCTACATTATGACAAAGATCAAAGATTTTCCAAATAAAAGCCAACAGGTTTATTTTCTTGGAACTTGTGAATTAGGAGGAAGATAAGATTGATGAGTTGGTGGCATAGAATCTCATGTAAACTATTTTGGAGGCAAATTCAAATGGATTCTAAGAAAATTTTCTAGAAAAGACAAGATATGTGGTAGATACATTGTATCCTACCTAATGCATCAAAAAATCTAATTTTTATGACAGATAATCAGTGGGAAAATGTTCAAATTTCCTATATATAGGAATGTTTGGTCATGAAGCAAAGAGTTAGTGAGAGAATTTGATACAAAAATCTGATAAGGAGAAGGAAAGGGGTCTTACTTCATCAAGTGACCCAAGTGAAGAAGTCCACAATAGCATGAGCTAGAAGGCTTAAAGATGATGAATACTTGAAGGGTGAACAAGTTGTGAGAGTTGCAAAGATTGGAAGCCAAGTAAAGTTGAGGATTAAATAGAGATATGTAATCTACAAGTAAGGTTCTAATTTGTATTAGATCAAAGCTCTACTATTACTTTCTAACAATTGTATTAGCCTAGGATAAGTCCTTTAGAGTAAGGTTGACTTAACAATCATTAGAAAATCCTTTAATAGGGTGTCATTCCAAGTGAATGGCCTAAGTCCTCTAACAAGGATCACTTTTAGCATGGGTGACTAAAATCCCTTAACCAGGTCACATTTAATAATGTGTATTGTAAACTTTAACAAGGTTGGCCTTTAACAGGGCATCACTTCAAAAGAGTGAAAAAGGAGTAGCATGTTATTGGTGGTTTTTTCTAAATTGGGTTTCCACATTAAATCATTGTGTCAAATGTGCTAATGGATGTGTTCTTTTTCATCCTTTACATTTCTGCAAGTTGATTTGATAGTAACATATTAGTTTTAGTTAGCATAGAATGAATCCATGCATACTTAAGAATTTTTTATGGGTTCACTAAATTGTAATAAGTTTTATTTGTACATCTAGGCCTTGAATAACTAATTCACCCCCCCCACCCCCAGTTATTCTAAAAATAATTCCAAGACCTTTTATATACCAAACTAAAAAAACATAAATTTTCATTAGAGAAACCTAAATTTTAATTTTAAAATTGAGTGAAATTGAGTGCAAAACCAAAAAATAATACTTACTAGTGGTACGATACTTAAAATATATTGGGTCAAATCATATACCCAATGAAATTTTAGGTATCTAATCTCTGTAATCCCTCAAATGGAAATAATTGGGCAAAAGTAATTATTATTATTTTTTTAAACCTGTGCATAGGTTTTGAGTATCTAATATATTGAGTACTCAATAAGGTTGAGTAATTTTTTTTTTTGTATTGGTATTAGGATTGGGAACAAAATGTCAACATGATTTGCAAAACGCTTTTGGACATTTTTAGACTAGTTTTTTTTCACATTTCCAATTTTTGGCCCACCATGATTCTGCATACACTTTAATCATAATCAAGCCTTAATTTTATCCTCTACTACAAATCATTTGTGCATATTTACTATTATTGCATTTGTAATCATATTGAAAGTTTTCCTCCGCATTTGAGAAATTAATTTAGGTGACCCTTTTTCATATATCAATATCTTACATTAATGAATTATGTGATGAAGTATTTCACTCCTATAATTTTTTATATTATACTAATGCTTTGCATGAATTCTATGGATTTAAGGAGCTCAATTGATAATTTTATTTATCTAATACAAAGTGTAGTTTCTATAAACTTTTTAGCTTTTGGACAGTGAAATTCTAAAGAGTTGGCTTTGAAATATTATATTATTGAATGGATGAATATCATGACAAAAAAAATATTTCTAATATTTTTTACGTGAGAATGTTCTTTCAAGATAAGTAATAAGGCTTTACCTATCAGTCAAACATATTTTCATAACTGAAAGAGAGGTTAATTTACAATGGCTTGATTGTGTAAATATTTGAGAAAATATTTGCAAAACACATTTGAATAAATATATTTTTCACACTCACTCATCTTATTAGTAATCTATAAGAAGGTCTACTCTTAAAAGACAAACAACTTATTTTTTGATGATTTCAAACTGATTTGTTGAACAAATTGGCATTCTAAAAGAAGCTAGGAATAATATCAAAACAGGTTCCCTAATAGGAGATATAACACAAAGTATTAAATTTACTCCATAATATAAAGATAAAATAAAAAGGAGATCATAGTGGTTATTCTTAGATATTTTACAATGGATTCTAAATGATTTTTAAAAATGTAATTGAGCGTTTGTTAGGATTTAAGTCTTGAGTAAAATATTTTATATTTTTATCAAACTTATAAAATGAAAGTAAAGGGTGTCCTTATATGCAATTAGCTTCATCCTCAACATCCAATATAGCAAAATCATTTTTGAAGTTACCTTTTATTTTCTAAAAAATATATCCTAATTAGGGATCACAAGAGTAAATATTTTTTTTTTTAAAATCTAGTGAGGAGTCTATAACATCTTGAGTTGAAAATAAGGATGCTTGCCAAAATAATAAGAGGTATTCATATATTTGAAGATCAATCAATATTGTTGAAAGTGATCATAAAAATAAATATTAACCTTCCAACTATTGTAATAAATAAATCAATTGTCCTTAGGTCATAATGTAGTAGTTCAACTTTCACTAACTTTTAACAACTTAAAAAAACTTATTAAACTACTTGGTCCATATAGAAACTCATCAACAACTTAATATTCTATCAATTACTTAACTCTCTATTTAGCATATGCCAACCAACAAAAAAATAATTAATAGTAAATAACATGCATCACACATAACATCCATACATATATGACACTAGGATTTAACATGGAAACCCAATTTGGGAAAAACTACTAAGTAACATGCTACCACTTTTCACTTTTCACATTTTATTACTATTATTAAAGGACTTGGACAATGGATTTTAGGCAAACCTTGATTAGAGGATTTTGACTACCATAATGGTTAGAATGTAATAACAAGTTTTCTCTCTAAGATATAAGTCACTTTGAAAATTCACATCTCCATTTGGCTCATTAGTTGGTTCATTGACTAAACTTCATTAGCATCACCATCACTGGTCTTCTTGGTATCCCCTCAAGAAATCACACTTCACCAATATCTTCACTTATCCTCTACTACTTTGTTCTTTGTGGGTTCTCCTTAAAATTTCCAATCAACAATGTACCAACCTTATAAAATATCTCTTATGCCTCCTTAAATAGGTAGTTTTGATCTTCTTCCAGTTAAACATTACCATAAATATTAGGGTTAGGTTGTATCCAATGAATCTATCCATCCTTTTGCCTTTCTACTCCTTTATTGATACTTCTATAAAATTCTCTTTAAATCATTTCCTTGGATCACATAAAAAATTCAATTTTTGCATTAAATATGCCAACTCATCAAACTTTATCATCAACATATTTTGACTAATCCACATATTCAACTACATCGACCTCAAAATTATTTCTTTCACAAACTATTTATTTTGCTGACACTTGGTCCACATTGTGTATCTCAGTCTCTACTATTTTTTCTTTTTCTTCTTCTTTCTTAGCCATAAGTACTACTCGACTAATACTATTTTCTTGGATAACTCTTAAGTTCCTTAATCTTCTATTTCAGCTCCTTCATTGACCAACCACATTTCACTAGCCTTTTCTTATGTTTAACTTAACACTTATATACTTCATAGGATGATTGAACAATACATCATCTTGTCAAAACTAACTTATCAAGTTCTCATTGTAATTCCATCATACTTTCTCCTCTTCACTCAATAACTTCACTAGTTCATCTAGTTATCTCTCTTTTCAAACCCTCTTCATCAATTAGTTGATGTGGAATTCTACATTATTATTTAATGTCTCTCTAGTAGGTTTGAGATCAATGAGAACATAATAATTTTTCTAACTGCAGTTTCCAATAACATCCCTCTTCGACATTGATGGAAACACCTCTAGTTACCATGCAAATACAAAAGAAATTATCATGATTTAAATAACAACTCCTTCTATGATTTGATATAGATCTTCAGTAATATCTTTAGTTTCTTCTAACTCTCATCTTTCTCTCACTTATACTTCTCCCTCTTTGATACCAATTGTCAATTCTTCGATGCTAACACCAATTGTATTACCAACTATACTGGCAACACCTCTTTCATATTTCTTCTTGTAATTTAGCTTCTACCTTTGTCATCGGATGAAAACACCTCTAGTTCTATTTACCCTCTAATATATATCTAGCTTCATATATCTCCTTCTTTTGAAAATAATAACTTCATATTTAATTGCATAACTTCTCCCTAATGATAATGATATAAATGGTAACTGTACATTTCTCCCTCATTTACAACCATGTAAAAGACATCATCCATTGACATATATCTCTAGAATACATATCATCTTCAATCTATCAATGTCTAATTGATATAGAAATATCACTTTCTCTTTCATATTTACCTTGACTCCTTATAGTCTCATTTTCTCATGTTTTAGTTCATTATTTCACAATTATTATATAGCTCCTAAAGTGTGATCTCTTACACCAATGTGTAAGATATTCTGAAACATAACATTTGATGAAATGCATCATGTAGTGCCTCTTCCATTTGATTTATGTAATTCATCCTGATGGATGCAACCTTGATGATATTGCTTCATAGATGATCATGGCTGGGACCCATGAGTGCTCTACACTCTTGGGGTGATTTGATTATGGTTGCATTGGCTAGTTATTTATCCTTTTACCTGATTGATGAGATTGTAGTTCAGGATTATGGATGGATATTATTGAATTTATTGTGATGTGCTTATGCTATGGATATTTACATCACTCTTTTAGTAAACTTTATTACGGTGCAAATAAATGATTTAAATAGATTATTTTAATAAAATTAATTAAATGATAATTTATGTAATTTTGTGCACTATTATTTTGGTTATATTATTATTGTGCATCTATGATTAATTGGGTTGTTTATTGTTCAGGTTTTATATGCCTCACAGCAGCACAAAGTTAGTGATTTGACAATTCATACTGAGCCAATGTCATCTTGGTATGGGCAACATATCTCTATTAATTAAAATAATAAACCCTTTGATTAATTGGTAAATATGGATTCATTATGCATTTGTGACTATACCAATGAAGTTCCTATACATTTAGGAATATGCAATGCTTGTAGAAGTGATTACTTATTGTGATTTTATTGTTTAATGGGATTTTATATTGATTTAATTTATCAGCTAATTTTTTGTACTTGAATTCCAAGAAATTGGAATTTCCAAATTTATTTGGGTTAAAGGGGTCAATTAGATTATTTAATTTAAATAATCTAATTTATATTTCACTTTGTAAAAAGTGCTTATATTGGCTAAATGTGAGTTTATTTTCACTTCTCATATCAAAAATTTAGGATTTTGGAGCATATCCTCCAAAACCCTCTTGTAAGCATTTGAAAATTTGTTCATTGTGAGAGATACAATCATGGGATCATCGCAAGGATAGGCACATTGGATTCATAGTGTAAAACTCCTTCTTTGTTGAACATTTAATTTTTTTTGAAGTCTCATTATTTTGTGGCATCCATTCTTGTTTTACCATCTTTGGCTGTGATGTAGGGCTCTCTCATTTTATTGTTTTGACTTCATTTTAGTTTCATTTTGTATTAGTAAATTTTTTAGAGGTAGAGAACTATATTCTTATTCTACCTAGTTGAGTGGCTATGAGTATTTTAGTGTTTTAAGGGATTTTAATTTGAATTTTTGAGCTATTATGATGACTGGTTTTGTATACAAGCTTACAACTCATTTTTTATTTGATTTTTAAGATATTAGAAACATTTGGATAATGGGTTTTAGTTTCATCAATTTTTGACAATGTTAATTTTTGAGCAATTTTCACATCACCTCATTTTGCATGCCACCTAGTTTTCTTAGATATTTCTTGGCATTTATCTTGTTCATGTATTGGAATGTATTTTAGGCTTCCATTTTGACCATAGTTTTACTTTACCATCATTAGAATTTGAAAAGAATTTGTAGTCCCAAATTTAGGCCTGTTGAGTGAGCTCATGATTGGTGTCTTTTTGCCTCATTGGGATTTATGTATAATCCATACTCCTAGATTTAGGCCAGTTGAGTGAGTTCATGATGTTTTGTGTTTTGTTTCCTAAATGGGACTCATGTTGAATGTCTGCTCCTAGATATAGGTCAATTGAGTGAGCTTTTATGCTTGTGTCATTTATTTCATTTCTCATGTCTAACCCTTGCATTGGTATTATGTGATAACATCTATGAAGTTGGTTGTGCCCACACATGTGTACATGCATTTGTATATGGTATGATCTCACAAGACCTAAGCTCTTGGATATATGCCAGTTGATGAATTGATCATTTAGAGGCTAACTTGGGAACTTGCATTTATCATGTGATAACTATGGGAATGTATGGTAGACATGTGGAGTGGCTTCTCTCATGTATCCCATCTTCAAAGAGGCCAACCAGGTAAAGTGAATAGGTTTTAAACAAGTGATAACCAAAATTAAAAAATGAGAAATAAAATTAATGAAAGAAGGTTATGGAACTCCTGGCCTCCTGAGGGATTTTTTTGAAGGTATGTATATGGCCTCTTGAGGGAGTTGATAAAATACATAGTGTTTGGCCTCCTAAGGAAGTTGATTGAAGGCATGATATCCTAGCCTCCTATGGGAGTTAATTGGAGATATGTTCCAATTCTAGCCACTTGAGGGAGTTTACTGAAGGCTCAAAGTACTTGCATTACCTAATGGTAAGTATTGATACTCTACTTGAGACCCTATATAGTTATCTTTAGTAGGTTTGACTAGTGACCTAATGTACTTCATTATCTTCATGATCATATAGATGTTGGTATCATGTTCTTGATTGATGCATGTGTTAGACATGGGTTATTGTCTTATGTGATTTTGGTCATCTCAGTATCTCTATGAACATAGTGCTTGTGGGCCTATCAGTACTATGTGGTTGGGAGGCATAGTTACCTATACTAATACTAAGGACTAATGTACAAAGATAGTCCACTTCCAGTTTAAGGCTAGTGTTTTATGTTCACTTCACACTTTGGTGTATCCAAAGTATGTTCTCTTGTGATGCTTTTCTTTGGGTCTATTTGATATCATATTAAATGATGTTGGTATGTTAATTAATACATTCCTTTATCATGATGTTATATTATTATTGCTTAGCTAAGACTTCCTACCACTACTTTGGATTAGTAATTCTATTGGTAGATTAGCATGTTAGATGTTTCATTCTTACACTTGGTTATTTTATGTTTTTGTTAAGTAACTTATCTCAAGAAAAACAAATTTTAGTGCATGTTTTATCCTTGTTTCCCAAGGGTCTCTAGGTGGGGCATTACAACTAGTATCAGAGCTCATGTTCAGATATTGGGATCTTTGTGTATATGTTTCCCATATGGTTGTGATCATTTTTGCGTGAGTGCAAGTGCCTCTTTGTGAACTCATGATATCTTAATGCTTGGGGTGATTTGACTAAATTGTTGCATTAGCTGGTTGTTTATACTTTTACTTGATTGATGAGGTTATGGTTTAGGATTATCAATGGATATTGTTGGAATTATTGTGATGTGCTTATGTTATGGATATTTACATCATTCTCACAGTAAAATTTTACTATGGTACAAAAAAAAGATTTAGATAGATTATTTTAGTTAAATCAATTAAATGATAATTTACATAGTTTTGTGCACTATTAGTTTGGATATATTATTGCGATGCATCTACACTTGATTGGGTTGTTTATTGTGCAGGACTTATATCCCTGGTAGTGTCACATGGAGTTAATGATTTAACTATTCATATTGAACCATTGCTATCCTGATATGGGTGGCATATCTTTGTTAATAAAAATAATAAATTTTTGGTTAATTGGTAAATCCATATTCATTATGCATTTATGACTACACAAGTGAAGTGTCTATGCATTTAGGAATCTCCAGTGGTCACAGAAGTGATTACTTATTGTGATTTTATAGTTTAATGATATTTTTATAATTGATTTAATTTATTTTAATTTATCAACTAATTTTATATAGTTGAATTTCAAGAAATTAGAATGACCAAATTTATTTGGGTTAAGGGACCTAATTATATTATTTAATTTAAATAATTTAATTTATATTTTACTTTGTAAAAAGTGGCTTATATTGGCTAAAAGTGAGTTTATTCTCACTTATCATGTTGGAAATTTAGGATTTTGGAGAACATCCTCCAAAATCCTCTTGTGAGCATTTAAAAATTTGTTCACTGTAAGAGCTACACTTGTGGGATCATTGTGAGGATAGGATCATTGAAATTAAATCAGGAAACTCCTTCTTTGCTGAGCATTTCATCATTGTTGGCAATCTCATTATTTTGTGGCATCCATTCTTGTTTTAGCCCCTTTGGCTATGAGTTAGGGTTCTTTGGTTTTATTGTTTTGACTTCATTCTAGTTTCTTTTTTTTTCAATAAATTGTTTAGAGGTTGAGAACTACTGTTCCCCTCTATTTTAGAATGTTAGTTCTACCTAGTTGGGTGGGTATGCATATTTTAGCATTTTTAGGGGTTTTAATTTCATTTTTGTGTTGTTATGATGATTATTTTTGCATACAATCTTATAACTTGATTTTTATTTGATTTTGGGGATTTTTCAAACCATTTCAATAATGGATTTTAGTTTCATCAATTTTTGACAATGTTGATTTTTGTATGATTTTCACATTGCCTCATTTATATGTTATGTGTTATGAGTTTATGACCAAATACTTGTGTTATGTGTTATGAGTTTATTTTGATGATTTTATGGTTGATGCATGTATTATTATTAAAATTATCTTATTTACAAACTACTATGGTTATTTTTATGAGCTTACCAAGTTGTAAAATGGGCAAAGGCATTGTTGCATTTGTTTAAGGTTGAAAGTTTTAGAGGATAGTGACTCTCCCTCCCCTCCTTTTTATAATGATTTAAAATAAATGAGAGAGGGGGATCCATTATCTTCAAGTCTAGATATACTAATTGAACCTTTAATCACTTCAAATACTTCAAATCTAAACATTTACTAGATTAGTCTTTATAGAAAATAATCAATAACATAAACTTGTAGTCCACTATCCTAATTGTAACAAACTTGAAGAATGTAAAACATAATCTATAAAAAAACTCAAATAACATCCACACAATTTGGGAAAAACCACAAGTAACATGTCACCAATTTTTTACTCTTCTTAACTGAGCTCTATTAGGAGCCAATCCTATTAAAGATTAAAAAATACACTATTAAATGTGACCTTGTTAAAGGATTTAACATCCTTACTAGGTGTGGCCTTATTAGAGAGATTAATAATATTCCATTAGAATTCCACCTTGATTAAATTATTTACATAGGATTGTTAGGTTAGACTTGATTAAAGTATTTCAATACTGATACAATGGTTAGAAAGTAACAATAGGTTCATTTTACAAACACAACTCACTTTGCAAATATATATCACAATTTGGTCCAATAGTTGACTCATTGACTATTCTCCATGAACATATCCATCATATATTTTCTTGGAAAACCTTCAAGAAATCACTCTTCACCTCAACACTTAATTGTTCAACCTTCTACTTAAGTTTGCCAATTGATAAAATCAATAAGTACTCCAACCTTATTAAGATCTTCACTAACTCTACTAACCTCTTCAATTTTTGCCCCTGTACCTTCTTAAATAGGTAATTCTAATCCATTTCCACTTAAAACTTACCATAGATCTTAAGGTTTTGATCACATTCAACACACACAATTTATTTGTCCACCATTTAATTTCCTCTTATCTTTTCTAGAAAATTCTTCAAACTTCTCATTGAATTCATGCATAGAAATGCTTAAACATGATTTTCCTTGAATTAAATGCTCTAGGTCATCCATCCTTATCTTCAACATGCTTTCCATATCCCAAGAATTTAATTTTTCTAGCTAAAAATCAATATTTCCTCATAACATGTCAAATGTTGTCCCTCAACCAACACTTGGTCATCACTGAATTACTCGATCATTACTAACTATTTTTGCCAGCATATTTTTTGATACTTGGTCAATATTTATGGTAAATTGACACTATATTTTTCTTATCTTAAACCATCACTCGGTCAAATCTAACACCACTTACCATAAACTTCAAGCTCCTTAATCTTCTACTCTTTTTCTCAATCAAGCCTATGCATTTGTTCTTTCTTTGATCACTTCTTCTAGGATTTAGTACAACTGACCTCTCCACTTTGTTTTGATTAAAAAATCCTATTATATTTTCAAAGTCTAACTAATTAATTCCACATTATATTTTTCCAAAATTCAACCTTTCCTCTAGGTCCTTTTATTATGTCCTTCTCAAATATTCTTCATCAATCATTTTGACATGGCACTCTACTAAGATAAAAACTATCTTACTAATAAGGTATGACATCAAAGGATACATTTAAATTGTCTCAATTGTAGTTTCAAAAACCCCTTAGTGTTATAAATTTCCTAATATTCCTACATTTTTATTTGAAAGTATAAAATATGTTCATACAAACATTCTTGCAAAAAATAAACTATGTTGTGTGATCAATTTAAGTTGCATAATAGGAGAAATTTTAGAATTGAAATGTATAAGGCAATAGGTTTTCATGGCATCATTAGTCATCCAAATATTTTAGAACTAGTATTATTTCCTTGGTTTTATTAATTAATTAATTTGGATAAACTCTGTTATCCCTTATATAATTTTTGTCCTATATTGCAAATGTAAAGACATCACACTTTTTAATCCTCTTGTCCATGTGTAAGGGCATGCAATTTTAATAATTCCTTATTAAGGAAAATAGAAAATTCCTCTATAAAATGATTATGCCACTTGGTACACTCACATTTAATAATGTGTCATTTATTCACTTGGGAGTTACTAAATAGCTCCTATTGTCATCTCTATATAAGAGATGTTCCTCTCTTATTCTTGATACACCTACACTCACTATGTAGCTATTTTACTGAGCTTCTCTCTCTCTCTCTCTCTCTCTCTCTCTCTCTCTCTCTCTCTCTCTCTCTCTCTCTCTCTCTCTCACACACACACACACACACACACACACACACACACACACACACATTGAGTAGAAGATGAAGAGATCACTGAGCTAGATGAGGATACCTGAGAAAACACACTATTGAGTGATAACACACAAAGTTGAGTATTTATCAAGTGGAATAGAGGCCTCATACAAGTTTGATTTGGAATAAATTCTAATGTAAAATTATCATACTTAGTGGGAAACATTATTTTCATAGTTGAAGGAAAATTTTTGAAACTATTTCTTGAAGAATATGATCTGATTGTTATATGATTTCAAGGTAGAAAATGCTAGTAAAAATGAAGAAAGGAAAAGTATGGAACATAGATTATTCTAGGTCATTGATTTTTATTGATGATACATTCTAGAGAGTTCTTGAACTCTAATTAGGACAAAGATAAAAGAGGAAAAATGTGACTATTAAAGGATCTTATTGGAATAGATTTATGTTTTTATTGAGAGGAGTTTTGAAGTGAGAAAGAGAATTTTATGAGAGAGGAAAATATTGACTATATCATAGGTCAGAGATTCAAGAAGTGTAAAGAGAGATTTAAAAAAGGTCATGGAAGATGATAAAAAATTGAGAAGAAAGCAGATCTTGTCAAGAAAAGCAAGTTTCTATCATACAAATAATTTGTTCCTACTTTCTAATCATTATATAAGTCTAGATTCTTGAAGAAGGTATATCTTAGAAGATATGATTGTATATTCCTATGGACTCTAAAAAATGGTTTTATTCTACTATTTAATCATATTTTTATACTAACATGTCCCTTTTTACCATTTCACTAATTCTAATCTTTTGGCCAACTTGATCATCATTTAAGCATATTTTTGATATGTTCTTCATTCACATTCCCTTTTCAAATCAATTGCATCACATTTCATAATTGGTTCACATTTTATCTAAACTCTTTGGACCTGACTCTAAATCATTTCAATATCATTAGAATTTTGTTTGATCAAATCTAAATCATTTCAATATCATTAGAATATCTTCTAAGAAAACCTAATTCATTCCAAATCAATCCAAACCACCTTGAATCAACCCTAAACCAGCCCGAATCAAATCAAAATCATTCTAATTCAACCCTAATCAATCATTATTTATCTAGTCTTAGGCATTTTCCTATCATTTAGTGCCTTGGCAATCTATCAATTCTACCAAATCCAACCTTATCGATGTCATTTCCCTTAGCTCTAAGTCAATTTTTATCATTTGATCATTGACATTATCAAGTCCCTTAGTGTCAGATCATGGCCATATCTAATTGTTGGTTAGCAATTTTTCCCTCTTGCTAACTTGGCTTTACTTTGATTTGAGTAGCCCAAAGTGTGAGGAAACAAAAGGATGTTATGAAAAAATGTATTAGTGTATGTGTTATATCACTTCCCTCTAAATTATAAGGTACACATCCCTTATATGCAATATATACAATGAATTATGTCTTTAATAGATTATTGGGATAAGGGTATTCTCTTAACTTGAGATCAAAAGAGGATAAACCAAATTGTTTGCAAACAAAAACAACCTAGGCATGATAAGTTTTGGGTGACCTATGACAGATAGTAGAATAGATGTCACAAATTACCTTGAAGCTCTATAACATCTACTCCTACTTCTAAATTTAGATTAGACCTAATGAAATGAAATCTAGGTAAAGAGAAAATATGCACATTTAAAATTTAAATGGAATCTACCTTGACTAATAACCCTCCACTAAAATGGAATCTAGTAAGATATCACCAGCTTCAAATATATCTATCCTACAATAAAATAATGAAAAATTTACTATACATGGTTAGCTTAGTTGGAGGAAACAATAAATAGAGAATTATAAATTTTAATCTCAAATAGAATTAAGACCAAACAAGACCTAGTTGTAGATATAACCAAATCCTCCATTTCATACAACCTCTTGATTCTCACTCAATATCTAGAAATATAGGGGAAGAAGTTGCATAAAATTGTCGATCTTTTTTTAACAATGAGAAATACATTTATAGGCCTTTAGATACCTAGCCATTACAATTCATTATTATATTTTGGAGCACTTGAACTATTCATAATAGGATAGACAAACAATCACTCATTACATAATCATACATGAGATAGAGAAGAAGAAATTGTAAAGATAAGGCTAACAATGAAGCATCACATGATATTTATGGAATGCTCTTGCTAATTAACCTTCCTCATCGATACCCAACAACACCCATGGCCTTTGTGATCCTTTGATTGCCCTTAGAAATATTCAATCGTCATTTTATGCCATCAATAGATACCCAAGTTTAAATTACCATAGTTGATATATCTTTCCTTATTTCATGATGGACGGTCATGATTAAGTCTTCATGTGTTGACAAGTAAAATTCCTTTACCTTTTTCTAATAGTGACACTGTTTAATTTTTTTTGGGATTCAACCATTTAGTGTGATGTTTCTCTTTTAATTTGTCCTTGGAGACCATTGATTATGGGATCACTAAGACATGTGTCCAATGCTCACATTCTCACTTTGGTTATTCTTCATGCATCTAAAAAAAGAGAAAGTGACATGCGTTGATCTTATTTTTATCAACGACTTCCATTAAGTGAAGATCTTTTATAACAGTTAGAAACTACAATCAACCTAAGCATGCCATCTAGATAACTTATTTTGACCCATTCCTTTCTTTGGCCCATAGTTGAGTCTAGTCTCATCATCCTCATGTGTTGAATGTTTTCATTCTCACTTTAGTTATTTCTTGTGCAACTTTATAAAGTGAGAAAGTGACAGGAATTGATATTTTAAGCTTTGACAATTGAGAAAATGCATGATTTAACATCAAATGGAAACCAAAGAGGGGCCTACAGGGATAGGTGTCAACCATCACTTCCTCACAACATGAAATCTTAACTCATCTCTTAATCATAGGAAGCCACAAATAACAATTTAGAGTTAACTATTGCACTCCATCGCAACCTCACATCTCTGAATTCTAACTGTAACTTTAACCTTGTGAGGATGCAATCATGGCTATCTCATCTTCACAACCCCAATCTTAGGTTAAATTTAACTACTTATAAAGTAATTATGGGTTTAAATTTGATTGCCATGAGTTATATTTTTTTAGCTTAGCCACCTTAGTTCAAGATTAACTTTAATTTTTTTCGATGTTGTGATGACTTAAATTTTAACTGTCATGTTAACCCTTTACATCATTGCAACTTATATTTCTCTAGGCTAGAATTTAGTCATGATCATCCAATCTTTAGCTTTCAATACTTCACAACTTTAAAATCCTTTAACTACATTACTACCTATAATAATGCAATCATTGACTATCTCCTTTTTGTAACTTTGCAACCTTCTTCAAGAGTTAACATTGACAGCTTGTAATTCTATGATGACTGCATCTTGAATCTTCTCTTAACCTTGCAAATCCATGAATGCATGATTTTTCTCAATCACTAAACTAACCTTAGGTTACTCTTAACTACCTATGAAGTAGCAATGGCTTGTATTCTGAATATTATAGTTAACTCTTTTTTCATCTTCATAACTTAATATCTTAACTCATCATTTAACCTAGTAAAGTTGCGATTATATGCTTTCACTCCTTTGCAACCCTAATCTTAGGTTACTCTTAACTACCAGTGATGATATGATGAAGAACTTTTATTGCTTCAACATCTTATCCTGAAGTTAGCTTTAGCTCCTTATGATGGTACTGTTGGTCTGACTTTTTGTGTAGTAGAAGTTTTTTGTTAAATCATAGAAAAGTTGAATGTTCTATTCCTAAGTATAGCATAGGGTTTTGGATAAATCATCCATAAGAAATAATCATCATGTAAACCCTATATCATTTCTATTCATAAATTTTTGGGCGCGAAGTTTTGAATTTTTCAAAAGAGACGAATATGCTGACATATTCCTTTTCCTTTCCGCCCGGGTTACCTTTTCTTCCTATTTGTCCCAACTGTCAGATCCGACTAGATCTACCATTGTCATTACCTCGCTATGACAAGTTGCATGCTTATTAAGTATGGCGAGGTAACGAGTGTTGAGTATTTTAAGAGGCGGGACCGTAAAGTGAAGATACGGCGATCGAAGATTTGCTTATTAAATGATTTATTGTGCAAGTACACTTTGCAAGTTACTGTCCAAAAAGGATAGGGACCCACTAGAATATCTGACATCAGAGCCAGAATGATGGTTTTTTCGGACGTTTCGCCACCTCGCTATAGGAAAAATTAGGCACTTTGCTGTTAGCCAAGTAGCGAGGCCACGTGAAAATTTGAAGATGATGACATTGCATCTTGCTTGTATCATAATTACACCAGGTGGCATGACCAGTCATAAATACCGTTGTCAGCATCAGTTTTAATTGATAGAAGTGATTACTGGGTAACCATTGCATTTTCCGACATGGAATCCTTTTAAGTGTCGGAACTCGCTACCTCGCTATCGGAAAATTCAGGTGCTTCACCGTTAGCGAGTTAGCGAGGCCCTGTAAAGTGGTAAAAGATCGGCAAGATCTTTGGTGACGTAGAATGACAAATGACTATGGTAAATTTTGACATGTGCCAACTATGCAGAGATCCAATTCTCATTAATGCCTATCTGACTGAATGTACAAAAAATCCTGAATGTCAGCTTGAAGTGGATCAACGGAGCTCACTACCTCGCTATGAGAAGTTGCAAGGGAGATAATTATAGCGACATAGCGAGTTGGGCCCGCAACCTTCCCTCTTAAGAAGCCCTGTAGCATATCTTTCGATCATTTTCGGATCAGATCAACGATTGATGCCGCTTCGCTATGACAAGGTGCCCGTTCTTTATGCATAACAAAGTAGCGATGTGCTGACACATGTTCTCAGTCGTCAGTGGGTCCAAATATAAGTGCCATCAAAGAAAGAATTCTGTACGTGGCAAGTTCTCATTGGGTAAAATAACTGACATGGCAAATACAACTCCTAGTTGTTCTCTCTGCACCACATGATCGTAGGATCTTTGAAGATCGACGACACAGTTTTAAATGAAAAATATAGTGCCACTCTCTGTATTAATTAGACAAGAAAGCTTTTTC
The DNA here is from genome assembly GCA_028749045.1 of Cupressus sempervirens. Lineage (NCBI taxonomy): Eukaryota > Viridiplantae > Streptophyta > Pinopsida > Cupressales > Cupressaceae > Cupressus > Cupressus sempervirens. The sequence continues at coordinate 396,409,425 of CM053793.1, forward strand.
CGTAAGGAAAAATAGAGTATAATATAGAGAGATTTCATCAGTTTCATCTCACGCGAGCAAAGATTTGGAGCCATTCTTGTGTAGAAGCCATTACTGAAAGAAAAGTGTGCCAAGGTCTGATAAAAAATTGTCAAGTTTTCTGTTCGCTGAAAATTTGCAGGAATACAGAGGAAAACAGAGACAAAATTCAAGTAAGTAATACTACCATAATCTTTGTAAGTTTTTAAGTTCTAAAAAGATAGCCCAAGATGCCTCTGAAGAAGGGATTTTCAGGTGCAATAAACTACTTGGATAGAAATGTCCATGATGATTTGCTTGAGTTGCTTCCTGAGTCTACTATAGAAATAGTGCAAGTTAAGAGGTTGACCTCACTAAACCCTAGGCTAAGGATAGCTGATGGATTGTATGATAAGGGTAATTGGGTTCAGGATGCTCAAACTTCTCAAATTGGTTTGAGTTTATTTTAAAAATGGTTTGAAGAAAGGAAGTTATATGCCCCTCATGCCAATATATGGAATTTTGATCTTGGAAAGCTTGTTGTCCCCAGTGTGTTTATGGATTTTGACCTACTTGAAGCTATAGCGAAAAATTATGACCAAGCCACTAAGGTAGTGAGAAGAATGGATGGTGAGGCTTTAGTTACCATCAGTCCCGAGGAGATTAGGAAGGTTTTCAGTCTGGGACCTCTCACTATGTATCATGTGCCCATTAATTTGATAGAGTTAGAAAAAGAATATATGTCCAAAAGGGATGTAGTTAGATCAGGTGCACTGAAAGCCCACATAGGCCGGATAGGAGGCCTCCCAACCATAACATCCTCTTCTAAGGAACCATTCAAGAAATCATGCTTTAATGCCAGGGCAGTAGAGATATATAGGACCCTGTGCAGAGTCTTTGGAGAGGGCGAAGAAGATTTTATTCTGGTGAACTTCATGTATATGATCACCCAAATCTCCTCTTTTGGTGTGGAAATAATTTTTGATTTTGCATCTTACTTGGCTAATGAGATTCACCAGGGATTGGTGGGGATTGCAAAGGGAAAGGTGGAAAAGGTTTGGGGTCAGTACTCCCTATTGATGCATATGTTTCTTTTTAAAGGGGCCACTTATTTTGGTAAAGAAATGGTTTTAAATAGGGAACAAGAGGGGGAGGCACTGCCAATCCAATTATGGAGTGCAGACATGACTTGGGAAGCAGAAAATGCTAGCTTTGTTAGATTTGATAGGCACTTTGCCTCCAAACTAAGATGCCTCATATTGAGTGATAATCCTAGAATTCCTAAGGCACTAATGCATCTTGTTAGGCCTATGGACAAACCCCATAGTCTAAAAGTTTCACATAATTGGGGAGATATTATCCCATATTCAGTCTCTACTGTCATTAGGGTCTATGGATTCAAAGGAACACCCCATGTACTACCCTATCAGGTACCTTTAAAGGTAGGGATAGCTGAATTTTTGTGGTAGTTGGGAGGAGTGGAGGAGGCCTTTTTGCACAAAAGGGGAACAGGATCAATTTTTCCTACTTGCACTATAGCCCACCAATTTGTGATAACTAAAGAAGGGTGGATCTTTCTCCACAAAATTTTGGATCAATATAAGATGGCAATGTCTCATGCTCATTTTTGTGATACAAAAGGTTTCTTTAACTCTGCCCTTAGACTTAGAATCAAGCTTCGTCCAGTTCAGCATGAATTCTATTTCCCTGAAGATATAATAAGAAATGAATATTCTCTCCATGAGCAAGAAATAAAGAAAGAAAAATGGAGAGTCTATTCAAAAGTTTTGGAGTTTATTAATTGTTTTGACAAAGATTATAGTCCTCTTAGTAATGCTGCAACCAATGCAGATAAGATAAATAAGCTCATGAGTACTTTCTTTGAGATAATGGAAGTAATAAATGAGAAGAAACAACATTTTATTGATTCTTTCCAGACAAAGCCAGAGAGGTTATGAGGAAATTGGGTTTCACTCCCAACATTGGAATGGGTCCACTGGTGGTACGAAAGAAAACAGGATACACTATTGTTTGGCAGCAGATGCCCATTGTACACAAAGAAAAATAGGTAGTTGAATCTACCAGTACTGTCCTAGAAGAAAGACCCCCTGAACCTTCTCCCAAAAGAAGAAAAATAATAAGGTAAGAAGAATCCCCTGATGAAGGTTACTCACCTTCTCAAACTCCAATAAGAATTGAGGAAGAGCAGCTCACCAATGAGCAATTTAAACAAATGGGGTCACAAGGAGAAATTTTTGTTACACAAGTAGAAATTGATGAAGGGAACCCCCAGGAACCTCCTGTGCCAAGTTTTGAATTAACTATAGCAGATTTTAGAGGAAGGGAATTGGACCCTATGTTGGAACAAGCCAATTAGCATTTTTTGTCTGATAACAGTTTTGTAAGATCTAGGGCTTTCCATCAGTTTGCATGGAGGGTAAACTTGCACATTTTTGAGTAAAGGTGTAAGAATATGAAAACAGAACATCCAAAAATGGATGAGGCCTCCATTCAAAATCAAATAAAGGAACAAATGATGCAAGGGTTCCAAAATATAACCCCTGATGAGGGTAGACAGATGGTAAAAAATGCAAATGTTTTATTATTGCCCAATTGGGATATTGCTGATGCATTAATTTTTAATTCTGTATCAAATAATTTAGGACTCCAGGATCCAAATAAAGAAGAATTCTTGGGTATAGCATTCAGCAATGATCAAGCTGCCCTTTTTATGTGGTCCCTGAGAAGAGGATCCAGGACTACTTCATCACAGCCTGATGATTCAGGACTAACAGGGAGTATCATTGTAAGTAGAGTTGCTGATACTTCAAATGTACAGGCAGCCCACATGAATGTGGATTATTCTAAATTTTCCTTGGCCACTGCAGAAAGAGAAGAGAAGGAAATGATTGATATGAATAGTAAATATGAAATAGTGGTGGATGCTTATAATCAAGAGGTAAAAAGGAGAATTGAGCTGGAAAACAGGGTATCTCAATTGGAGAAGATACTTGGAAAAAGGAAAGTGGGAGAATCCAGTACACTGAGAATTGCATATCCTCCACAGTCATCTATGGGATTAACCCCTATCATTGAAATACCTGACACCCCTGAAAGACCCCAATTCTATACTGCAAAGGAATTTGAAGCAGAAAAAACCAAATTACATGAGTGGTAGATAGAATTTAGAAATCAGCAGGAAGAAAAATGGAAGTAGGGTGTGACATATTTGAGGGATAAAATACAATGGTCGACTTTTTATGATTAGTTGACAAGGATTGTAACCCTCATGGATGAGTTGAATAAAGAAAAGGATGGACTAGATTCTCTTGCACAGAAATGGAGACAGAGAAATAATGATGTTACAATTATATGTATATCTGCAGTCCAAATGCCTTATCATCAAGTTGAAAAGATTTTTGATTTATTGAATAAGTTAGAAAATTTTGAAAATGAAAGAGATTCTTTACAGAGAAGATTAATACTCTATTTTTCAAAATATCTTGCTGAAAATTTCACCCTATTTCCTTGTGCTTTAGAATCTGTTGATACAGTAAAGGAAAAAGAAAAATGGAAAAAGGAAATGGATGAATTATTCGATAATAGAATAATAAACATCATCAGTGAGACTGGCCATTGGTTCTGGGTAAAGACAAACGAGGAGCTGGTAAAAGTACAATTTTACTATACTACTATGATAAAAGAATTTGATGATTTAGAGGAAAATGCAAATTCTTTAATAAAGATACAAAGATAAACTCTAAGTTTTGATTGGCCAGATGATGATACTTTTAATGAGTGGAAAAATCAGTTTAGTGAACAGATGTCAGGAGACAATGAGGAAGAAGATGCAAAAGTAATAGTTACCCTTGTAATCAGCAATGATGACATGGAAAATCCCTAGGTTAAAGTGAAAATGCAGGTAATAGAAGATGATACATCACTTACAGACCTCATGGGTATGTACTCTGAAAGTGAAGAATGACTGCAAGGTCAGATCGTGCTCTTGTCTCAACAATTCAGAAGCATAACAGAAAGGGACCCGCCAAGAAATGTTGTTAATCTTTCTGTTATTTTGTTTTTGTCTTTCTTTTGAAAGGACACCTGTCACCTTCTTTAGCCTGAAGCTTGTTGCATCTCACACTATTGAAGTGAGATCCCAAGGCTAAAGAATGGTCCGAATTTTGTTTTTACTAAGTATTGTGCTTAGTCCTATTTTTGATCCAAACATTTGGAAAGCAAGTTTCTAGTATACTTTTCTGTCAAAATTTCTGAGAATACATGAATGTAGAAAGAACTGTGCTTCTTTTATGAAGGTCTTTCTGGGTCTATTGTAAAGGATATACCATTTTCAAAGGAAATGAATACAAATTATGAACTGTCCCCATATCAGTTCTTTCTGAATTATGTCTCCTTTTAAATACTTAGCTACCTTGATGTTGTGTGAGTAAAAGCTTATGCAATTGATTGCAATCTAGTAGGGTTGTACATCCATTTGTTATTGCTGTTAATTCAAGGGATTAAATAAGGGCTCTGATGAATGTGATGAGATTGCTTAGGTATTGAAAAGGATTTTTGAATGATAAATTCTGATAAGAATTGCTGATAAGAATTTGTTGCAAAGCAATAAATTAGATCTAAGAATTTACTATAGACTCTGAACCCCAATGGATTAGGCACTGATCAAAAGTTATTTCAGCCAAAAGAGAAGTATATTATGACTGGTTTTTTCAAAATACATCATAAAATCAAATTTTACTTTTATTTCCTGTAAGATATTCAAAGTTGGCCAGCACTTGCCTGCATGGAATGTTTTAGCCTCATTTAGCCATTGCTGTTGAAAACATCTGTAGATCTATAGAAGATTTCTTGGCCATATCTGTTCAAGGGATGTGTTTACCAATTTGGTAAGAGTTATGTATATGTTTGAGGATTTAGAAATGAGAATCAAAATGAAACTAAGAATAATTCTCATATAATTGTTCCATTTTTGAACCATCCCCGAGTATACCCGCCCTGATTTTTATAGAGCCAAAAGAGTAGAAAACCGTTTGAGTTTTTGTTGAAGTTGGGTCCTAGTACTTTGCATAGGCAAGTGACAATGAGAATTGGCTATTCTTTAGGTTGTGTATGTACTGATATCTAGGTATTAAGCCTTTTGTCACTTAGTAGTTTTAGCACTGTTTTAACATTTTCAAACACCAACAGGTGTGAATGCTCAAACCTTAATTGATGTCGTTATCTCTTGCTTCTTTTCAACTTAAACTACTTAAGGGTACTTTTCATTCCATCTTAAAACACCATCCATTTATTTGATTCCCCTTTGATAGTTAGGAATCCATCTTTAAGGACAGTTGACATTTCAACTGGTGACATGGAGATTTTGATGCATTTTGTATCATTGATGATTTCCATCTTCATTCTTTCCACCTTTGACTAGGGTGTCCACCATTGCTAGATATTTGAGCTCTTCCTCTCTATCAAATTTGAATTCTTTTCTTTCTAACCTATTTCCATGATCTACATCATATTCTATAGCCCTGATCTCAATTTTCTATGCTACCTTTTTCTCTAAATATAAGTGTGATCTTCTTTTTCAATGCATCCTTTCTTTACCATGAACACTTGATCAAAGCATTAGGGTTTCAAAACAACATCCCTCTCATATAGGAAATGCATAGACTTTCCCATCTTTTCCTAATCACCAAATATGAATGAATGCATTATATTTCTTTTCAAGGCCCACCTAGGTACACAGAAAGGGATAGATGAGAAGAGAACTTCCTTAAGGGAAATCTAGACATAGACATGACATCACATTGACTCAACTCTAATCCTAGAAATTTGAAAAATATAGGGTAACTAAAAGTTCTCTAAATTATGGCTTTGACTTGGAGACTTAGGAATGTGACTGTCTAAGAAGGGACCTACATATCTCATGGTTTTGCAAAGAACTCAACAAACAAATACACAAAACAACAAACTACCTACTTCTATTATAGAAAACACCAAATAGAAAAGATGAGTACCTTAGTCCATTGGGTTACAAAGTCTTGAATAGCATAGGGGAATTAATTTGTAATTGGATGGTGGGGAACTCAAGCATCCAACATAAAGGGAAAGAAAACACACAAAAAGAAGGAATGCAAGGAAAGACAAGTACACTAAAAAATAGGAAAACACACAACTAAAACTAATTATATACAAAGGTGGAATGAATCCCACCTTTAAAAAAAATAGTAAGATATGCTACTTATGTGAAGACATTAATTAACTAAGAGAAGTAGCATCCTTCCCTCCATAATTTATTTTTCTCTCTAAAGAGGAATCCTACTTGTATTAGCATCATGACAACTCGAACTATACAAGTAGTATGTAGGACTTGAATGGATGGCCACTCATATCTGAACAACCATTCTTCATTACATGTTAATTTATCCTCCTCATGTCCTTTTATAGTCTCCTTTTGATAATCTTCTAAGAGTGGAAGATGGTCTCACACCTCCATATTAGGATTAAGGTGATTAGTGTTGGGGCCTTCATTTACACTCTCACACAATTGGGTTTCATCAACTAGGGTAGAGAAAGGCTTCTCTTGCACAAATTCTATTATTGGATGGGTACCCACTTCATTTCATTCAATAATAAAACCTCCCTTAGCTATGCAATAATCTCCATTATCCCTACCATCCAATGCATCCTTATTATCTTCAAGATAAAATGAAAAAAACTCAATTTTTAATGACCCTTCTTAAACTTGATTTGGATTTCTACTTGGGCCATGAAGTGATTCTTTTGTTTTGAGGGGTGGCAAGGACCTACAAACAACCTCTTTCTCTTGAGCAAGAGGACGTATATCCATTTTTGATGTAGAAGAGGAAAAGGGATGATAGTTGAAAACAAGACTTCCTTCTTTAGTTAAATCATGCTTAGAAGAGGATTTCTTACCAATGAACAACATTACCTTCTCTTCTTGAAACTCTTCTTCGTACTGGTAGGGTTTCTTCATGGATTATTCCTTGCATATCTCTCTAGCTGATATTGAAATATCACCTCTTGGTTTCTCATCATTGAATGGATGCTTCAAGATAGTATGATGATCATCCAACTTTGATTTGAGATTTGCTTCAATAGATGTATTTGATGAAGACTTATTATCTCCTTCTAAAACATCAAGAATTGTCATAAGCTCTTCAAATAGTTGGAAATCATAAGGAATAGAGTTAGTTGACTTCACCAAGGGTTCTTTACATTCAAATATCTATGTTTTTTTCAACCTCTTGCTTTAATCTTATTGTAGGTCCTTGAGTTTATGAAAATGAGTACAGATGTGATTCCAAAATGTATTTGACATATGATTATCTTCTATGTTAATGTTCTCTCATAATACATAGGATATGATTTCTTTATACTGATCAAAAATCTCATGAAGCACCTTGTCATCCATGGTGTAGATTTCTTCAAGAGTAGAAATGATCTTCAACCTTTCTAGCTTCACACTTAGCTCTTCTCCTTGTATTTATTTCAGCTTGTAGAATCTAGCACACACACATTCCCATAGAGATGCAAAAAAATGATCCTCTTTAATGCTAATATTCTCTTGGATGAAATCAAAGATTCTTGCTTTGTATAAAGGTACAAGCTCTTGGAGTAGCTTTTAAATAGTATCTTTGACTTCTTAGAGAGTGGGTTTAGGCCTTGGCCTTCTCCCAATCTTTGAATTTTGCATGGTTGTTGAGTTACACTGGACCTTCCTAGAACAAAGAAAGTAGGTCCTTCATATAGAGTTGCTATCCTCCATCTCGAGGGATCAACCTATTAATTTATTAGAATATAAACTTAAGCACTAGACTTTGATTCAAATTCCCAATAGAGTTGTCAAAAACTATTGGTTAACAATTTGTCCCTCCTACTAACTTGGCTTTACCATGACTCTAGATGCCAAGAATGTGAAGAAACAAAAGGATGTAACCAACAAATGGGTCAGTGTATGTGTTATATCAATGTCATCTAAATTATAAGGTACAACTCCCTTATATAAAAGATATATAATGAATTATGTATTTAATAGATCATTGGGATAGGAGTATGCTCTTAACCTAAGAGTAGAAGAGGATAAGTTAGATTGTTTGCAAACACAAACAACCTAGGTGGAGTAACATTTGGGTAACTTATAACAACCAATAGAATAGCTATCACAAATCACCTTGAAGCTCTCTAACATCTACTCCTACTTCTAAATATAGCTTGCACCTAATTAAATGCAATCTACAAAAAGAGTAAAGATGTACATTAAAGATGAAATGGAATTCACCTTGACTAATAACCCTCAACTAAAATGGAATCTAGTAAGATATCACCAACTTCAAATACATTTGTCCTACAATCCCATAGAGACTACTTTACTATGCATGGTTAGCTCAGCTAGAGGAGATAATAAATAGAACATTACAAATGTTGATCTCAAATTGAATTAAGACCATACAATCCCTAGTTTTAGATATCAATAAAATCCTCCATTTAATACAACCTCTCAATCCTCACTCAGTATCTAGAAATATAGGGGAAGAAGTTTCATAAAATGGTTGATCTTTGTATTAACAATGAAAGTTACTTTTATATGCCTTTAGATACCTAGCCATTATAATTCATTATTATATTTTAGAGCACTTAAACTATTAGAATAGGAAAGACAAATGTTTACCCATTACATATTCATACATTAGATAGAGAAGAAGAAACTATAAAGATAAGGATTATAATGAAGCATCACACGATATTTATGGCATTCTCTTGGCAGTTGACCTTCCTTGTCGACACTTGACACCACTTAAGGCATTTGCAATCCTTGGATTACCCTCCAAAATGTTAAATCTTCCTTCCTTGTCATAAAGAGATGACCAAGTTTAAATTACCATCATTGATATATCTTTCCTTATTGCTTGATGGATGGTCACGAAGAAAGAAAATGCCTTTACCTTCTCCTAACTCATAGCACTTTTTTATTTGTTTTCAGTCTTAAACCTTTTAGCATGATGTCTTTCCTTTATTTTTTCCTAGGATATCATTGATTATGGGCCCACTAAGATGTTGGAGTTGAGGAAATCCAACTCCGAAGATGCCCAAGATCATCTGCATGCAAAAACCTGTCAAAGAGAAGCCATGAAGAGGAAGAGCATGGAGCAAGGGAAAAACCCTAAACGGACATGAGAGACCACATGAATGCAAACAAAAGAAGAAAATTTATTTACAATGAGAATACCTTATGTGATATCATGTTATTACAATGAGAAGAGCCCGCTTATAAAGAGCTCATGGAAGCTTGTAGAACAAGCTGGAAGGTGCTAGGAGATAAGTGTGACAACTAGAAGGGAACAAACTCCCATGTTGTCAACAACTAACCACTACATGCATTAAATACAAAATATTAAATAAATTCATGACCTAAGTAAGCTTAAGAAAATAGAATAAATAATTAATAATTAATTATTTACTCTAACACCCCCCCTTAAGTGCAACTTAGGGAAATGCCTTAAGCTCACAAAACTAAGATGAATGCATAATGGGTCCTGGCAACGAGGCCATGTTAGGTACCCAAGTACAATGCAAGAAGATGCAACCTTTGTAAATGGGGAAAGAGAGAAAACCACGTGGGAAAAACCCTTCCCCCAAAAAGAGGTAACCTAGTGAAGAACTGAAGAAGTCTCCAACTAGGGAAATTGTCCCCTAAAACAGGAACAAGGAGTGATCATGAAGAAGCATCACTGAAGCATGAAGAAGCTGCAAATTTGTCAAATTGCTGATTTGACGAACCTCCATGGAAGAAGAAGGCACGAACTGAGCATGTCTATATGGTAGATGATCCATCTCATCGAAATGCATAGGTAGCCAGCCACTGCAATCGCCTTGTATATAGGATCAACCACTAAATATATAGTTCACACTATCGAACCATTAAACCATGGATGCATTACAACAACAGCATAACCCCCTCTCAATGCAGACAGGGTGTGATGACAAGCAACTAAGAAGGTGGGCCAAAGTCTCCTACAAACGAATCAAGAACGAGGAGAGAGGAAAAGAGGTACAGACACCAATAAAGACATGGTCAAACTAACTCTGCATGGGGCTAATGTCATGGAAGGGACACTCACTTGACAAAGGGAGAATGCCTAAAATAGAAAACAATAATCCCCCCATGGTGCTTTATGAAAATCATGCATGTACAACTGACTCAAAACAACGTTCATGATTCTCGAAATGCAAAAGTGGAACTTTATCTCAGTGCAAAACAAAAAAGTGCTTCAAAATGATAGCTACAATGATCAAAACTGAAAAAGAGCTACAAAAATGAAAGTACAGCCGAAAAAAAAGCAAACCATGCCAGGAAAATGATCCTCGGGCCTAAAACACTCAAAATATCAACCATAGAGAAAAAATGCCAAAACTATGATAGAAAGAGTAGAGGCCAAAAACTAAGGACAAGGACTACATTTCTAAAAAGGTGATAGAGCCAGCCTTCCAAAAATATAAAGTTTTCAAAAAACAGGCATCGGATGCAAAAGATATGCTTGCTAGAGTCAAAAATAGAAATTTAGACTTTAACTGAAAAAAAGGTCAATGCAAAAACATAAAAACCTAAAAAAACCTACACCAAAATCTCTGTCTCAGAACTAGCTTTCCAGCACTTCTTTTGGATTGAAAAAATACCTTCGTATGCAAAAGTTATGGCCAAAAAACCACAAGTAGGTCCAAAATGAAATTAGGAGAGGTGCAAGGCAAGTTGATGACACAGCACTGATGTAAGAAAATCAAGGGATTAAATTTGATGGCTTGGAGGCCATCGCCACAAAAAAGGATGCCATGTGGAATCGCCACGTGGTAGGTACAGATGATGATGTGGTACACCTGCCACGTGTCACACTCAGAACAACGCTGACAAGGCAGATCCTCCACGCGAGCGCTGACTGTAAACCCGATGGAGCGGAGCTGGAGGTGGAGGTCGATGGGCACAGGTGGTGGAAGACCTGGCAGAGGTGGCCGCAAGGGCGGTAGGGCTACCGACAGAGGCAGAGCTGTTGCCCCGGCAGTTTGCCGGTGCTGCCACCGGCGGCGGAGGTGCGCAGGCCACGCGGTGGTGGCGCGGTGGTGGCCGCTGGGTGGTTTCCCGGCGGAGTGCTGATTTATATTTGTTTTTTATAAAAAAATTTCAACCCTGCGTCCATACGATCCATACGGCAGCGACCAGGGGGCCTAAAAAAAACCTCCAAAATGCTTTGTGTCCAAAAATGGAAAGTTTTATATGAATCCTGACTGCAAATGGCCTTCTGGATCCAATGGTGATGTCCATTTGGGCTGAAAGTGCTCCGAAAATTTGCTAATCCCCTAATTTGAAGAAAAAATGCACAAACAAACTAGGGTTTGTGACTCCAAATCATGGCTTCAAAATTCTTCAACGAAGTAGCAACAGGAAGGCTCTAATACCATGTTGGAGTTGAGGAAAGCCAACTCCAAAGATGCCCAAGTTCACCTGCATGTGAAAACCTGTCAAAGAGAAGCCATGAAGAGGAAGAGCATGGAGCAAGGGCAAAACCCTAAATGGACATGAGAGACCACATGAATGCAAACACAAGAAGAAAATGTATTTACAATGAGAAGAGCCCGCTTATAAAGAGCTCATGGAAGCTTGTAGAACAAGCTGGAAGGTGCTAGGAGATAAGTGTGACAACTAGAAGGGAACAAACTCCCATGTTGTCAACAACTAACCACTACATGCATTAAATAGAAAATATTAAATAAATGCATGACCTAAGTAAGCTTAAGCAAATAGAATAAATAATTAATAATTAATTATTTACTCTAACATAAGATACATGTTCAATGCTCACATTTTTTCTTCGGTTATTCTTCATGAATCTTTGAAAAGAGAGAAAGTGAAAATCATTGATCTATTTTTGATTGACAACTTCCATAAAGTGAAGATAATTTATAATAGTTAGAAACTTAGACCAACCTAGTGTGCCATCTAGACAACTTATTTTAGATGCATTCCTTTTTTCAGCCTATTGTTGAGTCTAGTCCCACCATCTCCATGTGTCAAATGCTTGCATTCTCACTTTGGTTATTTCTCGTGCAACTTTATAAAGTGAGAAAGTGATAAGCATTGATCTTTTAAGATTTGATGGCTAGGAAAGTGCATCATTTGACATTTCTTGGAAACCAAAGAGGGGCCATAGGACAAGTGTCAACTCATTGCTTCCTCACAATGTGAAATCTTAACTCATCTATTAACCCTGTGAAGCCTTAATAACCATTTAGAGTTAATTGTTTCACTCTATCGCAACCTTGAATCCATAAATTTTAACCATAGCTTTAACCTTGTGAGAATAAGATCATGGTTATCTCCTCTTCATAACTCTAACCCCAGGTTAACTTTAACTACCTACAAAGTAGCAATAGCTTTAATCTTGACTACCTTGAGTTACTTTTCGTAGCTTAGCCACTTTAATTCAAGATTAACTTTAATTTCTTGAAATGCTGCATGGTAACCCTTTGGACCATTGCAAACTAAATTTATTAGGCTAGAACTAAGTCATAATCATGAGATCTTTATCTTTCAATGCTTTACAAATTGAAAATCATTTAATTGTAGTACTACCTAAAATAATGTGATCAGTGGTTGTCTCCTTTTTGCAACTTCATAACCTTCTTTAAGATTTAACATTGACACCTTGCAATGCTATGATGACTACATAGAAGACTGTTATCCTATTTCATGGGTTCATTACCAAAGAATTTAATTTCTATTGAAATCATGCGATGATGAGATAACTATGTGAAATTGACTACTACCATCTATCATAGCCTCACAACCTCAAACCTTGACTCATCTATTAACTTTAGGAAGTTTCAAATGCATGCTTTCACTTCATCACAAAACTAACATCAAGTTACTCTTAACTACCTATAAAGTAGCAATGGCTTGTAATTTCACTACTGTAGTTACCATTTTTCACACCTTCTCAACCTAATATCTTAACTCATCATTTAATCCAGCAAAGAAACAATTATATTGTTTTTCTCCTTTACAATCCTAAACTCAAGTTACTTTTAAATACCAATGATGATGTGATGAAGAACTTTCATTTCTCCATTTTAACCAAAAGTCAACATTAACTCCTTATGATGGTGCCAATGATCAGACATTAACTATTGTGGTTATCTCTCACTTCTTCACAACTTAAAATATGTAAGGGCACTTATCATTCCATCTAAAAATACCATCCATCAATTTGATTCCCATCTAATGGTTAGGAGTCCATCTCTAAGGGAAATTGACCTTTCAACTAGTGATGTGAAGATTCTAATGCATTCTACACTGTTGATGATTTCCATCTTTATTCTTGCCACCTTTGACAAGGGTGTTTGCAATTGCTAGATATTGGAGCATTGAATTCAAATTCCTTTCTTTCTAACCTAATTTCATGATTTGCATCACATCCTATGCCCTTGATCTCGATGTTCTCTACTACCTTTTTCTCTAAACATTAGTGTGATGTTCTTTTCAAATGCATCATGTCTTCACCATGAATACTTGATCAAAGAAATAGAGTTTCAGAACAACTTCCTTCTCACCTAGGAAATGCATAGACTTACCCTACCTTTCCTAATCACCTAATATAAAATAATGCATTAGATTTCTTTTGAATACCCACCTAGGTGCACACAAAGGGATAGATGAGAAGAGAAGTTCATTAAGGGAAATCTAGACATAGACATGACATCACATTGACTTAACCCTAATCCTAGAAATTTGAAAAAATATAGAGGAATTGAAATTTCTCTAACACTAATCAATTTAATAATATTGACGATGCTTTTTGATGTTGTTATGTTCAATCTTTTTAATAAACTTTGATCCTATTATTTATAATTTCCATTAAATGTCACACATCCTTTATCCATTTCACATGTCTTTGACATGTCATCAATCCTAATCATCCAATAAATTTGATCATGGCTTTGATATATCCACCATCATCTTAGTCAATCTACATAATCATCACAATTCATCTAAAAGGTAATCCTACATTTATTTCATCAAATTGGTCAATCATTTACTAATTTATCCTATAGGATTAGATAACCATTATCTATTCCTATGTCATTGCAATCATTTTGTTCATCTCACTTTACTAATTATTCTTATTGAGCAACATTTACAATTATACAATATTTATTAATTAATTGATCCATCTTTCCAAATTATGGGAATTCTTAGTTTCCTAAATCCTATTTTCCCATTTCTAATTTCTATTTTACAAATTCCATTTATGTGGAATTGTAAGTTATTAATTCAAAACTCTACCCAATCCCAAGACATGGTCATAATGTGTCACAAATTTTCTTTCTACAAATGGCTTATATATATAATATTTGGCATATATTCTTTCTTACACATGACTATAATAAGAGACACTTGTCATAGATTCTTGTATACACAAGGGTATGATGTGTCATAAGCCTTTTATAAATTCTCTTCTACTTTAGCCATGTGCATCATAATATCTTACATATGGCATATTATATCATAGATATTCCAAGGAATATTGTGTTAGATTGTGGTGATTGATCAAGAAAGTACTGTACATACTTCATAAATAGTAGCCAACATGGTAGCCGACATATTATGGCCAACATATGGCTGACATGTTATAACCCTAAAGTGGTTTAATACTTGTATAAAAGGGCTTAGGGTTGGGTATTTTTCATAATGTGGTGATACGAAATTGGTTCTTAAAGTGGTATTGCGCTGTAAGGGATTATGGATTGTAATAAGATCAGACTTGCTATTTGGTGGACGTAGCCCAGGGATTGGGCGAACCACGTTAAATCTTGGTGCCTTGTGTACATTTCTATGTGTTCTATTATTTTCTGTTATTGGTTATATTTGCATGTATTTTTTATTTCTGTCTGTGGTTTATCCTAACAAGTGGTATCAGAGAAAGGTTGTCTTTCAGTTATCCTCTACAAGAAAGTCTCACGGTTAAGTGGGAGTCTCACAGTTGAGTGGGAGCAATGGCAGATGAGGGTAAGTTGAGGGTTGACAGGTTTAATGGGCAGAACTTCTAGTTATGGAAGATGCAAATGGAAGACTATTTATATCAGAAGGATTTATGGAAGCCATTGGAAGGAAAAGCCAAGAATCAAGGAACTATGTTAGAGGCTGAATGGGATCTTTTGGACAGAAAGGCACTCAAAAGCATTCGGTTATGCTTGGCACCATCGGTGGCATTTAATATTAAAAAAGCAAAGACGACAGAAGGTTTGATGAAAACCCTAGCGACACTGTATGAGAAGCCCTCCGCTTTAAATAAGGTATTTCTCATGAAGCGTTTATTTAATATGAAAATGGCAGAAGGTGGATCTGTTGTAGATCATTTAAATGAGTTTAATACTATTACTAGTCAATTATCTTCTATGGGTATCAATTTTGATGAAGAAATTAGGGCTCTCTTGATTTTGTGTTCTTTGCCTGAAAGCTAGAATGGCTTGGTAATGGCGGTGAGTAATTCTATTCCTGGATCTAGTACCCTAAAATATGATGATGTGATCAGTGTTATTTTAAGTGAGGAAACTCGTAGAAAATCCTCAGGTGGATCTACATCAGGAAGTGTTTTAAATGCACAAAGCAGGGGCAAAATGACTGAAAGAGGAAGTAACTCTGGAAATCATGGGAAATCAAGAGGAAAGTCAAAGGGGAGGAGGTCTCAATCGAGAGGACCAAATGATTGTTGGTACTATGGGAAACCAGGGCACAAAAAGAAAGATTACTGGAATCGAAAGAAAAATGAAGGAGATAAATCAGATGGAGACAAGGAGGCAAATGTGGTAAGTAACAAATTTAAAGAGGATGCTTTGCTTCTGTCTTTAGAGAGTGTTGATGATTCATGGGTTTTAGATTCTGGTGCTTCATTTCATGCTACACCTCATAGAGGTTATTTCATTGATTATGTCCAAGGGGATTTTGGGCTTGTTTATTTGGGGGATAATGAACCCCCTCAGATTGTTGGAAAGGGAAAAATTAAGATTAAGTTGCAGAATGGGAATCAATTGCTACTACATGAGGTAAGACATGTTCCAAAACTAAGTAGAAATTTAATTTTAGCAGGGCAAATCGATGATGAGGGTTGTGTAGTTACTTTTAATGATAAAAATTGGAAGGTTTCAAAAGGTTCCCTTGTAGTAGCAAAAGGTGTGAAAGTAGGCACCTTATATCTTTGTACAGGTCATATTGTTCCTTCTACTTTGATTATTTTAGAGAAAAATGAATATTCAGGAACAATTACTGCAGTTGAGCAGGGAGAACAAATAGTTGCTGTAGATTCTAATACAACGCTGTGGCACAATAGACTTGGGCACATGAGTGAGAAAGGTATGAAAGTACTTCATTCAAGGAAATTTTTACCAGGTCTAAAATGTGTGAATATGGATTTCTGTGAAAGTTGTGTGTATGGAAAACAAAAGAGAGTGAGTTTTGTAAAGACAGGGAAGGAAAAAAAAAAGGAGAAATTAGAGCTTGTGCATACATATGTATGGGGACCAGCCTAGGTATCTTCCCTTGGTGGCTCTCATTATTATGTTACATTTATTGATGATGCAACTAGAAAAGTATGGGTTTATTTCCTTAGACAGAAATCTGATGTATTTCAAACTTTTAAGAAATGGAAATGCTTGGTTGAAAATGAGACTGGTAAGAAATTAAAATGTCTTAGATCTGATAATGGTGGTGAGTATTGTAGTCATGAATTTGAAGATTATTGCTCCACTAATGGTATTTGTAGCCAAAAAACTATTCCAAGGACTCCACAGGAAAATGGAGTGGCTGAACGCAGGAACAGGACTATAATGGAGCACGTAAGGAGCATGAGGTTGCATGGTGGGTTGCCCTTACACATGTGGGCAGAGGCTGTCAATACTATAATATATTTGATTAATAGAGGTCCCTCTACTCCTTTGGGTTGTGGTATTCCAAAGGAAGCATGGACTGGTAAGAAGGTGAGTTATTCTTTTCTCAGGACCTTCAGTTGTGAAGCTTTTGCTCATATAGACTCTGAAAATAGAACCAAGCTAGAAGCTAAATCAAAGAAATGTGTCTTTGTTGGATATGGCATTAATGAATTTGGTTATAGGCTTTGGGATTTTGAAAATCTTAAAATTATTAGAAGTCGGGATGTCATATTCAATGAGAAAGTGTTGTACAAAGATCTATTGCAGCAACATGAGAAGAAAGAAGATGATTATGTAGTGTTGGATGATACTCCAAAAGCTAATGTTCCAGCCATTCCTCATGATGTGCAACAACTGTAACAACAAATACCACACACAGTAGTGAATGTTAGACAGTCAACAAGGAAAATTTGACCTCCACAAAGGTTTTCTCCCTCTTTGTATTCTATTTTACTTACTGATGTTGGTGAACCTGAAAGTTATGATGAAGCTATGCAGGTGGATACTAAAATTCAGTGGGAGTCTGCAATGAAAGATGAAATGGACTCTTTGCTGAAAAATAGGACATGGGATTTGTGTAAGTTGCCTGCAGGTAAAAAGGCTTTACAAAATAAATGGGTTTATAGGTTGAAAGAAGAGGAAGGAGGTAAGAAAAGATTTAAGGTCATGTTAGTTGTAAAAGGATTTGCACAGAAAAAGGGAATTGATTTTGATGAGATATTTTCTCCTGTTGTTAAAATGACTTCTATTTGTACTGTTTTAAGTCTTGTGGCTACTGAAGATTTTCATTTAGAGCAGATGGATGTTAAAATAGCCTTTCTTCATGGTGATTTGGATGAAGAAATATATATGGCTCAGCCATAGGGTTTTGAGGTCAAAGGTAAGGAGAACTTAGTGTGCAAATTGAAGAAAAGTTTATATGGCTTGAAGCAAGCACCTCGGCAATGGTATCTAAAATTTGACAGTTTTATGCATGAGCATGGATATAATAGGTGTCATTTAGATTACTGTGTTTATTTTAAGAGGTTGGATGATGATAGCTACATTATTTTATGTTTATATGTTGATGGTATGCTTGTAGTTGGGTCTAACATGGATCATATTAAGGGGCTGAAACGCCAATTAGCACATGCATTTGCTATGAAGGATTTGGGGGCAGAAAAACAAATCCTTGGTATGAAGATTTGCAGAGATAGGAAGAACAGAACATTGATGCTATCTCAAGCTGATTATGTTGAGAAGGTGTTGCAACATTTCTCTATGGAGAATGCTAAAGCTGTCAGCACACCTTTACCTGGTCATTTGAAATTGACTAAGGAGATGTGTCCCAAGACACAGGGAGAGGAGGATAAGATGTCCAAGGTACCCTATGCTTCAACTGTAGGAAGTTTGATGTATGCTATGGTATGCACTAGGCCATATATTGCACATGCAGTGGGAGTCCTTAGCAGGTATATGAGTCATCCAGGATTTGAGCATTGGAATGCTGTCAAGTGGATTCTTAGATATTTGAGAGGAACATCTAATAAGTGTTTACACTTTGGGGGCTCTACTACTGATTTACAAGGATATGTTGACTCAGATTTGGCTGGGGATATTGATACCAGGTAGAGTACTATAGGTTATGTCTTTACTGTTGGTGGGGCAGCCGTGAGCTGGGTTTCTAGGTTACAGAAGATTAATGCTCTCTCCACTACAGAGGCAAAGTATGTTGCTGCTAGAGAGGCAGCCAAAGAGATGATATGGCTTCAGTTCTTCTTAGAAGAATTGGGACATCCTCAGAAGGATAATTATTTTTTCACAGATAGTCAGAGTGCCATTCATCTTGCTAAGAATTCAGCTCTGCATTCTAAGACCAAACACATACAGTTGCGGTAACATTTCATTCGGTCAGTTTTGGAGGATGGACAGTTAAAGCTAAAGAAGATACATACCAATGACAATCCAACAGATATGTTGACAAAGGTTGTAACAAGGGAGAAGCTGAAATCCTCTTCAGCTTCAGTTGGTCTTTTAGACTGAACATGAATAAAAGAATAGTAGAGTCCAGGATGGTTTGATCCAGTGGGAGCCCCATGTGGTCGTGGTATTGCTACAGGATCGGTCTCCAAGTGGGAGATTGTTGTTTAGTGTGGAGCCTGATCAGTCCCCAAGTGGGAGATTGTTAGATTGTGGTGACTGATCAGGAAAGTACTGTACATACTTCATAAATAGTGGGGTTCGGGGCATGGCCTTGAAATTTTTTTTTGGGCAGTAGCCGACATATTATGGCCAACATATGGCCAAAATGTTATA
Organism: Cupressus sempervirens; assembly: GCA_028749045.1. Taxonomy (NCBI): domain Eukaryota; kingdom Viridiplantae; phylum Streptophyta; class Pinopsida; order Cupressales; family Cupressaceae; genus Cupressus; species Cupressus sempervirens. Next base: position 396,428,727 of record CM053793.1, read on the forward strand.
ACCCTAAAGCAGTTTAATACTTGTATAAAAGGGCTTAGGGTTGGGTATTTTTCATAATGTGGTGATACAAAATTGGTTCTTGCGGCGGTATTGAGCTGTAAGGGATTACAGATTGTAATCAGGTTGTAATCACTGGGTTGTAATAAGATCAGACTTGCTGTTTGGTGGACGTAGCCCAGGGATTGGGTGAACCACGTTAAATCTTGGTGCCTTGTGTTCATTTCTGTGTGTTCTATTATTTTTTGTTATTGGTTATATTTGCATGTAGTTTTTATTTCTGTCTGTGGTTTATCCTAACATATTGTGCTAAATTACACAATGTAAAATGAAAAATGTCCATCTCCTCATTCATGTCTAACTTTTTGCATTTTGGCTATAAATTGAGCCATTTTGCACTCATTTTCCTCTTAACCACACTTCTAGTATTCTCTCCATCATTCATCATAAAAAAAATCATTTTCTTTTTCTTTTAGTTGTAGGTATACTATAGACAATTAGAGCTACATCAACATCAATAATGGAGAAGAAAGGAGAAAATGAAAACTACATTTGAAAGGGGATTTTGATTTTTTGTAATCTCTTTATTTTCAATGGTTTTCATGGTAGATTGGAATAGTAAGAATATGTTATTTAAGTTTGTGGTTGTTCATAGTATGCTACCCCACCTATTTTCTAGTCCTACAATTGGTGAACCCAATGTGAAACATTCTTACTAACTTGTAATTTCTTTGTTTGTGCTTGTACATACAAGGAGGGAGCTAATTTGAAAGAGTCTAACACTTGTTTGTTCATTATGATTTCTCTTTTGATTATTGAATAAACAATAGAGTCATATATATCTAAGTAGAAAGGAAATGATTTCATTTAATTTCTTTACAAGTTTTTCCTTTCTCTCAACTTAAAATAAACAAAAAATTCATATGGACTTAATTAGGAGGCTAGTTGAATATATAAGATCATATGAGCCTAGTTAGGAGGTCCAATAACAAGATTTGGTTAACTGTTTATGCATTTTTTTACCTCTTTGTCTTGGGTGTGCACTTGGTACTGTCAATGCACACCTAGATGTCTTAGGAATATGTTTTAGCTTCTTAGGATTTTGTGTCCTACTCTAATCTAATCAATTGTACACTTGAATGGCCAAGTGCACATTTCTGGGCCCTAAATACACCATGGGTGCAATTGATACTATTTGGGTGCATTTGATAATCCTAGTCTAATTTCTACCTATTATGAATGTCATTTTGACTCTCTGTAACCCTTCTTAAGTCTTAGGACCCCAGCTGCACCCATTTGTCTTCCAACTATGCATATCTAGGCCCCAAGTGCACCAAAGTCACACTTGGGAAGTGACCCCATACATTTGTATGCATAAGTTATTGTATGCTTGTTTAGAGACTAGTTTAGCTGGATAGTTTTTAGTTTTCTAGCACCTAGGTAACCGACTACATCCTTCTGCACCTAACTATGCCATTGTTACAATTGCTACTATCTAGGCACACTTGGGAGTCTTTTGATAGGTTTTTGGCCCTACCCTACATAGTTGGTACTATTAGTACATAGTTGGCTTCTTTTTGGTTCTAGAACTTAGAATAGAGGATTTTGGTGTCACAAATGATCTATTTGTAGCATGTGGCATTCATTGGTAGAAGACTAATCTATTGAAAACTAATAATGTGTTTGGTGCAAGATGTTTGATGAAGACCTTGTGTGTTTATTAAAATTATATGTTTAGTTTTTTAAGATTAGCAAACACTTGGTTTTGATGTTTTAAAATGAACTTTCTATTTTGATTGGTGTCTCCACATTATTTAGATTCCAAAGAATTGTATGGACGTATCCTCTCCCCTCTTCTTTGTGGATCTTGGGTATATGAGAAATTTGATCAATTTATTCTAGAGAGGCTTACCTTGGGAATAAAGCCCCCACTTGGGGGTCTTATAGGTCAACATTAGAGTGGTAATAGGCTAATGTTATACTCTAGCCACTATAATAGACTCAATATTTTTAATACCCTATCGACAATATTTATGGGTGATATCACTCCTCTAGTACCTATGTGGTATGTCAGAGCCTAGTTCTTAAGGCTAGGAGACCCTCTAAGGAATTTTATCATCCACTTTTTGAAGAGTGCCCAAACTAAACACCATGTCTTTGTAGCCAAAAAAATTTATATCCTCTTGTTTAAGGGGTCATCCATACCTATGAAGAGATCCCATAATCTTATGGTCCTTAGTAGAGGCAAAAGTCCCTTGTGAAGTGATAACCCTAGAAAAAGAGGATTTTGGTAGCCCCAAGAAGTGAGTGCAATGCAAGGGGAGCCTATGGTGCTAATATTCTAGGCTATGCACTTTGGATAAATTCTTAAAGTCCTAGGTTGTGATGTGTCTTTTAAGTTAACAACTATTATTGTCTATTGTTTCTTGTGCATTCTTGCATAATATTAATCAATATGATTGCTAAATTTGAAAACTCTCACCAAGAAAATTTGAGCCTTTGACATTTTTCAAACTTAAAAATTGTCAAAATATTGCAAATCCTTTGTCAAAATATTGAGAACATCGTAAACATGAGAACTTGCACCATTAGGAGTCCTTGGCATGATTGAGAGTTCATATTTTTATAGCACACTCTTGCACTTTCCATCCTTTTATCCTCACACTTTTATCTTTTAGCACTTATTTTACATTCCTTGGTCCTTATAGAACATCTTTAGGGTTCATATTGCATCTCTTAGTCTTCTCCTTGTAACTCTGAGTCTTCATCCCCTAAATTACATTTTTGCATATCCTAGCCCTCATTTTTCATGTCCTAGCCTTCATTTTTTAGATTTTCATAACTTGCACAATCCTTATTTTGATAAAAAATCATTCTTATTCAACCCATTTTTAGCATAGCAAACTGCAAATCATTAGGCTCTAGGTCCCCAAGTTTCCATCTTTTCACCAACCACACCCTTTAGGGATCCAACTACATCCATCTGGGCTCCAACTACAACATTGACACAATTGGCATTGTGTTGGTGTACTTGGTGCTATTTGTGCATAGTTGGTTGCCAAAATAATGCATTTTGACCTCTAGATTGCATTTTTAGAAACTAGACTTTCCCTTAGATGTTTGCATATATACTTATTTTAATCAATACCTAAACCTAATTTTCCCTTAGGATCCTTGCATTTTTCATACTCACCTCACATATCCCTCATTTTCATCCCCTTTATAGACCTCATTTTGAACCTAGAACCCTTTGAAATTAGTTGAAAATTAGAAAAAATTACGAGTCTTAGAGTATCTCCTTATGTGGATGGATAAAGGATCTTGACCTTGGTCTTTTTTTTTCTATTTTATCATTTTTATTAGGTTAATATCTGTTTATGTCCTCATGGATTTGACCTAGTCATTTTTACCAACTTGATCTTTCTAATTTTTGTCTCTTTTAGTTAAGATCCAAAGTCCATCCTCATAAGGTTAAATTCTTAGAATGGTATCTTCTATAGATTTTTCACTACATCCAAACCTTGTATACACATGTCATAACCTTGTCACATCATTAGTCTCCCTAAATGTTATTTTTCTTAAACCCTAGTTACATAGTCATTTCACCTTCCATAGTCCAAAGAATTTCCTCCAAGTGTCAAAATCATCCTAAGTCCAACAAACATGTCCACAAATCAACTTTTCCAAGTGCCTAATCATTTAGTTTCATTTTCATAATCCAAAGTCTAAGGTCCAAAATAATAAGCAAATTGCATTCCGTAGGAACATCTTCATATCCATTAGTCAAAATTCCAATATGTCACTTGCATCTTCACTTGTGAATCATACCCTTAAAGAAATTTCACATTCAATACCATAACCCAAGGTTTTTTATACTTTCAAAACTTTCCTAATATACCTAAACCCCAAAAATAAAAATAAATCATATTGTCTATACACAACCTTCAAGTATACCAAGTTTCCACCTAGTTTACCAAGTTACACACCCTAGGTGCACAGTTGGTATTGAAGGTGCACACTTGGTAAGTAGAGAGCCCATTTTAAGTTCTTCACTCCCAAATTAAATGTCAACAAGTTTCATTGCATTGCTAAACCCTATAAACATATTGTGTATACATAATTTTTATTTTTGTCACCTAGACACCTTATTTACCAATTACATCCTTCTAGGTTCCATGTTGCACACCCTAGGTGTACACTTGGTGTTGTCTAGGTGTTGTTGGTACTATAGGTATACACTTGGTAGACTTAAAGTACATTTTAGATTCTAGGATTCCTCATTGCATCTACATACTTAGTTATCATGCTAGCTCTCACAAGGACACAACAAAGTAAAACACCATAAGACCTATATCAATCATTGTTTTCTCAAGAACAAAAATAACCTCAACAAACTTTTGACCCAAATCAAACCAAAGTTTCAGAACCATTACTAGTGGACCCACTAAACATGTATCCTCCAAGAAGTGACCCTCAAGACATAGACAATAAAACCCAAAATAACATGAAACTCCCTCTTAACACATCACCCACACATAGAATGACTCAATGGAGTCCCAATTTTCAACCTATATTTGTACCTATACCACCCAAATGTAGGAGTGTACATAAAAAAATGAAGATAAGTGTACACATTCATTTGAATTTTACAAACCTCACACAAGTATCTTTAATCCTTCAAACATAAAACAAGGTATCCTTTACTTAAGTGATGATTCCAACAAACTCTGGTCTTCCTGATGAAGAAATTGTTAGAAATAATAATCCACTAAGTTAATTGAGAGGGGGTGAATCATTTATCCAACAATTAAAAAATTTATCTTCTTTAAAAAAAGTTAACCATTCAACCAAAGTAAATAACAACCATAATAAAATTTACCTAGAAAATTACACTAGATATGTTGACTAGGGAAAACTTTGATAAGAGGGAAAATGCTAGTGGGAATGATGCCCACAAGATGATGTACTAATATAAATATTCCTTATTAGAGGATGGACCCTATTAGGAGTCTATTACAACATTTAGTACAATGAGTCCCCATTAGGAGACTTTGAATCCCTATTAGGAGATTCCAACCCTATTAAGAGTTGTGGTAAGTGTATGCAAGAAGAGCCTACTGCCAAAACATGCAATTTCAACTACAAGAAGAGCTCATTGCTCAAACAAGTAATTTACTATTATGTCCTCCTTTCCTTCATTCTATCAACCAAACCAATCACTGTTAGACCTTGTAGACTAGGTCACAAACCTCAAATTCAAATATCAAACCTTAGATCACTTAGCTAAACCTGGGCAATGAAGTTTCCTTTACTTCTGCACTACTCTACTCAACTTTGTATTCTGCACTATCTTTGCTACTTATCATTAATCATAAACCATCTCATTACATACCATGATTAAGGAAAATTTCCTTCCTTTATAACAAGTCCTCAAAAAAATTCCTTGAGTTAGTTTTTAGACTTTCTCAATTAATTACTATAGGACCACATTAAGAACATGTTACACTTAGTGATAAAATAAATCTTCTACCTCTCAACTTGAATAACTTTTTGTACATGCAATATTTTAATAAGAAATCTTAGCCACATCATCACCAATATGTCTTCTTCATGTCTTCCACCTTGATTCTCAGAATAAAAATCTACTAAGAGATATAACAAGTTTATGAGAACATGCCTCTATAAACTCTATCTTAGAATAAACATCACCAAAACTTACATAAATTCTTCTATACTTATTCTTTTTTCTTCTAACATTAACTACATATATCAAATACTCAGAATTATCTCCCATAATCTTAGATGGTTATAATACTCAACTAGCCATTCGTACCAACTTGATCTTCCCATTGTTCATCTATCAAATACCACAAAAAATTGCTATGTTGGTGTCAATGACAAACTCAGTCATGAATGTAACATATCATCATAGTAACATATCTATAGTACTCCCCCATAGGAATATCATCAAAATTCATGCCTCCAACCAATCTTCTAACAATCTTTCCATTTGGCATTGATGGAAACATAGATGAAAGTCGTCTAGTTCTAAGAATACCAATAAAAGACTACACATCTTCAAATCCTCTTCATCAATCATTCTCCCCCATTGATATACCTCAATGTGCTTTCTATCAAACTATCATTACATGTTGAACATATTGTACTCATGATGAATAGTTCCCTCAGCATAATGTTTTTCATGCAATATTTTTTCCCACTAACATCAATGTCAAAGGTTTCAACAACCAACATATTTGCATCAAACTCTATAACAATTGATACTTACTAGCTCAAGTGTCAAAAGACACTATTCAAAACAATATCCAAAAAGAGTCCTAGATGATTCTATCCATCACAGATACTCCCCCATATAGGAAGCATCATTATTCAATCTAGACAAATAATGGTGCTTTGTTATCCTAGACTGATGCACTTTTGCATCTTCTACGCTGATGTAGGAAGGGGCATAACCCCTAGCATACCTCATAAATATGTAAAAGTCTCTTTGGGAAGATGCTTAGTGAATATATTTGCAATCTTCTCTTTAGTGCTTACATACTCCAATCCAATTTCATTTTCTATAACTTTTTCTCTCAACATATGATACTTATTAAAAATGTGTTGAGTTCTCAAATGGAATACTAGATTTGTAGACATATTTATTATGCTCATGTTGTCACAATGTTTAATAACAGGTTCATTGATTTCTATCCTTATATCCTTTAACATCCACTTCATCCAAATGGCTTGATTACAAGTATTTTCTACTGCAACATACTTTGCTTCTATTGTACTTTGTGATGTACAATCATACTTCTTGCTTAACCAAGAAACTAATCTTCCTTGAAGAAAGAAGACTCCTCTACTGGTGCTCTTTCTATCATCCATAATGCCTACCCAATCTGCATCAGTAGAAGCACTTATAGTAAAATCATTAGATTTTTCATACCATAATCTGAACTCAGATGTTCCCTTCAGATATCTAAATATCTTTTTTATTTTTGCATAATGTGCTTCTTTGGGATCATCTTGGAATCTTGTAACAATTCCAACTACATTTTCTTTATTCAACCTTATGTGAGTCTAATATTGCAATCCTCTGATCATAGATCTATACTTTTTTTCTCAACAGTAGGTGTCTCATCCTTTGTAGATAACTTGTGTCTAGTTACCATAGGTGTTCCAACAAGTATACATGCTTCCAAACCAAACATTTTTAGTAATTCCTTCAAGAAATTAGTTTAAGAAACAAAGATTCCTTCTTTATTCTATACAATTTGCAATCCTAGAAAATATTTCATTTCTCCTATCATACTCATTTCAAATTATTTCTTCATCTCTTTAGCAAAAATTTTTCTTTCTTCATCATTTCCTCCAAATATGGTATCATAAAAAAAAAAATACCAAAATCATCAAAGCATCATCAATTTCTTTCCAATATAGATTACTATCTATCATACCTTTGCTATATCCAAGTTTTGTTAAATGTTTGTCTAACCTTGCATACTAAGTTTTAGGTGCTTGCTTCAATCCATACAATGCTTTCCTTAATTTTCATAGTTTATCCTTGTCATATGTCAAAGGACATCCTTCAAGCTACTCAATGTATACTTCTTCTTCAAGTTCTCCATTTAGAAATGTTGACTTGACATCCATCTAATATACTTTGAATTTCTTCTATGCCTGCATAGGCTAAGAATAATCTTACTACTTCTATTCTAGCCACTAGAGCATAAGTTTCCTCATAACCTATCCCTTCTTGCTGTGAGTAACCAAATACATACCAATCTTTCTTTGTTTCTTACAACTTTTCTTTGTTCATTCATCTTGTTTCTAAATACTCAATTAGTTCCTATCACATTCTTGTCTATTGGTCTAGGGACTGATTCCTCTTTCATGGCTTGTTACTAATAATCATCTTTACATGCTCCATCTACATTATTAGGCTCAAATTGAGATATGAAGCATTGTTCTTCATTAACTCTACTACTTGTCATCCTACCTTTATCTTTTCTTCCAATGATCTATTCAAATGGGTGATTCTTGATCATATTTTTTCTTGAAATAGGAGTTACTATCTCTACTCTTGACTTTACTAAAGGTTTTGAACTTTGTTCCTACGTTGGATCTCCTTCATTCTACAAATTATTGTTAGTCTCAAGAAATACCTCATCATTCCTTGGCATAGTAACAACATCATCATCTGAATTGTAATCAACTATTCTCTCTTATATTCTAAATTTCTCATCAATTCCCACATTTTCACTTTCCATAATAGTCTTAGTTCTCTAATTATAGCATCTATAACTCTTGATTTGTAATGAATAACCAAGAAACATACCTTTATCACTTATGGCATCAAACTTACCAATGTCATCATCTCCTTTTGATATAGCACTTACTCCCAAAAAATCTGAAATACTTAACTGTAGGTGAGTGACCAAACCATAGTTCATAAGGTGTCTTGTTTGTGTCTTCCCCAACTTGCACTATGTTCATAGTGTAGACTATTGTATTCACAACTTCTCTCAAAAATGTTTTGGATACATCATTCTTCACTAACATAGCTCTTGCAACTTCTTTAACTAACTTTTTCCTTCTCTCTATAATACCATTCTATTCAGGGGTTCTCAGAGCTGATAGTTGTCTTTTGATTCCATTTTCTTCACAAAATATGTTGTACTTATTTGAAGTAAATTCTCCTCCTCTATTTGATCTTAAACATTTGATCTTCAGACCATATTCATTCTCAACCCTATTCTTGAATATCTTATACTTATCAAATGCCTTAGATATCTCTTTAAGAAATGCAACCCACATCATTCTAGAAAAATCATCAACTAGAATCATAAAATGCCTTTCACCATAGAATCCTTTAGTCTTTGTAGGACCACTAAGATTTGTGTCTACAATATCCAACTTTATTTTAGTGGTAAACTTCTTGCTAGGAAAGGAAGTTTGATTATGCTTTGACAAAACATACTCCTTGAAAATTGTGTTAGTAGGCTTTACAATCTTCAGTTAATCTCTCACCACAAACATTCTACTAGTCCTCACAATATTGTCAAAGTTTATATGATGAAATCTCTTATTCTACAACCAACTACCATCTACCTTTGCAACCAAACATGTCATTTTAGTAGGATTCAATTGAAATATATAATCTCTAGATCTAGTTCCTATTCCAATTACCTTTCCATATTTTTCTTTGATCATGCATGCCTTTTCTATGAACTATGACTGATAACCTTTGCATACTAGTTGTCCAACACTCAATTTTTTTTTCCTTTAAACCATCAATAAAGTATACATCCTCAGTGTTAGTTTTATTATCAAGAGTTATAGATCCAATACCTTTAACTTGGCATGTTGCATTGTTTCCAACTTTGACAATTCCTCCATCCTGACTTTTGAAGTCAAAAAGCTTTTTCATGTCACTAGTCATATGATGTGAACAACCACTACCAACTATCTAATTAGATCTCTTCTCAACTTGTGACACCAAAGCTGCCTTCTCTAGACTTTCTTCTTTGATTTCCACAAATCCAATTCCATCATCACTAGCACTTAATGGTGGTTCATTAGAATCATTATCTTCATTTGCATACAAACACTCTCTATCTTTTCTAGGCTTATGATTTCCCTTATAATTTTTTTCTCTTTTAAGAAACTTGATGCATAATGACCATATTCATCACAAGTCCAACATTAAAATTTTTTCTTACCTTTGTTTTCTCTTCTTAAAAAAAGGGCTACTCCTTCCTCAATCATTTTGTCCTCCTTAGATCTGCTATTGCTAGAAAAATCTCCTCTAGCACATGTGTTCCTTGATAAATTAGATTGATTATTCAAGGCACTAAAAGCTACCTCTATTTTGGTGAATTCTCCAAACTTTCTAAGTTCAGTCTCAACTACTTCAAGTCTTCCAAGCAATGTCTCCTTTGTGAAATATTTGGTACAAGATATCAACAACTGCATTGATTGAACTACAAACTTAAATGGTGGTGTTAGAGTCTTCAATATCATCTATATAACCTCATCATCTTCTTTGGTTCCTATTTGAGCTTTAATACCTATAGTAATTTCTGATATCTTCCCCATACATGTCTTTATAGATTCATCTTTCATCATTCTAGCATCTTGAAATGCACAAATCCAACTTTGTAGCCTCAACTTCTTAGAATGTGCATCACCTTGAAAACTATTTTCCAAAGCTTTCCAAATCAAATGTGAAGTACTAAGTAATTTTACCTAATTGTACCCAATTTTAGGAAGTGTAGTCAATAGTGCTTCTCTAGCTCTCATGTCACACATGAAAAGATCTCTTTCTACCTCAGTACAAGTTGCCAAATCTATTTCAACAATGATTGTCTTATTTGATTTTGTAAAGATCCAATATCCTAGACCCATAGACGATAGATTTCTCTTCATCTTTTTATTCTAGCTATCATAATTTGTTCCATCAAAATTTGGACTATATTTCTTGAACATGTTCACCATGGATCTCCCAAAATTATTAAACTTTATCTTCAAGGACCTGATGCTTTGATACCAATTGTTAGAAACAATAGTCTACCAAAATAACTAAGAGGGGGAGTGAATCATTTTTCCAACAATTAAAACATGTATCTTCTTTAAACAAACTTAACCATTCAATCAAAGTAAAGAACAACCATAATAAAGTGCACATAAACAATTACACTAGATATGGTGCCTAGGGAAACCTTTGATCAAAGGGAAAGCCTTGGTAGGAATAATGCCCACAAGATGATGTACTAATATAAATATTCCTTGTTAGAGGATGGACCATATTAGGAGTCTATTACAATATTTAGTACAATGACTCCTTGTTAGGAGACTTCATCACATTAAGAATATTAGCATCAACCCCCTATTTGATGAACCTCCATCACTTAATATCAATGAGACTCTTTTAAAGTTCCTTAAAATGACATTAAGGATTGATCTTAACCAAATGATGCAACAACAAGAAATATCTAAGGATACTTTCACAATAGGGATGACAAACATACCTCCTTTGGAAGAAAATCAACAAAGTGCCCCATTGTTCTTAACTCTACAAACTAAAACAACATCAACTAATATGGGACTTCCTATGAATGAATCTTGTGAAACATCTCTTGGAAATATGGCTAAGTAGATGTGTAAGTGTTTTCATTTATGTAAACATGCATATTTTGGTGTTTAATTATGAAATAAGTGTTAGAAAATTGTCTAAGTATTGGAATATTTTTAGGATCATAGAGAGAGATTCAACAAGTATAGACACCAAAGTTAGAGTTAGTTTATGCACAATTAAGGACTGATACATGATAGTATCATAATGAGATATGTTGGTGCATATACCTATATATATAGTATGAAGATAGTTACAAAGGAATTACCAATAGGTAATTATCAAAACAAAACATAGCATGATAGCAAGCCGATTATATGAATAAAGGAATTATTTTGGTAATGAAGCAATTACTTAGCCATGATGAGCAAACATCCTAGATGTTAACCACAACGATATTTTATAATTAGCCAAGTGTTTAGAAGCTTTAAAAATGACCGATCAAGAGTTTTGATAGTTTGTAAGGTATAAGTAAAAATCATATCTTGTACAGCTAAGATGTAGTGACTATGTGATGCAAACTATGGTCAAAAAATATTATAACATATGCAGGATTTGCATATGCAAGATTTGTTAGTGTAGTTTTTTTAATTTTCTAGTGGGTTATTTATTTTTCCCTATAATGCTAGGTTTTTTGTACACTTTTAATAATATTTCTTATCTTAATAAAGCATGTCTTATTTAGTGAGTGGTTGCAAGATGTCACCTTCCTACATGTGAGCATCCATTAGCTATCTTTAGTCCAATAGATGGTTGCTCCTCATTGGTTAGTGTTGCCACCTCCTCTCTCTTCCTAGTCTATATAAGCATGCTACCTGGCTTGTATTTGTAATCAATGTTTGTGTTGGGACTAAAAATTGCATGGTCAATTTTGAGTCACATATTGTGAATTTTGAAAAAATCATGCCCTAAAGTGCCTATTATGCATATGTAGTTGGTTGTCAGTTTGAGGCCTAGATGGTGTTTGAGTGGCTTAACACCTTTCATTTGACATATGCATGTAATCCACGATGTTATTTTTCCATCCCGAATCATTTTGTGAAGTCCCATTTTGAGCTAGTGTCAAAATTTGCAATTCTACCTGTGTAAAATAGCGATCAGAGGCCCAGTTTGCATCCAAATATCTTTTACCTAGGAATGTGTCATGACTAACCACTTTGGGAGTGTTTATTGTCCATAACAAAGAACTTATGTTTCAGTTTTCAAGTCATTTCAAATCTTTTTGTCTAGGTTTTGAACCCCTCAAAGTTGGTCATTTACTGTTTTGTGCATGTGTAGTTGTTCACAATTCTGGGAGGCCCTATTCGACCAATCATATCTTTGACCCAGTTGACCCAAATGAAAAAAATCTTTTTGCATTGTGTTCCAGGGGTCAGACACTTCATATGTTCCAATTTTTAGATCATGACGAATCCATTTGATCGGTCTACTAACATGATTAAAAACCCAATTTACATTTGTTTGTTATGGCTAAGGTATTCAGATTGATCTGTACCACTGTTCGACACATTATAACTTTGATCCTATGATTGGTGAGCCTAAATGGATTATACCATTGTGTTGTGTCCTAAAAATATTTCAAGTATGCCAATTCTCAAGTCATGATGAATCCATTTGCATATTTTCATAGGTCCGTACATTTGCCAAAAATTACTTTTTGACACATTTCTCAGTTAAAATTTTCAAGTGCCTGTTTTCAAAAAATTTCCGAATGTGCTCTGTGATTCATCATGAGCCCAAAACATGGAATTATATTCTCTTCATGGCAAAGAACTTATATCCTAGTTTTTAGAACCCCAAGTGATCAATAACCCAGTTTTATAATGCCAAACCCGAGCCTAGTTTATGTTTTTTAACATTGTTTGCCTGCAGGGTAATTGAAGTATGGGTGTTCGGCAATTAAAATCATTTGATTGGGAAATCGTCATGGGTTGAGAATTTGCAGTATGGTCGAGCATGTAGGATTGAACACTCATGCCAATTTTTGTGGCTTGGTTACTTGATTGGATCAGTTTTTAATGCCAGCTGGCGGGTCTCCAGACACATTCACAATTGATCAATAGTGAGTTTTAAATGATGAATTGATATTTGAATTTGAATCCTGTTAGTTTGAGATGTCCAAATTGATCAATTTGATGGATCAGTTGTTTGAAACAAAAAAAATTTTAGTCAAAACCGCTTTGGGGCCCGACTCATTCCGTCAGATGGATAAGCTACTGGGAAGTGAAATAGAGCAGAAGATGTTTTAATGACTATGATCATTAAATGGATCATTAAATGATTGTGATAGGAAGTTGGATAAAATGGATCAGTTTTTTTGAAGTAACAAGGTGAAAAATGGCCTGCAAAAGTCTTGATAAAAAAAAATTTAAGAGAAAGTTGCTCATAATCAAAGAGGCAATATAAAACATCCATGTTCCCAATGTTACAAGACTATGAAGGTGTAGATGCATCAGCTTAATGAACATTGGATTTTAGAAGCAATATTATAATATATCGGTTGTCAATATGTGGAGTTGATAATTAGATTTATTACAAGTATGTTTTGAGTGCACTGGGACTTCATTTGGAGCTTTTCTTTTCCAACCTTTCTTGAGAATGCTATTTTTTTTAAACTATAATATCAAGTGGTTAATCAACCAAACTTTTCATACAACCCAAGCTCTACACTGTATTGGAGATTTGTACATGATTTTTTTTTATAAAAAAATGTCAACAAGTACAATCAATGGAATATCGGAGAAAGTTACCAGAAAGGATAAGGATTATGAGCAAAGATTCATTTAAAGTAGATAATGAATTAGAGGAAAAAGTAACATATGTTGTGCTTCAACAATTTGATGTTGTAGCTAGTGATGTCTCTGAACTTACTATAAAATGCCTTGTTCTATTGGTTAAAAAAGTTCTGAGAGGATATAGTTGTTGAAATGACAAGTACATTGTGTAATAGATTATTGAATGCAAAGCAAGCAATTAATTCAGCTATTGACAAGAGCAGACCCATGCAAAGAAAAAGAGAATACAGGCAACACAAAAGAGATTTCATGCAAAAATAAATAAAGGAGAGAGAAAGACAATGCATTGGGATGTTTCATTTGCAACTTATTGTCCATCTTTGGCCTTTTGAACACCCAGTATTTTTCAAGAACTGGGAGCTAATTATCTCTTGCCAGCTCCAATTTCTTCATGAAATGAGCTTGTTCTTGTATGGGATCTAGAAGTGGGCTGAACCAATCCTTGTGAAAATATCTACCTTTCATCAGTAAAGCCACTGACTCAATGCTTAAGTGAGGCACGAGATATACAAGACGAATCTCAAAAACATGGCAAATCCATTATATAAAAAAGAGTATTTGCAGGTATAGAAGGAGGCATCAATGAATCTATAGAGGGAAACACTAAGAGGAGAAACCATTGCAAAAGGGTAGATCATGCAATGAAGGAGACTGCAGGTAAAGTTGTAAACACAAAACAAAGGAAAATGCCTTCACAAGGAAACTCTCCATGCCTGGTAGAGAACTCATGCACATTCAAAAAGGCAAGGGATGATCATTTTTTTATTCATGAAAAAGGGGCACCAATCCACATCACACAAGGAGCTTCATGGTTTGAGAGGAACAGAACAACCCACACAACGGAGGAACCCACAGATGCTAGGTAAAAACACAGACTAAAGGTTTTTCAAACCATTTAATCCCACATGCAGCTCACGTTGGAAGTCTATAGTTTTTAAATACAATGCAACTGATCCTTTAATGTGAATTGAAATAAGTGGCTTTTGGAAGCCAAGTTCACGGAGGTGGGGCCCATGGTCGGCAGGCCAGTTATAAACACAGTCAGAGCATAATTTTAAACAAACACGCGGTCAAAATCAGTGACGTCAACGAGCTAGAAGGCAGTCTAAAAACCAAGAATCTAGTGGTCGCTACCTTGCTAGCTGAAAAATCTTGAAAAATCCAGCTAGCAACATAGCGAGGTCACCAGAAAACTCAAGAATCTAACAAGAGTCAACAACGAATTGGATGGTGACAAGTGACAGCGATAGAGTGTATGGTGTGGCGAGAAAATGTCAAGAGTGCATTAGATTGTGCCACGCAGCAAATCCGACAATTCTCGTTGACTCGGCAGAAGATGCATGTGGTTTAATATAGTGAGGTAGCAACGATGATGTGGTGTGAGTGACTAGGTAATGACTATGCATTTGAAGGAGCAAATTGGAAAGTGACACGTGTCATTTGGTCAACAGAGGTTTGACCTTAGATTCAAAGGGTAGGGAAGCTATGAAGGAAATTTAAAAATGACTCTTAAAATGTTTTATGCAAAATGGATGCCCATGCAGATTTATTTTAAATTTAAAAGGGGTTTTAATATGAAGTTTGAACCTTAGGGAATTTTAAATTTTTTGAAATTTAAAATTAGAGTTGCAGTCAGCCTTGAGTCCCTTACCAGAGGAGTCATTTTCAAAATGACTTTCAAGAGGTTTCCAAGAGGCCAGATAGGTGATGTCATATATCCCCAGAATCGGGAGAAGATGAAATTTTTGATTCTGGAGTTGGTTTTTGCACAGGTATCAGTCAGTTTGAGCTACATGAGGTTTTCCAATAGGTACCTGAATTGCAACTATTTCAGACTAGCAAGTTCAGTTTTGATTTTTTTTGTCAAGATAATGACCTGAATATCAGTAAAAGGCAATGGAAATGCAGTTAGGGTCAAATTTGTTCGGATTTACTCAGTAAAAAACTCATTTTTACTGGCATTTTCATGGGGCAACCAGATATTTTGGTGATTCAAAAAGCTTTCATCATTAAGCAGAGATATTTGCAAATCAGTTATTAAAAATGATGAAACAAAATCAGATCAGAGGGGATGAAAGAAAAAAGAGGTTACTCAGTTGCACAAGATTGAATTTTAAGTGGACACTTGTTGTCTTCAAAAAAAATCCAGGAATTCTTTCTCTTCTATATCTTTCTTTCTTCCTATTGTTGAGAGGGTTCCAGTCTTTGGAGAAAAACTAGTCACTACTAAGATACCAAATTTTGGATCCAGTTTTGATATGTTCCCATATTGTGAAACCATTTCTTTAGCAATTTCTTCTTGTATTGAACATTATTTTGAGTTTTATGAAAATAGTTCATGTCTGTTAGGTGATTTATGAAGTATTCTGTACATCTCTCATGTATTTGATTTCAAAGAAAGCAAATAAAGAGCGGCAATGGTTTCAAATTCAGCTTGAATCTTGTCTCCTGTTTGTGGATCTGTAATCTTTTCTAGTTTATGATCAAAGACCATAGATTAGGTTGCATCTCATTTAGTGATGTATGTGATTGAAATACCTTGCTTATGGAACCAAAATCCATGTAACTACTTGGTGTTTATCACAGGGTTTACTGATTTCATGATGGGATATTCTGAGTATGAGATTCATTTTGATGCAGATGTCAATTCACAAGGTGAAAGATAGATCAAGGATCTTAATGTAGAGATACATCTGAGGTTTCCAGGAGATGTATGGTTATGATTCATTTAATTTCCCAACAAATAAGGCACTGGTCAAAGATAGGATCATTAAGTTCTATTGCTCATACTTGGGTCTTGCTGATATCAACATATTAAATCAATTTTCCCTTTTATGTTGAAAGGTATTCAAAGTATAACCCACACTTAGCTTTCCAGTTTCATGAGTCATGTCCTTAGCTATTTCATGCTTGTGATCTCTTGGTTAAGCATAGAAGAATTAGGGGTTTCATCTGCTTTTATAGATCCTGAATATGGTTATTGCACTGGTCACATAGTCAGATCTAAAGAGGTTCGCCGGCCTAGGTTTTGCAGAGCCTGAAGAAGAAGAAGAAGGGTCATGCCTTATAGTTGGCCTGGTGTCTGAATGGATGTGTTGATAATGGGAGTTAGTTGCCCCTAGATGCATCATGTTCTCATCAGGGTAATTGGAAATGGGTAACATTTTCAACCACCAACAAAATGTCAACTCTACTGGTTAAAAGAGTTCTGAGAGGATATAGTTGTTGAAATGACAAGTACATTGTGTAATAGATTGCAAACCGAGCAATTAATTCAGTTATTGACAAGAGCAGACCCATGCAAAGAAAAAGAGAATGCAAGTAGCACAAAAGAGATTTCATGCAAAAATAAATAAAGGAGAGAGAAAGACAATGCATTGGGATGTTTCATCTGCAACTTATTGTCCATCTTTGGCCTTTTGAACACCCAGTATTTTTCAAGAACTAGGAGCTAATTATCTCTTGCCAGCTCCAATTTCTTCATGAAATGAGCTTGTTCTTGTATGGGATCTGGAAGTGGGCTGAACCAATATTTGTGAAAATATCTACCTTTCATCAGTAAAGTCAGTGACTCAATGCTTAAGGGAGGCACTAGATACACAAGATGAATCTCAGAAACGTGGCAAATCTATTATATAAAAAAGAGTATTTGTAGGTATAGAGGGAGGCGTCAATGAATCTACAGAGGTCAACACTAAGAGGAGAAACCATTGCAAAAGCGTAGATCACGCAATGAAAGAGACTGCAGGTAAAGTTGTAAACACAGAACAAAGGAAAATGCCTTCACAAGGAAATTCTCTATGCCTGGAAGAGAACTCATGCACATTCAAAAAGGTAGGGAATGATCATTTTTTTATTCATGCAAAGGGGCACCAATCCACATCACACAAGGAGCTTTGTGGTTTGAGAGGAACAGAATAGCCCACACAATGGAGGAACTTGTAGATGCTAGGTAAAAACACAAACTAAAGGTTTTTCAAACCATTTAATCCCACATGCGGCTCACATTGGAAGTCTATAGTTTTTAAATACAATGCAACTGATCCTTTAATGTGAATTGAAATAAGTGGCTTTTGGAAGCCAAGTTCGCGGAGGTGGGGCCCATGGTTGACAGGCTAGTTATAAACGCAGTCAGAGCATAATTTTAAACAAACACATGGTCAAAATCGGTGGTGTCAGCGAGCTAGAAGGCAGTCAGAAAACCAAGAATCTGGCGGTCGCTACCTCGCTAGCCAAAAAATCTTGAAAAATCCAGCTAGCGAATAGCGAGGTCACCAGAAAACTCAGGAATATGGCAAGAGTCAACAGTGAATTGGATGGTGACAAGTGGCAGTGATAGAGTGTATGATGTGGCAAGCAAATGTCAAGAGCGCACCAGATTGCGCCACTTGATAGATCCAACGATTCTCGTTAACTCGCCAAGCAGAAGATGCATGAGGTTTAATATAGCGAGGTAGCAATGATGACATGGCATGAGTGACTAGGTAATGACTGTGCATTTGAAGGAGCGAATCAGAAAGTAACACGTGTCATCCGATCAACAGAGGTTTGACCTTAGATTCAAAGGGTAGGGAAGCTATGAAGGCAATTAAAAAATGACTCTTAAAATGTTTTAAGCAAAATGGATGCCCATGCAGATTCATTTTAAATTTAAAAGGGGTTTTAATATGAAGTTTGAACCTTAGGGAATTTTAAATTTTTTGAAATTTAAAATTAGAGTTGCAGTCAGCCCTGAGTCCCTTACCAGAAGAGTCATTTTCAAAATGACTTTCGAGAGGTTTCCAAGAGGCTAGATAGGCGATGTTATATATCGTCAAAATAAGGAGAAGATGAAATTTTCGATTTTGGAGTTGGTTTTTGTACAGGTATCAGTCAGTTTGAGCTACATGAGGTTTTCCATCAGGTACCTGAATTGCAACTATTTTAGACCAGGAAGTTTAGTTTTGATTTTTTTGGTCAAGATAATGACCTGAATATCAGTAGAAGGCAATGGAAATGTAGTTAGGGTCGAATTTGTTCAGATTTACTCAGTAAAAAACTCATTTTCATTGGCATTTTCATGGGGTAATCAGATATTTTGGTGATTCAAAAAGCTTTCATCATTAAGCAGAGATATTTGCAAATCAGTTATAAAAAATGATGAAACAAAATCAGATCAGAGGGGATGAAAGAAAAAAGAGGTTACTCAGTTGCACAGGATTGAATTTCAAGTGGACACTTGTCATCTTCAAAACAGATCCGGAAATTATTTCTTTTCTATATCTTTCTTTCTTTCTGTCATTGAGAGGGTTCCAGTCTTTGGAGAAAAACTAGTCACTACTAAGATACCAGATTTTGGATCCAATTTTGATATGTTCCCATACTGTAAAACCATTTCTTTAGCAATTTCTTCTTGTATTGAACAACATTTTGAGTTTTATGCAAATAGTTCATGTCTGTTAGGTGATTTATGAAGTATTATGTACATCTCGCATGTATTTGATTTCAAAGAAAGAAAATAAAGAGCGGCAATGGTTTCAAATTCAGCCTGAATCTTGTCTCCTGTTTGTGGATCTGTAATCTTTTCTAATTTATGATCAAAGACCATAGTTTAGGTTGCATCTCATTTAGTGATGTATGTGATTGAAATACCTTGCTTATGGAACCAAAAGCCATGTAACTGCTTGGTGTTTATCACAGGGTTTACTAATTTCATGATGGGATATTCTGAGTATGAGATTCATTTTGATGCAGATGTCAATTCACAAGGTGAAAGATAGATTAGGGATCTTAATGTAGAGATACGTCCGAGGTTTCTAGGAGATGTATGGTTATGATTCATTTAATTTCCCAACAAATAAGGCACTGGTCAGAGATAGGATCATTAAGTTCTGTTGCTCATACTTGGGTCTTGCTGATATCAACATATTAAATCAATTTTCCCTTTTATGTTGAAAGGTATTCAAAGTATAATCCACACTTAGCTTTCCAATTTCATGAGTCATGTCCTGAGCTATTTCATGCTTGTGATCTCTTGGTTAAGCATAGAAGAATTAGGGGTTTCATCTGCTTTTATAGATCCTGAATATGGTTGTTGCACTGGTGACATAGTCAGATCTAAAGAGGTTCAGCCGCCTAGGTTTTAGAGAGCCTAAAGAAGAAGAACGGTCATGCTTTACAGTTGGCCTGGTGTTTGAATGGATGTGTTGATAATGGGAGTTAGCTGCCCCTAGATGCATCATGTTCTTATCAGGGTAATTGGAAACGAATAACATTTTCAAACACCAACAGGTTGTTGCATCCTCTTAATGCTATTTTGCATCTAGCATTCACATTACTCTCTTGGAGACTAACTCTATGTTACTATTTTGATTAGGGTAAACTTTAACAAACACCCCTCTAGAAAAAGATATAAAATATTGGTGAAGCTTTCATTATTTCAAAAAACCAGATTATTTGTATCAATGAGTCTCTCAATTTTTCATTTCAAATATTATTTATATTGGCAATTATTTTGGAATCATAATTTTTGAGTAGAAAATAGTTGTGAATCTCAATAATAATAGGAAGTCTGCTAATCATCACAAAATATTACAAATCAAAATTGAACATGTTTTATCTCATGGAAATTATGAGGATAATTACATTATATTTTAAATCAATAGTGAAAACTAAATATTGGTGATATATTCCTAAAGTAACTATTAATTATGATAATTATTGGTGAATTAATTTTAATTTCTTTGATAATATATAATATTTAGGTGAATCAAATCTAATTATGTATCAAATATTGTGGTGAATCTTTGAGTTTAATTTTTTTAATAAAATAAATTATTGAGCGATTTTAAATATTTTAGAACTAAATTTAATATAAATGTGGTGATTTAGGTTTCATTAAATCTTAAATTATTAGCCAAATTACTAGCAAAAAAAATTCTTAAATTAGCCAATTAATGAATATCAGCCACTAAAAAATACCTTGATTTGATTTTGTATCATTTGCATTCATAGTCTAGATATCTATTCTTTGCACTAGTTTTCTAGGTTATAAATCTTTTTAGATTCTAACATGGTATCAAAGCTATTCAATGTGCAAGAGTAGATTTTAGTTTCCTTATTTGAGGCAAGGGGGGGGTGGGGGGGTGGTGAACAAATTTTTCTTTTAAATTAAAGAAGAAGAATGAAAGATCATATGCCCATGTTCATAAGACAGATACAATTTCCCAACAATTGAGGAATTTTCACATTTATGATTCCTCTCTGAATGTTGGTAAGGTTCAGTTCCCTTATTGGATTTCCAATAAAAACTACCTTTTACAAAGATTACATTTAAGCTAAAATTTATAAGACTTTTGATCTATCCTTAGATAGAGGAAATAATCTAATTAATTACAATATGATGAAAATAAACATACAGAAAGGAGAGAACACATAGTTTCTCTATCAATCGCATTCCAAAAAATAAACAAACTTGAAAGATAATCACTGCGGGGAAAGAAATATTGAACACATGGTGGGTCATTCAATAATTCAATACTAAACCAATAATGCATTGATTCAAAGCATACATCTTTGAACATTCAACTATTTCCTTTCAAAAGAACAATAATGTTCATATATGATGCTGGAAAAACTTAGAAAATTTGCAAAAAGAAACATACAATTTTCAAGTAGATCGATCACAACTTGATATCCATCAAAAACTACCCACCCTTAACACAATTGAGTTTTAAGCTTAAATAATAAGTTGTCTAAGAATCTCCCTGAAAACCCAATTCTCAACCAGTTAAAAATAGTTATAAAAACCAACGTTAAAATAGGGTATATAGATCTGGAGTTTTATTGATAAGAACCATAACTAAAAGGTTTTTTAGCAAATTAATAGAAAACATAAAATAACTGTTAATTGGTCAAGCAGTTTCCTCCTCCTCCTCATCTTTAGCATCTTTAGCATCTCTTTGCCCATGCGCTAGTTTCCACATCCTAAATACATTCATGAACTCAATCATGGAAGTCATGTTTTGGTTCTTGATGCTTTGAATGCAATTTTACCAGATGTCTCTATCTAGCTTCATTTT
Organism: Cupressus sempervirens; assembly: GCA_028749045.1. Taxonomy (NCBI): domain Eukaryota; kingdom Viridiplantae; phylum Streptophyta; class Pinopsida; order Cupressales; family Cupressaceae; genus Cupressus; species Cupressus sempervirens. Next base: position 396,450,719 of record CM053793.1, read on the forward strand.
GTTCATTGTGTTTAGGTAGTTTAGTAGTCAGAAGGTATAGGTACCTACCATAACTTCACTTTTTTCTACTCTAGAGAAGTTGAATAATGTGAGGTCCATTTTTTCCTTAATAGATTTCATACATTCTTCATGTTGCTTGATAATTGTCTCTACATCAAAACTTCCTTCTTTAAGGGGGCTAGGAAAAAGTGAACTGATAGACTAGAAATCTCTATCTACCTACAGTAGTAATGCCTTGAAATCCCTTTCACAATATTGCGTTCTTGAAATGGAAAAAGTGTAGTTGGAAAATCTCTAGGAAATATTTTTCCTTAGAACCTAAATTAAACCTGCATCTACATGTTGTAGTAGGTTTAATTGAAGGAACCTTTCTAGCCTAAACTCTTCTACTTCCACTAGCTAAGACACCATGGCTAATAGTCTTTCAACTTCTATTTTCCATGTCATAGATTGAGCATGGGATTCATTCAGAGAAACCCCTACTAGAGAAACAACCTCATGTAAATTTTGCATAAGTTTGGCAACTTGACTTGGTACCAAGCTAATCCAACTAGACACTATGAATATCATCAATTTTCCCTTTTTTATATCTTCTATTAGCTACTAGTTTTTAGGAGCATTAGAATCAAAGGTAGCTTGTGATTGATTACCAAGAATAGAGCTTTGTTCCTTTAAGGAGTTTATGTACTCAACCATTGCATTTTTTTTAGCTTTTAGTCTTTTCTTTTTTAGTCCATCCTTTTGTGATTGTAGCACAATTTTTTTAGTGGAGGCTTCTACCTAGTTCTCCTTTGTTTCATAGTTCATTACCCCTAGGTCTATGCATGTAACCAAAAAATTACTCAAATCCAATTTGTCAACTCCCTCTTTATGGTTATAAGTAATCACTTCAGTAATGCTCCTCCTAGTTGCACTATCTATAGTTATCCTTGCAGTACTTTTGGTTCTCCTTGGTTTGGGAGCCTTATTAGTGTACTTACTTGAAATTTCATTCATAAGAAAAGAAACTAGGACTAGCCTCCTTTTCCTTTTTACTGAAGTCACAAGCTAGTTAGGAGTGGTAGTATCCCATTGCGATCTAGTAGCTCCTTCTAGGGTAGTTACATCATATACCCTTGGAGGAGATGAACCCATGGTTATCTAAACTCTCTTGTTATTGTCAATGAGTTCTCTACCTTCGTCTTTGTATTTCTTGGTGTCAACCTAAATAACTTGGTGAGGGCTTGTTGGAGACAACATTTTAGCCTTCTTGCTAGAATGGGTTTTTTGTACAAGGGGAGGATTGTGAGCTTTTTACTTAGAAATTTTGGAAGACCTTCTACTACCTACAATGGGGAGACTAGTATTATAAATAGAATCATCCCTAACAATAGCACAGGTGTCCTTTTTGAATTTCAACAAAGATTTTGTCCTTTTAAACATATAAGCTATTATTTCAAGGATATCATCTTCTTCCTAAGAATCCCAATTTATGACAAGATTTACAAGTTCAATTTCTTGAGAAGTTAGAATGTTTGTTCCATCATCCTCTATATCTGTGATATCTATTACCAACTTCCATTGAAAAAAGATAATTTTGGAAATGGTGAATTTGGATAAACCTCTCCCTTTTACTTGTATTTCATTAGTACTGTCTTCCTAGAAATTGTCCATAGTAGGAAGATGTGTAATTTTAACTTGACTATCAAACAATATATGGATGATGCCTTTGCTGTCAAAGTTTTTTCTAGCTTGACACATAACAAAACAAAACTTAACCCGATTAGAACTTATACATTTGGCATCTTCCATGCTTCCACATGTTAGCTTGCCTAGTTTAAGTAGGAAAACAATATCACAAGCTTCTTTAGATGAGAATTTATTTATCACAAAAATTAATTGCCATGCTACTTCCACCAATATGAAACAATCAAAGGAAAATCTAGGAAGACACATAGGTTCTTCATCAAAACCTCCAACTCTCAAATATATCAACCTTGGGAATTGAACATATAGGCTACCAAAAGATTGGACAAGTCTTTGAGACTTGGGTGAAACTCTATGTTGCAAAGAACTTTTCATTTCAAAAAGCATTTTTCTAGAGAAAACATCATGAACCCTTCTCAAATCATTTAAGTCTTTATCTTTATGCAACAAAGAGAAATAATTATATATGGTGATCTCCTTAGTCCAAGGTTCATGTGGAAATTGCTGCAAATCTTAAGTGGTAGCTAATGTGTACATTAAGTAAGATGACATGAAGAAATCTTTCTTTAGATTTAGGGCACCTTTCAATTGGTCTTTGAGGGAGCTAGTAATTAGTTCTACCCAATATAGAAATTGTGAACCTTCTAACACAATTCGAACATAAAAGTACATCCAATTCTTGAGAACATAAACATTAGGGGAACCAAAAATTCTATGCAAAAGAACTATTATGTCCTAAACCTTAGCAGTCAACGGGCTTTTGTTCAAGGTTTTAGGTAACCTCAAACCACCCTTATAAAAAGATTTTGTCCAAATTTATGCTATGAAATTTCTATAATCACTAGCTTTCTTGACTAAGGATAAGATCAACAAATGGTTTCTCTTCAAGGTGAAATAAACTAGACACAGTCTCTCTATTGATATCCAACAAGACACTTCCATCCTTTTTTAGTATATGGCCTTTAGACACATTGTACATATGTATGCATTCTTGAATTAACTCTAGGCAAGGATAAGCCAGAGGAAAAGTGGAAGCCATGAGCAAGTTTGTGTCTAATATTACAGTGGAAAAAGCTTGAGCTAGTCTTTCACACAACTTTTTGAAACCTTTCCCAAATCAACCCCTAGCATGTATGTATCAATTATAATAGGGGACTTACATTGTAGACTATGAGTGTTTCCAAATATATGCAATTTAGACTTCATGATTTTAAGAGTTTTGTTTTGAATACAAAAGCAAGGAAATGATGACAAGCATTATTCACCTCTCAGGTGAGAGGAAGAAACAATTAGAATATAGAAGGATTATCTGGAATACGATGACCATTTCAACCATGAAAGAGAGTTGGTTTTCTTCATTTCTCTCCTCTAACTACTTGTTTGAACAAAACAAGAAACTCAAAATCTTTTATTTACATGAGGAAACTTTCCTTTAAATGCATTTTGAATAGGAGGGCATAATCATTGATTGCACATAGGAAAAAAGTGATTTTTGGCATGCCATGAGGGAAAGTTGATAGTGCAGAAAGGGTACTAGCATTAAATTAGGAGCTAAGTACTTTAAATGATTATCCTTCTTTACACATACCAAATCTTTGCTTTTGTACCCTTAAATCAAAATTCTGGTGCAATTATTAATGATAATTTTACTTGACCATTAATTGCTTGTACTTACCTTTCAGATTGTGGCATCACCTACCACCATGTTAATCATGATGAGGTAACTAGCTATTGTGTATCTCATGCACCAAGTGCATGTGGGGCATGTCAAGTGGGTCCTCCAAAGAAAGTTGCTCCAATGAAATTCAAGAAGTATTGAACCTATGAACTAGTTCCTTTAATGTAAGAGGTTCAATGTGGCTCAGTGCTCTTTGAACTTGGTACAAAGGGTAAAAAAGGTTCAAGAAGTACAAGGAGCTTGTCTATTATACCAAGACACCTTCTAAACTACAACAAAGTGATTCTTTGAAATAAAAAACATTCATTTCAAGCTGGCTATAAGGGAGGACTTGGTCAAAAAATTGGCTTGAGGGGGGAAGATATGGTAAAAAATAAAGTCAAATAAATATGAGAATGTAAACACAACTTCACTTTTGAGTTTGAGAAATTGATAGAACCAATCATTGAGGCTAAAAATAGTGAAGACAAGAGTAAACCAAAAATAATGAGTAAAAATGGTAACTCTAAAAGATATGAACTGACATTGGCTCTATTTGGGGACTAGTTTTTACATGAAAAATAGAGAACTCAAATTATTAGGTTGGTAGACCTAAGGTGAGGAAATACAACAAAGAACAAGGAAAAACAAAGGAAAACAAAGCAAAAAGGAAACTAAAAAAAGAATCTAGGCTTAATATGTACAAAGGAAGGAAAAATTCCCCTAAAACTTGAACAATTTCAAATCCTGTCCATTGCAGGTATATGGTAGGACTTCTCCACTTAGATATGCCAATTTCACTACATTAGGGCCAAATGATTCAACTACCTTGAAAGGGCTTTTCCATAATGATTTAAATTTTCTATGACTTTATTTCTTTTCATTTATTTTATCCCATAAGAGGACTTCATCACTAGGCATGAACCTCCTTGGTCTTGTATTCTAATCAAAGACTTTTTTAACCTTCATTTGATGTTTTGTAATCCTATCTATTATTTTATTTCTTTATTCTTCCAATTTTGTTAAGTACATGATTCTTTTCTCCAAAGATGATTGGATCTAGGCATCTTGAAGAACAATTTTTAATTTCATAGCTGCAAGATTTAATGATAGAGATACTTGTGCATTAATTCCATATACTAATTCAAAAGGACATACCTATAGACCTCTTTGGAGAAGTCCTATTTGCTCATAATTCTTCATACAACCCTTTATTCCAATCTTTGTCATTATTTTTCACTAATTTCTTCATGATAGAGACGAAATTTTTATTGCTCAACTCAACTTGACCATTACCTTTTGGGAAATAATCTAAAGCATGTGGAAAATAATAGAAAAGTGTGATATCTTTAGAAGAGAAATAAGCTACATTATCAAAAACAATTTTAGTGGGTGTGCCAAATCTTACCATAATATGATTTAAAAGAAAATCATAGGTTACTTGAGTATTTTCTTTTTTGGTGGGTATAGCTTCAACCCACTTAATAAAATAATCAATTTCTATTAGGATGAACATATACCCTACACTTCACATTAGATTTATAGGTCCAATGAAATGAATACCCCATTGTTTAAAAGGTTCATCAATGACCACTGGTCTAAGGGGTAGTGTTGCTAACTGAGGTTTACTAGAGAAAAGCTTGCACTTTTCACACTCCTTGACATATAAATAAGTATCTCAAAACATGCCAAGCCAGTAGAAATAATTTCTCAAAATATTAAAAGCTGTGACTGATGAGGAAAAGTGACCATTGCATGCCTCTTCATGGAATGTTTTGATTAATTATTATTTTTGACTCTCATCAACACACCTCAGATATGTTCCATATATTCCTTTCTTATATAAAACACCCTAAGCAATTACATACTTTGCAACCTTTAGCTTTAGATCCCTCTTTTCCCTAGGTTACATTCCTTTAGGATAGTCTCCATATGTTAAATAGTATGCTACTTTGGAAAAGCATGAGTCTGTGAGACCTACCAACAAAATGTGAGGCAATTCTTCTTTCTCATTCATGACAACAACATTTTCAGCAATCAATTTATACAAACCCTTCCATCTCACTAAGTTTGTTTGTTTTATATCAATGTCATATTCTTGTAACTTAACCACCCAAGTGGCCCTTTTATTTTTCCCTACATTTTGATAAGAAAATACTTTTCACAATGGTCATAGGAACATAAATAACTAAAATGTAGAATATAGTACCTTAATTATTTAATGATATTGACCAGTGTGAAAGCTTGTTTCTCAATGAGTGAATAATTTAATTCATGTTTCTTTAGAGGTACTCTCATAAATGCAATAATAAATTTTTTACCTTGATCATTTCTTTGCGTTAGGATACCTGAAAAAGTATACTTAGATGTATAATAGTAGATGATGAAGTCTTTTTTGAAATTAGGAGTAACCAAAGTAGGGGACAGACAAATGAACTTCTTGATTTCATCAAATGCCTTCTTACCCTAAACATTCCACTTGAAAATTTCTTTCTTACTCATCATTTTGATTATATCTTTGATGAGCTTAGAAAAATCTAGTACGAAAGCTCAAAGGAAGTTAACTTGACCAAAAAAAGATTTGACTCCACTTCTATTCACTAGGAGGCTTAATTGTTGAATTTCCTTTACCCTCTTAGGGTTTATCTAAATTCCTTTCCTTGACACAATATGGCCTAAAAATTTCCCTTCTTCAACAAAGAAAACTGACTTCTTAGAATTCAAGGAAATCCCATGCTCCCTACATCTTTGGCGAACTAAGAAAAAATCTCTCAAGTGATCCTTCTTTTTTTTAGAGAGCATCATTAAATTATCTAGATAGATCACAATTTTTTTTTCTTTCAAATCCTTAAAAGAGGAGTTCATTGCTCGTTGAAATGTGGCACCAGCGTTAATGAGGCAAAAAGGCATCCTATTATAGGTGAATGTACCACATGGAGTTATGAAGAATATTTTGTGTTGATCAAATTTGGCTACACTAATTTGGTTATAACTAGAAAATCCACCAAGAATTGACATCATTTCTACTCTTTCTACTTTTTGTAACAAGTTTTCCATAATGGGAAGTGCATAGTTATTTTTGAGACTAGCTTGATTTAGATTGCAAAAGTCTACACAAATTCTTATTTCTCTATTTATCTTTCACACAAGAACATCATTAACCACCTAGATAGAATGGTGAATAGGATAAATAATTTGTGCTTTTAGCATCTTTTCTACCTCTTTAAAAATTGCCTCTAAAACTTTAGGGTTAAAAATCTTCAACTTTTTCCTAAAAGGAACAACTTTTGATTTCAATGGGATAGAGTGTCTATATTCCCCATTCCTAAAATTCTTTATATCATCATAAGTCCACCCAAAAAAATCCTTAAAATCAATTAATAATGATCTAAGTTGGTCTTTTTCTTCTAAAGAATAGGTTTTTCCAATAGAAATCCATTTTTGATCATTACCATCACCAATATTAATCTTATCATATTCTTTACTTACTCTAAGATATGGTTCTTTCTTTGGTATAAAACCCTCATTATTTTGTGAGAACATATTTTTAAGGTGAAAATAGGCCATGAGAAATGTTATTTCTTTTTAACTAAACTATTTCTTATTCATCAAGAGGAATTGATGGTTCTTCAACGAAAATCTTTGGAGATCCCTCAAAGTAAGACTCAACAAAACAACCAGCACAAGTTAGGAATTGTTCAATTCATTTATCATCGTCAAAGATAGGCCAATGATGTACATTGTTTGGCACACTTGGGCAATAGAACATTTCAATGTTGTATTATTTTTGGTTGAATTTTGGGTGTGGAAGAAGTAATGAGGCTGACACAACAAGAGAATATGCTTTGGAGTTTTTGCTTCTAGGTATTGCTTTGATGTTAAATGCATCAAAAGATTCGATCCTGTCCCATTGTAGATTTTGATATCTACTTTAGGCATTTATAGCATATAAGCCCCTGACCTATTTCACAACTAGTTCTTTGCCTCCTTTCACCACAAGTATTTTTATTCCTTTTATCTTTGCTTCATGTAATCCTAGAAGAAGGGCTTCATACTTAGAAGTATTATTGGTATTATGAAAATTCAATTTGAAAGAATGTTTCAAGACATCCCCCTTAGGAGAGATCAAAACAACACCTACTCTTGATCCAGTACCAGAGCAACTTCCATCAAATTCCATATTCCATGTTTTATTTTCTTCCAAATGCTCTATCTCTTCATCAGATTGAATAAAGTAGTTACCAAATTGGCACTCTTGATATAAAATGTGAGACTTAGGATCATCTAAATGGAAAAATGTGTACTTATTTTTCTCTTCAAGAGTTTGGTGAATCTTTTTATTTCGAATAGGAATAACTACTTCTAACCAATCCATATTTATTTCACCACCCATATCTCTGCAAAAAGTTCTACTGAGTAACATCCCATAACTTGGTGGTATCTCTAGCACCAAGACAGTTAGCTTCAATCTTTTATCTGAATATACCACTAAAACTGCCTATGCATCTTTCACCTGGCCTATTAGGGGTACCTATTTTCTATCCATAGAATAGCATTTCCTATAGTTCTTAGTGAGAGTCAAGCCTAACACTTTTGTAACAGAAGAAGGCATTATATTGCCAGACGCACCAGAGTATATGATACAATTACTGAGTTTCCTTCCATTGATTAATAGAGATAGATAAAAAGGATCAATTTTTTTTATTCTAACCATCTATTTCTAGAATCATAGGATTCACAAAGTTTATGGCCTATTCTTGGGCATGTTCATTTTTTGGAACATGTGTCTCAACAAAGTTAGAAGTTTCATTAATGAGTTGTGAATTGTTACATGACTCACCTTTAATAAAATCCACTAGTCTATCTAGTTCTAGGATTTTTTTTTAAATAATTAGTAGTGGATATAGTAATAGTGGAAGATTTACAAATTTGAACTATATCAAAGGAATTTGAAGAACTAGGGTTTACAACAGTCTTTTTAGGGGGAGTATTTTCCATACATTTTGTGGGCTCTTTAACAAATTGAAATGAATCTTTTATTTTTGTACCTTGAGAATTTGAGTTTGTCCTAGGATGCAACTTAGAAGATCTCTGTCCCCTGGTCATCATAGAGCATGTAGGGTCATTTGTGGATAAAAAAACATCTCCATTTCTATATGTATTAGATTCATATTCTAGAAAAAAAAGTGTCCAAGGTACTCACTTCAGGTGTATCTATCTTAGCCTCAATAATGATTCATTATTGACCCTTGATCTCTTTCATTTGCAAATACCTCAACCAATCCATGTAGGTTTCAACATCATGATCAATGGTGAGATGAAAAGATCACATTACCTCTTTTTTGGGAGGAGCTTCAATTTGTAGCTTATTTTGTGTACCAAGTAGTGGATAAGCACCTTTACCTTGTTGTATGGGGAAAGCATTCCACTTGACTAGTTTTAGTATTGATTGGGATAAGTACTAGGTCTACCTTGTTGTCTTTTCAATGTAATAACATCATTAACTAATCTTTGGACCATAGGGTGTATACTTGCGAAAGTTTGAGGATTAGAGGTCTGTACATCTGTACATTTCTTCTCCATTTTCTTTCTATTATCAAATCATCTTCCAGTTTGATGGAAAACCTTTGGGTGGTAGCCAGATCAACTAGTACATATCTTCTCATATGAAATGAGATATCAAGATGCATTTCTCCTATGAAGAAACCCTTTCAATTTTTAGCATTGGGCCTTGAGGTTGCAAGGATTATTTCTAGGAGTTTATTGTACATAGCCACAAATTCTCTCATGGGCTCATGCATTTCCTTCTTAAGTTGAGAAAATTAAATTAAGAGAGAACTCCCATCACTAGGAATTTTGAAATGTGCTTCAAAAGCATAGGTCATGCCATCCCAATTGGTTATAGAGGCATAGAGGAGGTGATTAAACCAATCAACAATGGCATTAGTAAATGTTTTAACAAAGAGTCAGACCGTGACATCTTGAGTAGGGACATCTACAGTCCCACAAGCTGCTTTGAAAGAGCTTAAATGGTCTTTAGCTAGAAATTTTCCATCTCCACTAAATCTAGGTAAAATATCTTTAGCACTTCTGGGCATAGCTACAAGGTGCACTCCAAGTTGGAGTGGCCCATTTTGTTGACCCCAAAAAGCCATAGCAAGAAGGACGATATTCAAGGGTTGTACATTTAAAATAGTAGATACTAGAATGTTAGGAATATTGAGATCTTGCAGAGATAGGGGAGGTTGTGATGGTGGTGGAGAAGTAGGTCTACTAATCAACTATACTTTCTTTTTCCTCTTGTGAGTGTGATTGGGTTTAAAATCAAGATCATCAGTAAGACCTCTTTCCCTATCAGCTCTTGTGAATCTCTTCTCAACCAACTTTCTTGGCTTCTTTATTCAATTTTACTCTAATCTTTGAGCCAATCTATTTACTAATGAAGCTTCTTGAACCATAGGAACTCCTCTCATCCATTCACCAATCTCTTCTTCCCTTCTAAGAACTTGAGGGCCACTTGAAAATATTGTTTGTTGCTTGTTCTCTCTCTCTAGGCTACTGTATTCAAATCATATATGATATCTTCTTGGGTGAATTTAAATCAAAGATTGGGTTGCGAGACAAGGAAGATATCATAATGAGGGAGTACCATACTTGAGCATAATACCAATTTTTAAATAGTAAGATACTAGATCTTCTCCAATTGATCCCCAACAGAGTTGCCAAAATTTGTTGGTGAATAGATTTGACTTCTAAATTAAAGAAAAAGAATGAAAGATCCTATGCCCATGTTCATAAGAAAAATATAATTTCCCAACAGTTGAGGAGTTTTCACATTCATGATTTCTCTTTGAATTTTGGTAAGGTTCAGCTCCCTTATTAGATTTCTAATCAAAACTAAATTTTACACAAAAATTACTTTTAACCCTAAAGTAATAAGGCTTTCCATATATTCTTGAATAGAGGAAAAAATATAATTAATTATATTATGATAAAAATAAATATATAGAAAGGAGAGAACACACAGTTTCTCTATTAGTCACATTCTAGAAAATAAACAAAATTGAAAGATAATCACCACAAGGAAAGAAATATCCAGCACATGGGGGTTCATTCAATAATTCAATTCTAATATAATACTAAACCAATAATGAATTAATTCAAAGCATACATCTTTGAACATTCAACTATTTCCTTTCAAAAGAACAATACTGTTCATATATGATGTTGGAAAACCTTAGAAAATTTGTAAAAAGAAACATAAAGTTTTCAAGTAGATCAATCATAGCTAATATCCATCAAAAATTTCCTACCCTTATCACTACTAAGTTTTAAGCTTAAATAATAAGTTGTCCAAGAATCTCACTGAAAACCCAATTCTCAGACAATTTAAAGTAGTTATGAAAAGTAACATTAAAATAGGGTACACAAACCTAGAGTTCAAATGATAAGAACCATAACTAAAATGTTTTTGAGAAAATTAATAGAAAAATATAAAATAATCATGATCATTCAAGCAATTTCCTACTCCTCCTCATCTTTATCATATTCAAAATCTCTTTGCCCATGCACTAGCTTCAACATCCTAAACACATTCATGAACTCAATCATGGTGGTTGTGTTTGGGTTCTTGATGATTTGAAGGCAATTTTTCTAGTTGTTTTTTTCCAGCTTCATTTTGTTCACTATGTCTAGGTAGCTTAGTAGTCACAAGGTATAGGTTCCTTCCATCACTTCACTTCTTTCCACTCTAGAGAAGTTGAATGATGTGAGGTCCATTTTGTCCTTAATAGATTTCATATGTTCTTCATGTCAATTGATATTGTCTTTACATCAAAACTTTCTTCTTTAAGGGGGCTAAGCAAACATGGATTGATAGAATAGAAATATCTATCTACCTACTCTAGTAATGCTTTGAAATCCCTTTCATAAGATTGCATTCTTGAAATGGAAAAAGTGTAGTTGGACACTCTCTAGGTAATATTTTTCATTAGAACCTTAATTAAACCCACATCTACATGTTGCAATGGGTTCTCATGAAGGAACTTTTCTAGCTCAAACTCTTCTACTTCTACTAACTAACACACCATGGCTGATAGTTTTTCAACTTCTATTTTCTATGTCCTAGATTGAGCATGGGATTCATTCAGAGCAACCCTCACTAGGGAAACAACCTCATGCAAGTTTTGCATAAGTTTGGTAACTTGACTCATTACTAAGCTAATCCAACTAGACATTGCAAACATCAACATTTTCCCCTTTTTTAGATCTTCTAGTAGCTACTAGTTTTTGGGAGCATTGGAATCAAAGGAAGCTTGTAATGAATTACTAGAAATAGAGCTTTATTCCTTTAGGGAGTTTATGTACTCAACCATCACATTGTTTCTAGCTTTCAACCTTTTCTTTTTGATTCCATCCTTTTGTGATTATAGCACAATTTGTTTAGTGGAGGCTTCTACCTTGTGCTCCTTTGTTTCATAGTTCATTAACCCTAAGTTAGTGCATGTAACCTCAAAATTTCTCAAATACAATTTGTCAACTCTCTATTTATGGTTAGAAGTAGCCACTTCAATAATGCTCCTCCCAGTTGCACTATCAAAAGTTATCCTTGCAGTTCTTTTGATTCTCTTGGGTTTGGGAGCCTTATTAGTGTACTAAATTACAATGCCATCTACAAGAAAAGAAACTGGGACCAAACTCCTTTTTCTATTTACCAAGGCCACAAGCCAGTTAGGAGTGGTAGTATCCCATTGTGATCCAGTAGCCCCTTCTAGGTAGTTACAGCCTATGCCCTTGGAGGAGATGAACCCATGATCATCCAAACTCTCTGGCTATTGTCAATAAGTTCTTTTCCTTGGTCTTTGTCTTGCTCACTATCAACTTGAATAAATTGGTGAGGGCTTGCTGGAGATGACATTTTGGCCTTCTTGCTAGAATAGGTTTTTTGTACAAGGGGAGGATTGTGAACCTTTTTCTTAGAAATTTTGGAAGACCTTCTACTACTTGCAATAGGGAGACCAATATTAGAAATAGAATTAGCCTTGACATTAGTATAGGTTCCCTTTTTCAATTTCAACCAAGATTTTGTCCTTTTAAATACATTAGCTATTATTCCAAGGATATCATCTTCTTCCCTAGAATCCCAATTTATGGAAAGATTAATAGGTTCAATTTATTGAATAGATATAATGTATATTTCATCATCCTCTATGTTATCTATTCCCAACTTCAATTAAAAAAGGATAATTTGGGAAATAGTAAATCTGAATAAACCTCTCCTTTTTACTTCTAGTTCATCTGTACAGTCTTCCTAGAAATCCTCCATAGTAGGAACATGTGTAATTTTAACTTGGCTATAAAAAAAGCTATGGATGATTCCTTTTCTATAAAAGTTCATTCTAGCTCAATACATATCAAAAAAAAACTAATGTAGGATTATCCTGGGTTGCACTGCTCTCCTACATGTTTTTCAGTTTTTATCTTGATACTGAAACTGTGCTTTTTTGTTTTTGGATGCATGTTATAGACCATATAACTAATTTTTAATAATGATTGAAATGCTACACACTTCAATGATTTAAGAGGGCCTAGATTAATATCTATGATCTAAGGTGCAAGTTCTAACTCCTTATAATTTGGGAGATATGGTATTTCTCTCAAAGTATCAATTTTTGGCAGTTCTACATGATAGTTTTCTATGCTTGACTTTTAGGTTGGATGTGCACTTTTCATTGGTGAGTCAGCCTTTGTGCACTTAAGGGGTTGTAGATGACCTAAAATACTACCCACAATTTGAAGAGAAAGTTTTAATTCAATTGGAGCTAGGAGATATCATGATTTTTCTCAGACATTGATTTATGGACATTTAATTGTTGATGCAGGCTAACTTGTGGCTCTTTAAGAATTTAATGTTACGACTATTTTCATTTAATATTTTGTAAGAGATAACTTGTGGATAATATATGCTCTAGAATGATCTGTAAGCCATTTTGGCTAGTATAAATAGAGTGTTTAGGCTTAGAGCTAGGGGAGTTTTTAAAGATTATTGGAGAGCAGAACTAGAAAGTATGAATTTGAAGCTAGATCTTAGATCATGAATGCATTTTTTATCTAGCCATAACATAGAAGGCCTTACATCTAGGTATGTTTTTTGAATATTTAAAGAATTAATGGAAGTTTTTTCTCTTTCTCCTTTGGTTGTTGATTCTATGTGTTAGATTTTCGCTATGTTAACTCTTGTAGGGTAGTTCAGAGAGTTGGGTGTGACACTGGACCTAGTTTTCCCTATCTTTCCTTGTGTCAGGTGGTATCAGAGCTTGAGGTTCATCCTTGTGGTGATTGAATTATGTAGAACCCTAGTTTGGATATTGGTTTTAGGGTTGCAAGTATGTGGATTTGACCTATAGCTTGCAGAGGGTTACAATCTTGTAGGAACTTGATTTGCAAAGATGTTGATAATGCTATATTGGATCAATTGAGATAAATTTTAGCTAGATTAGATGGTGTGGAGATAGCCTAGAGGAGAGAAACACATATTGATGATGTAAGTGATGATGAAGTAGCATCACCAAACCATAATCTAGAACTTGAAGAAGATCAAGATGAGGAAAGATTATTGAGAGTATTATCTAGGAAAAATTCAAAGCCTAATGTAGAAGTTGTTTCTTATGATGGAAAATTTGATACCAATGTTGTGTTGGATTGGATCTTAGATATGGAGAATTTCTTTGAGTATTAAAAAACTCCTAATAATAAGAAGGTGAAGATTGTAGTTACTACATTGAAAGGTCATGCATAACTATGGTGGGAGCATTTGTAAACTGATAGACAAAGGAGAGGAAAGGAGAAGATTAGAACTTGGCTGAAGATGGTGAACAAGGTAAAGAAAAAATTCCTTCTTATTGATTACCAAGTTAGCTTGTTGAGAAAGGTGCAAACTTTGAGACAAAAAACATGATTTGGAAAGAGTATATTGAGGAATTCTATAGATTGGACATTAGATTTGGATATGTGGATGATGATGTTGAGAAAATTGCAAGATACATAAATGACTTGAGATCTAGAATTCAAGATGAAATAAGTTTTGTGAAGTTGGAAAGTGTTGAAGAAGCATATCAATATGCCTTGAAAACTAATAAGATCTTGATAAAGAAGCATGAACAAAATAGGCAGAGGTATATCTTATGGAGAAAATGATAGATCTAACAATTCTTTGCATGATAAAGGAAAATCTGAATGGAAGAATGATGACAAAGACAAGACCAAGTGGCAAGGTGGTAGTTCATATTGAGTAGGTATTAGATCTTACCAAGGAAGAGATAATTCTTATCCTAGAGTTGGTTTATGTGGTAATTATTTTAGATGTGGTAAAGGACATAGATCTTTTGAATGTAGATCTTTTGAAAGTGTGCAGAATAATAGAAATGTTGGGATTCAAGGAGACATTGAGATTTCACCAAGTGGACCTGAGGCTGGAGAAAATCTGATGGTGTAAAGAACCTTATGAAATAAGAGAATTGATGAGGAACCTATCCTTAGAAGAAGTCTTTTCAAGACTAGATGTAAGAAGGATGAAAAATGTTACAAGGTGATCATTGATACTGGAAGATCAACAAATTTGGCATCAAAAGAGCTAGTTAAAAAGTTGCAGTTGCAAAGGTTGAAACATCCCAAACCTTATCATGTTTCATGGATCAAAGATGGGCATAAGATATTGGTAAGTGAGCAATGTATTGTGAAGTTCAAAATTGGATATTATATTGATGAAGTTTTGTGTGATATTATGCCTGTGGATTGTTGTCATATTTTGTTGGGTAGACCTTAACAATATGATAGGTATTCTATGCATGATGGAAGATTGAATCAATATACTCTTTGTGTAAATGAGAAGAAACAAATATTGTTGCCTTTGATTGAAAGTCCAAATGAGGTCAATTGTATTGCAATAAAAGTTTGCATGGTTAATGGAAAGCAATTTGAAAAGTAAGTAAAGAAAAATCAAGTTTGTGGAGAATGGAGAATGTGTATTGATTCCAAATCTATTAACACAATCATAGTGAAATATAGGTTTCCTATGCTAAGGATGGATGGCATAATGGATTGTTTGAGTGGAGAAAAGTATTATACTAAGATTGATTTGAAGAGTGGCTAGCATTAGATCAGAATTAGAGAAGGTGATGAATGGAAGACTAATTTCAAGACAAAAGATGGTTTGTATGAATGATTGGTTATGCCTTTTGGTTTGACTAATGCGTCTAGTACTTTCATGAGGTTGATGAATGAATATATGAAAATATTCTTGGGTAATTTTGTGATTGTTTATTTGGATGATATTCTAATATCAGTGAGACCAAGGAATAACATCTTGAGCATATTATACAAGTATTGCAGAGGTTGAAAGAGGAAAAGTTGTTGATTAATCTAAAAATGTGTTCTTTATGTAAGAGGAGATTGTGTATTTGGGATTTTTTATTTTAGCTAATGGATTGAAGATGGATCCTAAGAAGGTTAAAGTGATTTTGGAGTGGCCTACACCTAAGAATGTGGGTGAGGTAAGATCATTTCATGGTTTGGCTAGTTTTTTACAGAAATTTTATAAAGAATTTCAGTGTTATTTGTAATGCTATGATTGATACAATGAGAGGAGATAAAAAGGAATTCAAATGGACACGTGGAGGTTATAAGATTTTTGAGACTTTTAAACAAAAGGTTGTTGAATTACCTATATTGGCTTTACTTGATTTCAACAAAATATTTCAAGTTGAATGTGATGCAAGTGGTAATGCAATAGGAGCTATATTAAGTCAAGAAGGTAAATCTATTTCTTTTTTTAGTGAAAAGTTAAATGATGATAATAAAAAGTATTCTATTTATGATCAAGAATTTTATGTTATTGTTCGAGCATTGAAGAAGTGGAGACATTATTTGATTCGTAAGGAGTTTGTGCTATATGTTTATCATAAACCTTTAGAATATTTGGGAAGTGAACATAAATTGAATCAAAGACATATGAAGTGGGTTGAGTACTTGAAGAATTTTACATTTGTCATTAAGCACAAGAGTGGACTTACTAACAGAGTTGTTGATGCATTGAGTAGAAGATATTCTTTGTTGACTAAAATGAAGGTTGAAGTTCTTGGTTTTGATGAAATGAAAGAGTTGTATGATGTTGATCCTAATTTTGCTGAGGCATGGAGAGAGTATAGAGCACCAAATCTAACAAATCACATAAGTAAGTATGATGAGTATTTCATTCAAGAAGGTATGTTGTTCAAAGGTATTCAGTTTTGTATTCCTAGAAGTTCTATGAGGTTGAATTTGATTAAGGAAAAGCATAGTGGTGGATTGGTTGGATATTTTGGAATTGATAAGATATTGAGTTTGCTAAAAGAGAAATATTATTAGCCACAAATGTATAAGGATGTTTAGAAATTTGTAAAGAGTTTTAGAGTTTGTCAAGTTACAAAAGGAGTGAGTCAAAATACTAGTTTGTATACAACTATTACTATTCCTATGAAACCTTAGAGTGACATCAGTATGGATTTTGTTCTTGGATTACCTAAAATAGTGAAGGGGCATGATTCTATATTTGTTGTAGTAGATAGATTTTCTAAAATGGTTTATTTTATACCATGTAATGCTGAGCATGTTGCTAAAATTTTCTTTAAAGAGATTATGAGATTGCATGGATTACCAAGAAGCATTATTTCTAACAAAGATAGTGAGTTTGTTGGTTATTTTTGGAAGACTTTGGGGAAGAAGATGGGTACTAAGTTGAAGTTTAGTTTTACATTCCATCGATAGATAGATGGATAGATTGAGGTTGTGAATAGAAGCTTGGGTAATTTGCTGAGATGTTTAGTTGGGAATAAGCTAAGTAATCGGGGGATGGTAATGGTACAAGTTGAATTTGCATATAAAAATTTTGTGAATAGGAGTATAGGAAAGATACCTTTTGAGATTGTTACTAGAATGAAGCCTAGAGGTGTATCAAATTTGAGATATGTTGCTGGTGAAGAAAAGAGGAGTGATCTAGGAGAAGAATTTTTTGATTATAGGGAATCTTTACATAAGAAAGTGAAGTAGAGGATAGATCAAATTAATAAGAAGTATAAGGACAATGTTAATAGGTCTAGGAGACAACATGATTTTCAAGTTGGTGATGAGGTGATGGTTCATCTGAAGAAAGGAAGATGTCTAGCTAGAATATACAGTAAGCTACAGATGAAGAAGTTTGATAGTGGAAACACTTATGAAATTGAGTTACTTGATGACATGGATATATCTCCTATATTCAATGTTGCTGATTTATACAAATATCATGAGTTAGGTGATGAAGCTATTGTATCAAAGAACTATCCTAAGAAGTAGACTGAAGAAGTTGAATAGATATTGGATTAGAGAATTGATAAGAGCACAAGAGGAAAATATTATTATGAATATCTCGTGAAGTGGAAGAACAAACCTATGGAAGATGCTTCATGGATTTCTCAATCTGAGTTGGATTCAGCTTAGGTTGTGACATATTAATGATTTAAGAGAATCATTTCTTCCAACCTTGGTTTTTTGACACAAGAGCATCCTGGGTTGCACTGCTATCCTACATGTTTCAATTTTTATCTTGCTGTTGAAGCTATGTTTTGTTGAAATTGTGTTTTCTAGTTTATGGGTTCTTGTTACAAATTGTGTAACTAATTTTTCATAATCAATGATAGGCTCCAAAATTTAGGGAATAAAGAGGGCCTAGAGTTATATCTATGATCCAAGGTTCAAGTTCTAACTCCTTATAACTTAAGAGATATGGCAATTCTCCTAGAGTATCAATTTTTGACAGTTCTGTGTGATAGTTTTCTATGCTTGACTTTCAAGTTTGATGTGCACTTTTCCTTGGTGAATTATCCTTTCTAAACTTAAGGGATTGTAGAGAACCTAAAATAATACCCACAATTTGAATCACAAATTCTAATTCAATCAAACCTAGGAGATATCACTAATTTTCTTGGACATCAATTTTTGGACATTTAATTACTGATGCAGGTCCACTTGTAGCTCTTCAAGAATTTAATGTTACGTTTATTTTCATTTAATATTTTTTGAGAGCTACCTTGTGGCTTCTCTATGTTCTAGAATGATCTGTAAGCCATTTTGGTTAGTATAAATAGAGTGTTTAAGCTTAGAACTAGGGGAGTTTTTAGAGATGATTGGAGAGTAGAAATAGAAAGTACAAATTTGAAGTTGGATCTTAGATCATAAATGCATTTTGTATATGGCCATAACCTAGAAGGACTTATAGCTAGGCATGTATGTTAAATATTTGAAAAATTAATGATAGTTTTTTCTCTTCCTCCTTTGGTTATTTATTATATGTGTTAGATGTGTATTGTGTTAACTCTTGTAGGGTGGTTTAGAGAGCTAGGTGTGCCATTGGCCCTAGTTGTCCCTATCCTTCCTTGCATCAACAACTCAACCAGATAATAGCTTATACATTTGAAATATTCCATGCTTCCACATGTTAGCTTTCCTAGTTTAAGTGGGAAAACAATATCACAAGCTTCTTTAGCTAAGAATTTATTTATCATAGAAATTAATTATCGTGCTACTTCTACCAAGACAAAACAATCAAAGGAAAATCTAGGAAGATGCATACGTTCTTCATCAAAACTTCATATTCTCAAATATGTAAACCTTGGGAATTGAACATATATGCTACCAAAAGATTTGACAAGTATTTGAGACTTGGGTGAAAGTATGTGTTGCAAAGAACTTTTCAATTCAAAACACAATCTTTGAAAGAAAACATCATGAACCCTTCTAAAATTGGTTTAAGAATTTATCTTTATGCAATAAAGGAAAATAATTATATACGGTAATCTCCTTAGTCCAAGGTTCATGTGGAAATTTCTACAAATCTTGAGAGGTAGATAACATGTACATTAAGTAAGATGACATGAAGAAATCTTTATTTAGATTTAGGGCACCTTTCAATTGGTCTCTAAGGGAGCTAGAAATTAGTTCTACCCAATCTAGAAATTGCAAACCTTCTAACACAATTTTAGCATAAAATTAATCCAATTCTTGAGAATAGGAACATCAGGTGAACCACAAATTCTATGCAAAAGAACCATTATGTCCTAAACATCAGTAGTCATCAGGATTTTCTTAAAGGTTTTAGGTAACCTCAAACTACCCTTATAGAAAGCTTATGTCCAACTTTTTGCTATGACATTTCTATAATCACTAGCTTTCTTAGCAAACCTAGCCATAGACAAGGCTAGGGTAAGATTAGAAAATGGTTGCTCTTCCAAGTGAAATAAACTATACATGGTCTCTCTATTAATATCTAATAAGAGACTTCCATCCTTTTTTAGTATATGGCCTTTAGACACATTGTACATATGTATGCATTCCTAAATTAACTCTGGGCAAGGATAAGCGAGAAGAAAAGTGGAAGCCATGAGCAAGTTTGTGTTCAATATTATAATCAAAAAAGGTTGAGCTAGTCTTTCACACAATATTTATAAAAAATTTCCCAAACCAACCCCTAGAAAGTGTGTATCAATTATAAAAAGGGACCTACATTATAGACTACAAGTGTTTCAAAATATGTGTAATATAGACTTCCTGATTTTAAGAGTTCTATTTTGAATACAAAAGAAAGGAAACAATCACAAGAATTATTCACCTCTCGAGAAAGAGGAAGAAACAATTAGAAGATGGAAGGATTACTTGGAATATGAAAACCATTTCAACCACAAAAGATTATTTTCATTGTTTCTCTCCCGTGACTACTTGTTTGAATAGAAAAAGAAGCTCAAAATCTTTGTTTTACACAAGGAAACTTTCCTTTAAATGCATTTTGAATAGGAGGGCATGATCATTGATTACATATAGGATGGAAGTTATTTTTGGCATGTTGTGAGGAAAGGTGATAGGGTAGAAAGGGTACTAGCATTAAATTAGGAGCTAAGTACTTTAAGTGTGGCATGTCAAGTGGGTCCTCCAAAGAAAGCTACTCCGATGAAATGCAAGAAGCATTGAACCTGTGAACTAGTTCCTTTGGTACAAGAGGTTCAATGTGGCTTAGTGCTCTTTAAACATGATACAAAGGGTACAAAAGGTTCAAGGAGTAAAAGGAACTTGTCTATTATACCAAGATACCTTCCAAACTGCAACAAAGTAATGCTTTGAAATAAAATAGATTTACTTCAAGTTGGCTATAAGGGAGGACTTAGTCAATAATTTTGCTTGAGGGGGGGAAGATATGATAAAAAATAAAGTTGAATAACTATGATAATGTAAACACAACTTCACTTTTGAGATTGAAAAATTGAGAAAACCAATGGTTCAGACAAAAAATGGTGAAGACAAGAGTAAACAAAAAATAATGAGTAAAAATGGCAACTCTGAAAAACATGAATTAATAGGGGGCTGATAAATATTTTTTTAGGTTTTTGAAAAAATCAATATGCTCTTCTCTTTCTAATAAAAATATAAGAGGATTAACTAAGAGGAGAGGGCTTGAATCAATTACTACAAAAAATAAATCCCAAATCCCTTGGATGTTAGTACAAAATGCAAACAGATAACTGAATACTGTTGAAGCTTGGTAAACACACAAAATGTTGTAACTCAATAATTATTGGATTAGCTTGGTATATGATTATCAAATAAACCTTTAGATATTATTTGTGATTACCATTACTTTAACTTAGTTGCAAACACATAAAAGAAAATAACATGAACACATTCAACACCAAGATTTAACATGGAAACCCAATTTGGGAAAAATAACCAATTGTAATTAGTTACTATTTTTCACTCTTCTAAAGTGAGCCCTATTAGGAGCCAACCTTGTTAAAAATTACAAAACACACTATTAGGTGTGACCCTATTAAAGGATTTAATCACCCTATTAGGAGTGGCCTTGTTAAAGGTCTTGAGAACAATTTAATGGAATTGCCACCTTGTTAGAGGATTTGCAAATAGTTGTTAAGCTAACTCTGTTAGGATATTTAGATCACTACTAAAATGGTTAGAGAGTAACAATGAGATTACTTGATTTGAGTGTAATTGATATGCTAATTTCATATCTCTATTTTGGATTACACTTCATCCTTTCTGATCAAATATGGATTTGCTACTCTACAAGGATATTTAGCTTATCCTTCAAATTTTCTTCCTCTTCTCATCATTAAATCTTCAATCACATCATCATCTCTTACACTTTCACACTTCAAAATCACAACTTGACCTTATATTTATATCTTCCACTTTGTCAATTCAGTGCAATTACAACTTAGAATAATCAATATTCATCACCTTAGTCAGCTAGAATCAATAGATAAATTAATTAATCTTAATACATCAAAATAAGAAAATCCTTCATTAGCCAACCCAACTCGGTAGAAACTAACTTAGAAATGATTTCCTTTGTTAACCAATAGAAGCTTAGATAGCACTGCAAACTTACAAAAATCCTTTGACAACTAAGTGATCTCAGTTAGCACTGGTTCCATCCAATTTTCCTTCATTACCCAAGTGAGCTTGGTTAACACTTGCTTTTTACAACTTTTCCTTTGACAGCTAAGTGAGTTTGGTAGACACTACCTTCTAAACTAGGAAAACATAGGAACATTTTGGATTAACTACTAACCTTCCCCTTTAGGATTTGTGACATTGCTTAACCACCTCTTGTGTTCTATAAGTCTAGTGGTTGTATGTTCATTAACAGGTCAATCTTTTATGAAATGACAACTCTAGCTTTTAATAAGTGGTATCAGAGCTTGGTCATAGGTTCAAATCTCCTCGAGTAATGCTAAGAAGGGAATTATTAGACTAATTTCCATCCTTCCCCTTAAGGATTTGTGACATGTCTTAATTTCCTCCTATGTTCTATAAGTATAGTGGTTGTATCGGCATTAATAGGTCGATCTTTTAGTGCAATGACAACACTAGCTTGTAACAGAATGCTTGGTATACACTAAGAACTATCTTCACTACCTAAGTGAGATTGAAATATATTGATTGCTAATGATATGCCATTTTTGTAACATCAAATACAACAAACAATTAATCAATTGTATCCAACAATCTCCTTCTTTGGCATTGATGGCAATGCAATATGTCATAGTATAATAAAATTTTGGGTTTAGACTTGAGAACTCCCTCTATTAGTATGTGCTCTTTCTTTTACTAGATTTTATCTACAATAGCTACTACCAAGTTCATTTAGAACATTCTCCCTCTTTCAACATGCTTCTTCTTCTAAAGACTTCTCCCTCTCTAGTTCCAAACTTTATTCTAGTTCCAAACATTTCTCAGAGATATGATAGTAAACTTCTCCCTCTTTGACAACACTTGCCAAAGACAATAATTTTTTAAATACCAATGTACCTTAAGTACTGATTCATTTGCAATATGCTCTTGCTAATTTTGCACCAACTTGTTTTCTTCAATATGTTTTGGTTGATGCATTCACTAAACTTTATTTAGTGAATTTTAGATAGGGAAATATCCCCTAGCTTACTTCTTAGATATAGAAATGCATCCTTAGGTAATGACTTGGTGAGTATGTCTTTACTTTGTATTCAAAAATTCTAGTCTAACTTCTTTATCTTACACCAACTCTCTTAAGAAGTGATATTTTATGGCAATATGCTTTGTTTTGGAGTGCATTACTAGATTCTTTGATATAATAATTGCACTAGTGTTATCACAATATATGACAACTGGATCTTTGATCTCTACCTTCATTCCTTACAATAGTTATTTGAACCAAACAATGTTAGAACAATTGACTATTGCTGCTACATATTCTACCTCTATTGTGGATTGATATTTTTTTATTTTTTCTTGCTTGTCCAAGATACTAGTCTTTTACCAAGAAAGAATGCTCCATCACTAGTCCTTTTTCTATCATCAAGACTTCCTGCCCAATTAGTATCAAAAAATAATTTTAATTCCAAATTACCTCCAAGTTTGTACCATAAACTATAGCCTTCAGTACATTTTAGATATCTCATAATTCTCTTGATTGCCATGTGATTTTCTTTAGGATTTGCTGAGAATCTTACCACTATTCCAATTGCTAGAGCAATATCAGGTCTTGTGTGCACTTCATACTAAAATTTTGCTATCATTAATCTATATGTGGTCTTATTTACTTCTTTGAAATCATCATTTTTGGAAAGCTTATGTCCAGTAGACATAGGTGTTGCAACTAGTCTTGAATCTTCCATTCCAAACACCTTCAATATTTCTTTGATATACTTAGATTGAGTGATGTAGATACCAATCTTGTTTTGCTATTTTTATAGTACAAAAAAGAATTTTATTTCATCAAACATGGACATCTCAAATTCTTTATTCATTTCTTTTGAAAATTCTTTGTATAAGTCATCATTTCTTGTAAATAGAGTATCATCAACAAATATTTCTGCCAGCACAATCTTCTTTATCAAGTCCTTCTTTGATATATAGACTTCTATTATCATTAGTCCTTTGAAAACCAATCTATACCATGTAATTATGGAGTCTTTCATACTAAGCTTAGGGAGCTTGCTTGAGACCATATAATGCTTTGTGTAGTTTGCAAACTATGTCTCTCTTTCTAGGATCTACAAAACCTTTTGGTTGTTCAATATAGACTTCCTCATCAAAAATTCCATTCAAGAATATAGATTTGACATCCATGTGATATAATTTAAATCCTCTATGTGCTAGATATGCTAGTAAATTTCTAACACCTTATAGTCTTGCTACAGGAGCAAAAGTCTCACCATAGTCAATACCTTCTTCTTGAGAGTAACCTTTGTAAACCAATCTTGCTTTGTTTCTTGAAACCTTTCCATCTTCATTCATCTTATTTCTAAATACGCACTTTGTACCAATTCCATTTTTATCCTTGGGTCTACAAATAATAATCCAAGTTTTGTTCTTTTCTATCTATTCTATTTCTTCATTCATTGCTTCAATCCAACTTTCATTTTCTAGAGCATCCTTAACACTTCTAGGTTCAAATTCAGCAAGTAAACATGTACCTTTTAATTTTCTTCTTGTCACTGTTCCATCTAATTTGTCTCCAATTGTCTAATCAGGTGCATGATGTCTTTTGACATATCTTGCTAACACAGGCTCTTTGGTCTTTGAATGAGTTCCACCATCTTCTTTTTGAATTTTAGTTTCAAGCTCAAGTCCTCTTGTCTATGACTTAGTGTAGTGGCTGCCCCTAGTTCACATTTTTGTTATCAATACCGAACTCTTTTAGGTTAGTTTTATGCTTATGATTAGTAGTATTATCAGATATTGTTTTACATTTAGTTGATTATTTGTAGAAAAATTGATTTAAAACATGATGGGAGGATAATTCTAGTGAATGGATCAACTTGTAGGGTTATCAAAAATCCTTTACTTGAAACATACCTTGAAAACAAAAACTGAAATTCTAATGTTTAACTCAATTGCGTGTTTTGAAACCCAAACTATAAGACTATTCTGTTTCTTTGTACTATTTGTTTATGCTATCTATGTTTTGGATTTTTTGGGTTGATTAGATGTTGACTAGTTATAGGATGTTTACCAGAGGCTCGGGGGTTATGTGTTTGTGATGTCATGTTGATGTTGATCTCGATCTTTTATACCCGACCTTGGTAATGTGATGCTATGCTCTATGACATGTTTGTATTTATTGTTTGTTATTGCATTCTAGTCTTCTTGTGAGAAGCTAAGGTTTATGTATATGAGATACCTGACTTAACCATTTTTGGGTCATGGATCAGTTATATTTGATTTACCTTCCAGTTGCTTTAAGAGGACTGAGATGTTTTGGATGATTTGTTCTTGATGATGTCATGTTGTGGCATGTTTGACTTGACCATTTTGGATTCTTTGATCAGTATTATTTTGGGATGTTTTATGGTTGCTCATTGAGAACCAATGGATATTGTAGGATACTTTTTGATTGCTCATTGGAGAATTGATGGATATTGTGATTTATCATTTGATGCTTTTCAATTGCTCATGGAGAATTGATGTGATTATTATGATTATGATTTGATGCTTTCCAGTTTCTTATGGAGAATTGATGTGATTATTGTGGCTTATCTTTTGATTCTTTCTAGTCGCTTGTATAGGGATGAGGTGATTTTGTGATTTGTGATTTCATGAGCCTAGGGTAGGTTATCTATGTGTAGTGTTGAGAAGTGGCTTGCAATGAGGGTTGGGGCCCTAAGTGGCTACCAAGGTAACTCATTGTAAGTTGTTTTAATAAGTGATAACATTTACACTAAATGAGATTAAAATGAACCTAACAAGATTAATTGTATGTTCTCTCCCATGCCTTGAGTGCTAGTACAGACTAGGATAGGGTAGAGAGAATGCTTGGTTATGACCTTGCATTCTATAGTATGCCTTGTCAATATGAGAGGATACTAGTGGCCACAGGGATCACTAGGGACCCAGGATTCCTAAGGGATTGCTCAGGTAACTTCTATGTGACTTTTGCGATGACACTTTCTCACTTGCATAGTAGATTCCTATGTGTTTGTGTTGTGCCTCTGGGTCTAGATGTTGATCTATGTGTTGGAACCTTGAGTTAGTATACTTTTAAGATTTCTTGGACTTAGAGAGTACTTGTGTTATGTGATTTGATATACTATTTGGGACTTGAGACTATCTCCTCAGCACGGTGGGAGTGGACCATTTAGGTTCCATGCAATTGAGTGGTAGTGATTTTTACTCTTACCATTAGAGATCCGTTCATAGTCACCATGGCTAGAGCTTCTTGGTATGCTTTTTTATCATATTTAGATGATGTTGTTTACTTATGCTTTATTCTAGTATGTTAGATTTTTATACCTTTTATGATGGATGGATGTATCATGTATGTTATTAGTTTCATTGATTTTATTGTACTTTGTATCATGGATTCGTGCAAGTTGATGCATTTCTATTTTTACATATGTATATTCTTTTAAGCCTTTCATACCCTGTGACTTGTACAGTGGATGATTGAGCATTCCAAATTATTTTGCCAAGAGGCATTTAGAATAAATGTATATTATATGGACACTGGACTTCCTAATTATTCTTTCATGTGGATGTGGTAGTTTTTAGACTTAGAATTAATTAAATTTAAATGTGGCTCAACATCTTGGGATCCTTAAGGAATGTAACATGTTATGTATTTTTGTTGATGATTACATGTTATTGCTTCTGTTACTATGTGTTTAATGTGAATGATCTATCTTTCTTGTTCTTAAAAAAAAAATGTTTGAAAAACTTAGTAAAACTTTAAGTTAATTCTTTTGGATCCCTTGGCAGGGCATTACATCTGGTATAAGAGCTTGAGTTTCTACATTGGGAGCTTTGGGTATATTGGAACACCACTAGTGCTAACTAGTTGAAAATAAACCATTAAACTATTATGTATATCTCTTTCAAACTGAAACTTGAACTAGTTGAACTGAAAAAAGAACTTAAACTTTTAGTTGTATATTTTTCATACTTCAACACTTAGAATTTGAAACTGAAAATAATACATAAAACTAAATATAGGCAAAACTAAAATTGAGACTTATTCTATTTTCAAAACATGTATCTTTCATTTATGCTTTAAGATAGTATACCTTTGATTCTCCTTACAAGCATTATGTTATCCTTGTTTAGGATGTTTTAGGAGATATATTCTAATATTTGTTAAAATAAATGTCAGATCAATATGGTTTTTTATTTACTATTAAACTAGAATCATATTGCTGTAACTGTGTTGTAGTGTTCTCAGTAGAGTCATATCCTCATATAGGGGGAAAGGGCTCAATGGGACCCGCATAGTGAGTCCTTAACTTTACTTTTCTTGTAGGCTTCCAGGAGTAAGCCTAAGTCTAGGGGGATGGATGTAGTGCCTACCCCTAGTTTGCATTTCTGTTATCAATACTAAACTCTTTTGGGTTAGTTTTATGCTTATGATTAGTAGCATTATCAGATATTGTTTTACATTTAGTTGATTATTTGTAGAAAAATTAATTTAAAACATGATGGGAGGATAATTCTAGTGAATGGATCAACCTGTAGGGTTATCAGAAATCCTTTACTTGAAACATACCTTGAAAATGAAAATTGAAATTCTAATGATTAACTCAATTGCATGTTTTGAAACCCAAACTATAAGACTATTCTATTTCTCTGTACTGTTTGTTTATGCTATCTATGTTTTGGGTTTTTTGGAGTTGATTAGATGTTGACCAGTTATAGGATGTTTACTAGAGGCTCAAGGGTTATGTGTTTGTGATGTCATGCTGATCTTGATCTTGATCTTTTATACCCAACCTTGGTAATGTGATGGTATGCTCTATGACATGTTTGTATTTATTGTTTGTTATTGCATTATAGTCTTCTTGTGAGAAGCTAAGTTGTATGTTTATTAGATACCTGACTTAACCATTTTTGGGTCATCGATCAATTATATTTGATTTACCTTACAGTTGCTTTGAGAGGACTGAGATGTTTTGGATGATTTTTTTTTGATGATGTCATGTTGCGACATGTTTGACTTGACCATTTTGAAGTCTTTGATCAGTATTATTTTGGGATGTTTTATGGTTGCTCGTTGAGAACCAATGGATATTGTGGGATACTTTCTGGTTTCTCATTGGAGAACCGATGGACATTGTGATTTATCATTTGATGCTTTTCAGTTGCTCATGGAGAACTGATGTGATTATTATGATTATGATTTGATGCTTTCCAGTTTCTCGTGGAGAATTGATTTGATTATTGTCGCTTATCTTTTGATGTTTTCCAGTCACTTGTATAGGGCTGAGGTGATTTTGTGATTTTTGATTTCATGAGCCTAGGGTAGGTTATCTATGTGTAGTGTCGGGAAGTGGCTTGCAATGGGGGTCGGGACCCTAAGTGGCTGCCAAGGTAACTCATTGTAAGTTGTTTTAATAATTGATAACATTTACACTAAATAAGAGTAAAATGAACCTAACAAGATTAATTGTATGTTCTCTTCCATGCCTTGAATGCTAGTACAAACTAGGATGGGGTAGAGAGAATGCTTGGTTACAACCTTGCATTCCGTAGTATGCCTCGTCAATATGAGAGGATACTAGTGGCTGTAGGGATCACTGGGGACCCAAGATTCCTAAGGGATTTCTCGAGTATCTTCAACATGACTTTTGCGATGACACTTTCCCGGTTGCATAGTAGATTCCTACATGTTTGTGTTGTGCCTCTGGGTCTAGATGTTGATCTATGTGTTGGAACCTTGAGTTAGTATACTTTTAGGATTTCTTGGACTTAGAGAGTACTTTTTTTATGTGATTTGATATCCTATTTGGGACTTGAGACTATCTCCTTAGTGCGGTCGGGTGGTAGTGCTTTTTAATCTTACCATTAGAGATTCGTTCGTAGTCACCGTGGCTAGAGCTTCTTGGTATGCTTGTTTATCATATTTAGATGATGTTGTTTACTTATGCTTTATTCTAGTATGTTAGATTTTTATACCTTTTATGATGGATGGATGTATCATGTATATTATTAATTTTATTTATTTTACTGTACTTTGTATCATGGATTTGTGGAAGTTGATGCATTTCTATTTTTACATATGTATATTCTTTTAAGCCTTTCATACCCTGTGACTTGTATAGTGAATGATTGAGCATTCCAAATTATTTTGCCAAGAGGCATTCAGAATAAATGTAATATATATGGACACTGGACTTCCTGATTATTCTTTCATGTGGATGTGGTAGTTGTTAGACTTAGAATTAATTAAATTTAAATGTGAATCAATGTCTTAGGATCCTTAAGGAATGTAACCTGTTATGTATGTTTGTTGATGATTACATGTTATTGCTTCCACTACTATGTGTTTAATGTGAATGATCTATCTTTCTTGTTCTTAAAAAAAAAATGTTTGGAAAACTTGTAAAACTTTAAGTTAATTATTAATTAAATTTAGATGTCACGCCCCGTCAAGGGATCCAAAAGAATTAACTTAATGTTTTACTAAGTTTGCCAAACATTTTTTTTTAAGAACAAGAAAGATAGATCATTCACATTAAACACATAGTAGCAGAAGCAATAACATGTAATCATCAACAAACATACATAACAAGTTACATTCCTTAAGGATCCCAAGACATTGAGTCACATTTAAATTTAATTAATTCTAAGTCTAACAACTACCACATCCACATGAAAGAATAATCAAGAAGTCCAGTGTCCATATAATATGCATTTATTCTGAATGCCTCTTGGAAAAATAATTCGGAATGCTCAATCATCCACTGTACAAGTCATAAGGTATGAAAGGCTTAAAAGAATATACATATGTAAAAATAGAAATGCATCAACTTTCACAAATCCATGATACAAAGTACAGTAAAATGAATAAAATTAATAATATACATGATACATCCATCCATCATAAAAGGTATAAAAATCTAACATACTAGAATAAAGCATAAGTAATCAACATCATCTAAATATGATAAACAAGCATACCAAGAAGCTCTAGCCATAGTGACTATGAATGGATCTCTAATGGTAAGAGTAAAAAGCACTACCACCTGATCGCATGGAACCTAAATGGTCCACTCCCACCGCACTGAGGAGATAGTCTTAAGTCCCAAATAGGATATCAAATCACATAAAACAAGTACTCTCTAAGTCCAAGAAATCCTAAAAATATACTAACTCAAAGTTCCAACACATAGATCAACATCTAGACCCAGAGGCACAACACAAAAACGTAGGAATCTACTATGCAAGTGGGAAAGTGTCATCGCAAATGTCACATAGAAGTTATCCGAGCGATCCCTTAGGAATCTTGGGTCCCTAGTGATCCTTGCGGCCACTAGTATCGTCTCATATTGATGAGGCATACTAGAGAATGCAAGGTCATAACCAAGCATTCTCTCTACCCCATCCTAGTCTGTACTAGCACTCAAGGCATGGGAGAGAACATACAATTAATCTTGTTAGGTTCATTTTACTCTCATTTAGTGTAAATGTTATCACTTATTAAAACAACTTACAATGAGTTACCCTGGTAGCCACTTAGGGCCCCGACCCCCATTGCAAGCCACTTCTCGATACTACACACAGATAACCTACCCTAGGCTCATGAAATCACAAATCACAAAATTACCTCAGCCCTATACAAGGGACTTGAAAGCATCAAGAGATAAGCCACAATAATCACATCAGTTCTCCATGAGAAACTGGAAAGTATCAAATCATAATCATAATAATCACATCAGTTCTCCATGAGCAACTGAAAAGCATCAAATGATAAATCACAATATCCATCGATTCTCCAATGAGCAACCAGAAAGTATCCCACAATATCTATTGGTTCTCAATGAGCAACCATAAAACATCCCAAAATAATAGTGATCAAAGACTCCAAAATGGTCAAGTCAAACATGTCACAACATGACATCATCAAGAACAAATCATCCAAAACATCTCAGTCCTCTCAAAGCAACTAGAAATTAAATCAAATATAACTAATCGATGACCCAAAAATGGTTAAGTCAGGTATCTCATATACATACACCTTAGCTTCTCACAAGAAGATTAGAATGCAATAACAAACAATAAGTACCAACATGTCATAGAGCATAGCATCACATTACCAAGGTCGGGTATAAAAGATCGAGATCAACATCAACATGACATCACAAACACATAAACCTCAAGCCTCTGGTAAACATCCTATAACTGGTCAACATCTAATCAACCCCAAAAAACCCAAAACATAGATAGCATAAACAAACAATACAAAGAAACAGAATAGTCTTATAGTTTGGGTTTCAAAACACGCAATAGAGGTAAACATTAGAATCTCAGTTTTCATTTTCAAGGTATGTTTCAAGTAAAGGATTTCTAATAACCCTACAGGTTGATCCATTCACTAGAATTATCCTCCCATCATGTTTTAAATCAATTTTTCTACAAATAATCAACTAAATGTAAAACAATATTTGATAATGCTACTAATCATAAGCATAAAACTAACCTAAAAGAGTTTGATATTGATAATAGAAATGCAAGCTAGGGCAGGCACTACATGCACCCCCCCTAGACTTAGGCTTACTCTTGGAAGCCTACAAGAAAAGTAAACTTAAGGACTCACTATGCAGGTCCCATTGAACCCATATGTAGTAAATGATGGACTTAGTTTTAGATTAGACTTAAATTTGATTCAACGTCATGGGATCTTTAAGGAATGCAACTTTTTATGTATGTTATTGCTTCCACTACTTTGTGCTTGATGTGTATGTTATAATTTCTTATAATAAAAAAATTGCTATCAAACTTAGTCAAACTTTAGGTTATTTCTTTTGGATCCCTTGGCAGGGCGTTACACTTAGCTCCATCAGGCTCAGTTTGAACTAGCTCAGTAGCCTCTGATTGTAACTTAGGTCCTTGTGGCTTGGGTTGCACTATCTACAACTTGGTAACTATTGGAGTTTTTGGGGACTTGGGAGATGAAGCTTCTTTCCTCTTAGATAGATTTGGTAGAGTATTAGGTTCATAGTAAAAAAATCTTTTGTAATATTCAAGTTCCTTGCTACTTTCTTCTTCACTCTTTTCTACAAATTCATCAATTCTAACATGTGCATTTTCTATAATTTTGTGAGTAGACAAATTCAGACATCTATATGCTTTACTTTTGTAGGAGTATTCTAGAAATATGCCTTCATCGTCGTTTTCTTGATTCTTTCAATATATAACATTTTTTGCCAAATACTTTCAATTAACTTACATTGAGTTTGTAGCCATACCATAGCTAATAAGGTGTTTTGTTTGAATATTTCTTCAACTAAACTCTGTTCAAGGCATGAACTACAGTGCTGATAGTTTCCTTCCAATATTTGAGAGAAACATTCTTAACAATCATCAATGTTCTTGCATAGTACATGATAAATCTATTTCTCCTTTAAACTATACCATTTTTTTGTAGTGTACCAAGGGCTAATATTTTTTTTTTTATTCCTCTATTAATGCAAAAAGTATTAAATTCATGGGAGATGAATTCACCACCTCTATCTAACCTTAAGCATTGCAAGTTCTTTCTAGTTTCTTTTTCTACTCTTACCAGATACCAATTGAATTTTTGAAAGGCCTCTAATTTTTCTTTTAGGTACATTATTTTCATCATTCTAGAATAGTCATCAATAAAGAAAATGAAAAAAAATTCTCCACTATAACTCTCTATTCCAATAGGTCCACATAAATTTGTATGAACAATTTTCAAGAATTCTTCTAATTAATAGTCTTTTCTTTTGAAGCTAGGCTTACCCATTTTACAAATTTGGAAATTCTTACATAGACCTATGTCAAGCTTCTTCAAATTGAGAATACCTCTTACTCTTCTATGTATTCTTATCCTAAAAAGATTATCAAACTTCACATGACATAGCCTTTTGTGCCATAACTAGATTTCCTCTATTTAAGCAATAAACCATTAACTATCATTGAGGTCAAGATAAAATAGATTACCTTTTGTTTTCTTGACATATCCAACCAAATTTCCTTTTCAATCGAGCAGTTTGGCCTATCCATTCATGAATTCTACCTTGAATCTAATGTTATTCAGCTATGCCACACTCAGTAGATTATGCTTTAGTCCTTCAACCCAATAAGAATTGTCACATACAAGTTCTTTAGTCAACAAGATACATGCTTTTCCTTTTATTTTACAAGGTTCATTATTTTCAAATCTTACACTACTTCCATCATAATATTCCATATGCTCAATTTTTTTTTTGTCACCAATCATATGATGTGAGTAGCCATTGTTAATAATCCATACATCATTTTTTCTAACATGAGAGATAAGTGTCATCTTATCTCCTTCATCATTAGATTCATCTTTTACAACTATATATACCATTTCAGCTTCACTATTATCAGAATCTTTGGCTATAAAACAAGATTTCCTACCTTTTTCCTCAAAGCTCTTGTAGTTCTTGGAGTCCTTCTTGCCTTTATGCTTGTTACTTTTCTTTTCATCTTGATTTCCTTGTTTGGACACCTAGAAAAAATGTGACCAATTTCTTCACAAGAAAAGAAGATCAGAGGAGCTTTACCTTTGTACTTTCCTCTGCCTTTGGAATACTTCCTTTCAAGAAAGTTTTCAACAACTTCAATAGCATTATTTGAACTTTCTTCTGATGATTCATCTTATCCACTTCCTAATTGACTAGAATTTGAATTTTTACCCTTTCCTTGAGTGAAATTTTAGCTTTAAATGTAGATTCAATATTCTTTGAAGTAGGAACATAGTTATCATAATTGTCTAATTCAAAAGTTGTTAATCTTCTAACTAGAGCATCCAAGCCTATTTTATTATTTGGATCACATCTCATTTCTTGGACATAAAATACTCTAATTGCATGAATAGGAAGAAGAGTTTTGAGCACTTTACTTACAACAGTTTCCTCCTTAATGTCTCCTCCAGATGCTTTGATTGCACTTACACTGCCCTTGACCCTTTCCACATATTTTTCATGTTTTCATCTTTTGTCATTCTCCTTTGATCAAATTGTCCTCTAAGGATTTTTTCCTTGGCTCTTCTTACATTTTCATCTCCTCCATAGATATCTTTCAGTTTGTTCCACATTTCAAAAGTATTTTTGTAATCTTTTACCTCATCAAATTTAGCATAACTGAGAGCAGATGCAATATCTATCATCATGATATTATAATTCTTCTTTTTAGCAATGTCTTCAATTGATAAAGTTTTGGTGGGAGTATTATATTCAATATCAAGATACTCGCAACCTAAATCATTGATGGTCCTTTTCCATGCTGCAAAATTGTCTTTATTCAGCTTGGGAATCTCTCTTTTGCAAGACATCATGATCTTTAGCTTAGGTCCTTGAAACCTTCTCTGCAAGCACCAAAAGCTTTGACACCAATTGTTTGAAATATAAGAGGAGTAACTAATAGGGGAGGGATGAATCAGTTACTACAAAAATAAATCCCAAATCCCTTGGATGTTAGTACAAAATGCAAATAGATAATTGAGTACTACTGAAGCTCGATAAACACATAGAATGTTGTAACTCGCTAATAATTAGACTAGCTCAATAAATGATTATCAAATAAACCTTTAGATATTATATGTGATTACCATTACTTTAAATTAGTTGCAAACATATAAAATAAAATAGCATGAACACATTTGACACCAAGATTTAACATGGAAACCCAATTTGGGAAAAGCCACCAATTACAACTAGTTACTATTTTTCACTCTTTGAAAGTGAGCCCTGTTAGGTGTTAAAGGTTACAAAACACATTGTTAGTTGTGACCCTATTAA
The DNA here is from genome assembly GCA_028749045.1 of Cupressus sempervirens. NCBI lineage: Eukaryota > Viridiplantae > Streptophyta > Pinopsida > Cupressales > Cupressaceae > Cupressus > Cupressus sempervirens. The sequence goes on from CM053793.1 coordinate 396,485,405, forward strand.
AGGATTTAATCACCCTATTAGGAGTGGCCTTGTTATAGGTCTTGAGAACAATTCAATGGTATTGACACCTTGTTAGAGGATTTGCAAATAGTTGTTAAGCCAACTTTGTTAGGAGATTTAGATCACTACTACAATGGTTAGAGAGTAACAATGAGATGACCTAATTTGAATGCAACTAAATTTCTAATTTTAGATCTTTGTTCTAGATTATACTTGATCCTTTTTTATTGAATATGGATTTACTACTCCACAAGGATATTTAGTTTATCCTTCAAATTTGCTTGCTCTGCTTATCATTAAATCTTCAATCACATCATCATCTCTTACAATTTTGCACTTTGAAATTGAAAATTGACCTTATATCTTCCACTTTGTCAAGTTAGCTCAAATACAAATTAGAATAGTCAATATTCATCACCTTAGTTGGCTAGAATCAATAGATAAATTAATTAAGCTTAATAGAACAAAATAAGAAAATCCTTCATTAGTCAACCTAACTTGGTAGAAACTAACTCAATAATGATTTCCTTTATTAACCAACAAAAGCTTGTTTAACACTGCAAACTTATGAAAATCCTTTTGCAACTGAGTGATCTCAATCAACACTGGTTCCATCCAACTTTCTTTCATTACCAAAGTGAGCTTGGTTAACCCTCACTTTCTGCAACTTTTCTTTTGATGCTCGAGTGAGCTTAGTAGACACTGCCTTCTAAACCAGGCAAACACAGGAATGCTTGGTAGACACTGAGAACTATCTTCACTACCCAAGTGAGCTCAACATATACTAATTGCTAATGATATAACTGTTGCTCAAATTTTGCATGTGTAAAATTTAAGTATTCATACAAGGAAAGTACATAAATGTCATTCATTTCACAACAAATAGAAATGTCCTTGTATTATTTATTTTGAAATATACAACTGATGTTTTACAAAAAATAAAATGAATTGATATGCTGAAAGGAAAGGATCTCACACAAGCCATGAGTATAGCTTTCTATAGCTAACCTTCTTTCATAAAGGAATGCACAAACATATAACATATGTTTAAAGGAAAAGAAGTGAGAGTAGAGATAACCAATCATTGCCTATCACTTTGACTGGTTACGAATTCCCTGGTGTGCTCGTCATCCAACTCCAAGCTTTGCATTCTTTAGCAGCTACAAAAAATGAAAGAGAAATGGTATTAGATCCCAAAGGATCTAAGTAATGATTGGATGTCTCTACTACTACACATACTCTATCTGTTAATGTATTTCATTATAGAAGAAGGTAAGCCATATTTTTTGCAATGTTGAAAGATATTTTGCAATAAGCCTTTCAAAGAAAAAGAAATATAAGTTATTTATGGGTGTCACGAGCCCGTGCTCGAACCTTAGATATGTACAACATTCTATAGGATGATATACTATAGGATATGCAAAAGGTTACATCAAAATAAATAATGATTGACATTGTAGATTGAAAATGCATAATTTACTGTAAGAAAGCATGAATGATAACCAATAAGAATTACTTCTAGCAATGCTGAAAGCTAAGAGGTTTTCATTGCAAATGTAAAGCATGCTACAAGAAAGTGTCTTCAAAAACCTCAAGATGTAGATGTAGATGTATTTTTAAAAATGGATAGCTACAACACAAATGCAAATGCTTGTATTGATTTGGATTGGTCAACAAGAGTTAAAATCTGCAAGGGAACTACCAGTGGTCTTGCTTATCTTCATGAAGGGCTTGTGCCATACATTTTACACTATGGCATTAAGGCTAGTAATATCATTCTTGATAGAGATTTAAATCCAAAGATTTCAGACTCTGGTCTAGCCAAGCTTTTTTGGATAATGTCACTCATATCAGCATCGTGTTGTTTGCTACAATAGAAATCTCAAGAAGGAGCATACAGATAATAGTGTTGCTTAAATAAATAATTCTAGACACCATAGGCAGCATGTTGAATGTGACTGTCAAGCTAGGGAGCACAAGTTGGTGAACAATTACCTTCGATGTGGCAAGATTGTTTGTGAAAAGGAAGGTGAAGGCCCTTGTATATTTTGTGGGAGAAGTGAAATTTTGCACAATGATAGCCCATAAAAACATTTAGAGGTACTATAGAAGAAGCAAAAGGTAGAGAAATTATACTGAAGAATAAACTATTGGAATAGGACCGCAATGAAAATCTGCACAACCATTATTGATGATCAAAACTATATGTTTAGTATTGAAGAGAATACTTGGATGAACCCTGAGGAAAAGAAGAATCGGCAATTTTTTTTTGATGAAGCTGAAAATGTGAGAAAAAAAAATAGAACAATTTTTAGGCTGGGTGCAAGTATTGGAGAGGTAAATTTTACCACTGAAGATGCTACTCAACAAAGTGACACAAATCTCCATTCTACAAATAAAGGAATTGGCTAAATTTTAGACATTAAGGAAAATCCAGACATTCTTGAAATCTCGGTTTATGTCTCCATAGATAAGCCTACAAAATGCAATAGTCAAATGGAGGATAAAAGAATACCAGCATAGCCTATGAAAACAATATAGGGAATATGTTGAATTCAATAGTAATGCATGTTGCTATTACTACTCCAGTGGCTTCACTAAAAGCCAGTGCAACAGTTACATACAGCAGTCACATGTTTATCAATGGCATCTTGAGCTTCTAGACAGCAAGAGATGTGGAGAGTGATCAACAAAACCTTCCATGGTGGCATTAAAAGATTACTAACGGTAAGAAAAATAGCAAACTCATATTTTCCAGTGCGTGTAACTATTAAATCTGTGAAGAAAATCTCATTAGGGTTTTCATTATATAAAGTTTTCAGTCAAAACCCAAACAGAAACTAATGCCATAAAAATAATAAGAAAAATAGTCAATAAAACCCTCAATACATGAATGGCGGCTTGGTTTTGGTAGGCTCTCAAATTGCATGGCATAAGGAAGGAGAAGAGTGTATAGAGTGTGCAAAATCTGAGTGTGAGAGAGCAAAGGTAGTTTGCAAGATAAACATGAATTTTTTATGCCTGGAAATGTTTTTAAACTTTGGAGATGCCCAACAAAATTTAAAGCTCCAGCTTCAACAAAGATGACTAAAACGGATGAAAGAAATGCATCAGTAACAAGGAAATGCATATAGAAAACAATATAGAAGTTCCAAGCAACAGAATGTCATAGCAGCTAAAAGAAAACTAGTGAGACATTTATAAAAAGATTTAAATTCTTCCTCAATAATGTCAACAAAAGGAAATGCTTCAACTTACTCTGCTTCTAGCAGGTCATAGTGAAGTCCAAATTCAAAGAAAACCCAGATTCATTCATGGTGGCACCAAAAATGAAGAAGAAAACTCCAGGAAACCTAGCCATAGCTCTAGAAACCTCCAAAATGCAAATATGAGAAAATGACAACTTTTAGGGTATTCAAACCTCTTCTACACCATATTTCATTTTCCATAAAATTTGGAGTCCACAGGTTATGATAGGGTTTTAAACTTTTTTCTTCATTTATTTATAATAAATATGGAGTTTGTATAAGGGTGTTTGTTTTGCATTTGGTTTTATTAAATATCAAAATATTAAAATGATTGATCATTTTAATGTTTTTATTTATTTTAAATGCAAATGAAGGGTTTCCTCTGTTTTATTTTTGCAATAATCTCATATTGTAAAGGAAATACTTTAAATGATGAAATTATAAATAATTTATAGTATTTTCCTTTTCTTAAAAATGCAAAAAAGGTATTGTTTTCTTTAATTTCTTTTGCGTAAATTCTCAAATTGTAAAAGGAAAATATTTTAATGATATATTATAATTCATTAAATATTTTCCTATTTGTCATGCAAAAGAAAATGAGTCATTGCATATGTCATGATCTTTTGCATGAGATTTTTGGAAACATGTGGAGAGAAAATAGGGGGTCAAATTTGACTATGCCAGGTCAGTTTGTAGATATTTGCGATTAGTTGGAGTGTTTGGGGGTAAATTCTAATGAGTCATAGGCCTCATTATAGGTTAGTAAAGTCTTAGGAGTTATGAGACTTGATTGTTGGAAGTTTCCAAGCCTTGATTTTGATACTTTTATTCTACATTCGACCAAAGTGGATTTTGATTATGCAGGAGAGTATTTTGTGACTACTTTCTAAGTCCTTAATATTTCTTCCAGAGTTTGTAATTCATTTTTTGGAAGTTCAATATAGGTGACATAATTGTGTTCATGTTATTTTGGTGTTACTTGTTAAGCCTTCCTTCTTCCTGCAATTCTATGTGTGTATCAAAAATGATTTGATGAAGTAATTTGTGATCTTTTATTGTTCCTTATTAGTTTGTCTCATTTTAGCATCTGGGTGTAGGAAAGTAAGTCTACCTGCAGGTTGTAGTTTGTGTTTTAAAACCTTATTAAAAATTATTATGTAGGTCTTTTTAGAAAGATGTTTTTTTTGCATGTACTCCAAATGGCTTCCTGATCCTTCTCTGTTAAGTGTGTTTAAGTTTTCCATACCATTTTGGTGTATCACCATCTCCTAGTTAAGGCTATAGGTTTAGGTTTGTTTTATGAAATTTCTTCCCTTTTCCCTAAAGTTTAAGTTAGGATCTTGGAAATAGCACTAAATATCCAATAGGAGCCAACCTAGAATCCAAAGGTCTCATTTCATTTTCATTTCCAATGAAGTGAAGTGATTCCCATGTTAAGTAAGGAATACTGGACTCTTTTAGTTCAGTACTAGGTGCAAATCCTGAAACTTAACAATCATATTTGTGTAACATCAAATACAACACACATTTAATCAATCCAACACTTGCATCTTCGGATGATCTTGAGAATCAGAAAAGTTTAACAAAAACATTTTTAATCTCTAGGGTTTACACATGTGTTTTATGAAATCTAGGTGATTGTAGCCTTTCTAGGTATACTAGCAACAATTTTGGTTGTTTCAACATATCTAGGAGGCTTGAGAAAGTGAGATTTGGCTTTCATTCCACTGGTATTGGAGATCGTCATACAAGTTGGAAAACTGCGGTTTAAATCTCAAATCTAACAACCAACTTGCATATTTGATATTTTCAATCAATATTGTAGGCTCTAGAATACCATTGATTGACTTAGGTAGCTGATTCAACCTTTGCATATCATTCTTTGGTTGTTTGGGTCATTTTTTGTTGCTCAAGGTGTTTGATTCACACTATAGCTATATCCTCTATACATTAGCAAGAAGAATATTTTTTGGGCTTTTTTTCACAACACCAAAAAACCATCAGGGCATCTTTTAGTTTTTGCATGCAATCTATATAGTTTGCAAAATCAAGCATGGAAAGCTACAATCATACCTCTCTCTATTAGCAATCATAGTTTTGGACATAGTTTTCAAATGTCTCATTCTTGCTCATATGGATTTTAATTTGGAAGATTCTTATTATGATCTTGGCTATTTTTTTGTGCTCTATCTACTAGTATAGTCTTTTTTTTATTTTCATGCATAATTTTTTAAGAAATTATAGATTCTTGGTCATGACTTTACATAGTTTTCATTTTGGAAACTTCAGAGGATCATAACTTTCTCATACGAGTTCGTATCGAGGTAATTCTTTTTTTGAAAGTGCATGATTTTTTAAGTAGATTATAGTGGTGCTATTTATTTTGTTGAGTATTGTGCCAAAGTTACACTTTTAGCATATTCTCTTTGTGAGGATTTTGTAATGCATTGAAATCAAGACCACTTAGTATTTTTTACTAGTAGTAGTTGTCAACACACTAATATAAAGTGCCAAAAAAAAATTTTTTAAAGGGGAGGGGGGGTTATTTGATTGAGTAGAAGGGGGGGCATTGTTAGGGTTGGGTTCTCTTCTTTTTATCATTTCTTCTCTGCGTTTCTTCATCATGGATCAAACAAATATGCCCATCCTAACTCCATATAATTACTTTGAGTGGAAATCATGCATGAAAATTCACTTAAGGAAAGCTCGATTAAATAGGATAACTATGGGACTTGAAACTAAACCTAATAAAGATGAAGATAAGCCTAAGTAGTTTAACAAATGTGATGAGGTATATGGAACATTATGTTTGTCTATTTCTTCTAATTTTCTATTTCACATTGACTCTTTAGATAAACCAAGTGAAATATGGACAAATCTAGAAACACTATTTGGCACACAAGATTCAATGAGGGTCCATATGTTAGCAAATGAACTAATTAGTTTAAGTCTAGGCAATTTCAACAGAATCTAGAATTTCTTCACTAAACTAAAATCACTAAGGTTGTAGTCAAAACAATGTGGAATTGAAAAGAAAGATGAACAATTGATTCTTAGTATTCTCTCTAAGCTAAGTTTAGAATATTTTGTGTTTGTGTCTACCTTCTATGCTACTAAGGGTGCACTTGGTACTCAATTCACCATGCCATCTTTAGATGATTTTGAGGTCAATCTCACTCGAGAATAGGACAAGCTAATCTAGATGGGCACTCTTAAGTCCTTTAAGTCACATGCCTTGGCTGCCAACCAAGGCACAAAAGAAAAAAAAGGATAAAGTAGTGACAACAATAGCAAGGATAAGAACCAAAAGAATAGCAAGGAGAAGAAGGATTAGATACCAGTTTCTTCAAAAGCAACTATTGATACCCCATCTTCCAAAGGTGATAAGCCTAAGAAAGAAAAGGTCCAATGTGCCTATTGTAAAAGACCAGATCATGATGAACATAAATATTTGAAGAAATAAATTGATCACTTGACACACATTCTTGAGAAGGATAATATCAACATTCTTGAGTCTATCAAACAAAGTTTAAATAAATGGTCTAACAAGGAAAAAGACAAAAAGGGGAAAGGAAAGGGCAAGGAACTTGTTGTAGTTTCTTCCTCACCATCCACTTGGGTTCTTGATTTGGGTGCTTCATACCACATGGCTTCATCTAGGGAAGAACTTGTATCCTTGGAGTTGTGTGTTATGCCTTCTATTTTGATGGGTGATGGCACTCCTATTGAGGTGTGTGGGAGAGGGTCTATTGATGTGGGGGATGACACATTCCATGATGTTCATTGTGTACCTTCATTATCAACTAATCTCCTATCAGTATACCAAATCACTCACATAGGGTCAAGTAAGTGGATTGAGTCCACTCTTAATTCAGTGGAGATACATGAGTTACATGGTAATTCTACAATTGCAGTTGGGAGAGTAGATCATCAATTATGACTCTACTTATTTTCTTACTTTGTTCTTGATCCTCCTTTGACTATTTTTCTCACTCACTCTAATGATGTGAGTAAATTATGGCATGAGTACTTTGGCCATCTTAACTTTTCCTACTTAAATCGGCTTAACTAGGAGAGCATGGCAATAGGGTTGCCTTTAGTTTAGTTTTCAAGCAGTGTTTGCCAAGGTTGCATTCTTGGTAAGCATCCAAAGGAAATGTTTGACAAAACCAAGACATGGAGAGTTTTACATATACTAGAGTTAGTTCACAGTGATTTGGCTGGTCCATTTTAGCATCCTTCTTAGTACACAGTGATTTGGTTGGTCTATTTTAGCATCTTTCTTTCAGTAGGGCCCAATATGTTCTCACATTCATTGATGAATTTTCTTGATATACTTGGGTGTACTTTATCAAACAAAAGTTAGAGGTATTTGATCATTTTTAGGACTTCAAAACTTTTGTAGAGAAGCAATCCAGGAAAGCCATCAAAGTTTTGTGCATAGACAATGGTGGTGAGTATGTCAATCATTGATTTGAAATATTGTACACTTTAGAGGGGATTTATTTTCAGCATTTAGTTCCATACAGTCCTCAATAAAATGGCGTTGCAAAATGGAAGAATACATTCTTGAAATAAATGGCAAAATGTATGATTCACTCTAGATCTCTTGCACCACAGTATTGGGTAGAGGCTATTAAGTATGCTTGTTATATCCAAAACCATGTTCCTCATCAAGCATTGAAGGGAGTTACTCCTTTTGAAGCTTGGAGTGGTTGGAAACCATCAGTTAAGAAATTTTGAGTTTTTGGCTTTCCTGCATGGGCCCACTCCTACAAAGAAATGTAAGGCCTTGAATCTGTAGAGTAGACCTTGCATATTTGTAGTTATCCTGATGGTGTGAAGGGTTATTGGTTACTCCACCCTACCACACATGATTTTTTCATTGAGAGGAGTGTTCAATTCAAGGAGGGATCTTCAAGATGACTTTCCATTACTTCTCCAAATCCTTCTACTTTAACATTGGAGTCACTTGGAATACATGACAAATCTTCTAATGAGTCAGATTCACCTTAATAGTCTTCTACCTCCACTTATGATGTAGAGAGTGATTCAAATAAATCACTTCTTTCTTCTCCTATTCATCATTTAGAGGTTAATGATTCCCCTCCAAATTCTTCATCATCTAATCCCCTTTGGGCTAGGCAGACCTTGCAATCTATAGGTGATTGGATTGGAAATCCATTAGAGACCAGGAAGACTCATTCACAAGTCTATGATGCTCTACATGTCCTCATTGCTACTACCTTAGTTCCATGGTCCTTTCATGAGGCTTTTGGTATTCCTAAGTGGGATATAGCTATGTAGGAAGAGTATAGTTCCTTGGTGAGGAACCACACTTGGGATCTTGTCCCTCTTCTTAAGGAAAGAAAAATTGTTCGATGTAAGTGGATCTATCCAAAAAAAATTGTAGTAGATGGGTTAGTTGAAAGCATAGGGCTCACTTAGTTGCCAAAGGATTATCTTAGATTCTTGGGATTGACTACTTTGAGACTTTTGTACCAATTGCCTAAATGAACTCCATTCAAGTTGTTCTTGCCATTGTTGCAGGTAATCATTAGGAAGTACATAAGACGGATGTGAAGAGTTTCTTTCTTAATGGTTACCTTCATAAGGAGATCTACATGGAGAAGCCACAAGGTCTACTTATGGTCTCAAATAGGCTCCTTGAGCCTGGTATGCCAAGATAGACTCCTTCCTTCTATCAGTTGGGTTCACTCAATACTATTCTAATCCTAATGTCTACATTATACAATAGGATGATTCACTCCTATTTTTGGTTTTGTATGTTGATGACTTTCTATTCATAGGAAGTAGTTCACCCACCATTAAGGCTATCAAATTTTCACTTCAGGATAGTTTCTTGATGACTGACTTGGGCTTGTTGCATTACTTTGGGCTTGTTGCATTACTTTATCAAGATTGAGATCTTTTAGTCTCCTTCTGGGGTCACCATTACATAATCCAAGTATGCTCTAAATTTTCTCTCGATATTTCATATGGTTGATTATAAGCCTACTCCGACTCCCTTCCTTTCTAGAGTCAAACTTGAGGCTCATTGTTCTTCTCCACTTGTTGATGACACCTTGTATTGCCAACTTGTTGAGAGTCTCATTTATCTTACTCATACAAGACCTAACATCTCATATGTTGTAGGCATGGTTTCTTGATTCATGTAGGAGCCTCATGAGCTACATTAGAAACCAACCAAGTGGATCCTTCACTATATTCAGGGTTCTCATAGTTATGGGATTCACTATGCAGTAGGTATTGAGGTTGATTTGATGGGATACAAAGATTCACATTGGGTGGGTGATTCTTAGGATTGCATGTCTGCTTCATGTTATAGCTTCTCACTTGGTTCATGACCTATTTTTTGGTCAAGCAAAATGTAGTTTTCTATTGCTCTATCTTCTACTAAGGTTGAGTATTAAGAGGCTATGAATGCCACCACTAAGACCATTTGGCTTCAACATCTTCTCACTAAATTTGGTATCTAGAGAAAATGACCAACAATCACATTTTGTGACAACTAGAGTGGCATACAAATCTCACAAAATATGTTCCATCATCAATAGACCATACACATAGAGATCCACATGCACTACATCTAGGAGATCATCCATGGTCATGTGATTGACCTTCTAACTTCCAAGTAGGTGGTTGATATCTTCACCAAACCATTCACTGAGAGCAAGTTCCTTCATTTGTGAGCTTTGTTGGGGGTGCAGGATGCTTCATCTTTTGGGGGGGCCTCTTCCTCTCACTCAAAGTCCTAAATTTTTGGGGAGTCTCTTTTCTCTCTCTTTTGGGGGAATTTTATGTACATGGGTACCTCATTAGTCTTGACTTTCCTAGACCTATTTCTACATCCACCTAAGCTTCATTTTTGGGGGGTGTTAGTGTAGTTTTTTTAATTTTTTGGTTGGTTAATTTCTTTTCCTTATATTGCTAGGTTTTTTGTACACTTTTAATAATCTCACTTAGGTTAATAAGGCATGTCTTATTTAGTGAGTGTTTATGAGGTGTCGCCTTCCTACATGTCAGTATCCATTGGCTATCTTAGGAAGATACTCTACTATCTTTAGTCTAATAGATGGTTTCTCTTCATTGGTTGGTGTTGCCACCTCCTCCCTCTTCCTAGTCTATATAAGCATGTTACCTAGCTTGTATTTGTAATCAATGGATTTTGCATTCTCTTAATGCTATTTTTCTTCTAGAATTTTCATTACTTTCTTTGAGAATAACTTTATGTTTCTATTTTGATTTTGTATCATTTTCATTTATAGTTTAGATATCTTTTCTTTGAACTAGTTTTCTGGGTTATAAATCTTTTCAGGTTCTAACAAGATCTGGTATATGATTAGAGGATTCATAAAGTGCAATAGTGAGATAGTATTATATGTATGAATTTCATAGACTGTCACTATCCTTAACAAGATTTTTTTTTTTTAGTGGATCATCTTGTGGGTTTTCCCTTGGCTAGGGTTTCCCTAGTTAACAAATATTTGTTTTATGAGTTCTCTATGTGTATGGTTTTATTTACTATTCAACTTTATTGGTTTACTTTATTATGAAAGTTATAAATTAATTAATAATATCCAGTTGGGAGAAAAAGTTTGCAGAATATTGATTCACCCCATCTTAGTATTATCTATTTCTAACCATTGGTATTAGAGAATGGCTACTAAGATGGGGCATAACAACTTGAGTAAGATCCCTATGGATATGGACTAGTTAAAGAGGAGTCTTGAGGAAGCCCTTGAGAAGATTAATCTTCCTACTGAAGAAATAGATAACCTAAAAGATAGGTATAAAGATACAAAAATTTACATTGGAAAATTGAAAGATAAGACTAATGACTTAAGATCTAGGAAGGAATCAAAAGAGCAGATTAGTGATGACGATGAAGTAGGAACTCTTAAGAAATAAAATAAGATCTTGAAGCATGAGTTAAAAATTGATGAACTTAAGTTGAGTTTGAAGAAGGATAACTGTAATATTGAACTAGATCTAAAATCTGAGAATGCAAACCTAAGATCCTAGTTGTCTCAAGTAACATTTGAACTAGATTCTTTTAAGATAGAGCATGTAGAATTAGAAAAGTACAATAGTATTATGAAAGGAGAATTGACACAAGATAAATAAAAGATAGAGAAACTTTATTCCAATTGTGAGAAAATTGATGAACAATTATTTACCAAAGATCTTCTTATGATAAGATAGGCCTTGGATATCTTATTGTAGACAAGTCAACCAAGAAAACTAAAGTTAGGAAAGAACTAGATCCATTTGTTGATATCCCTAAGCCTAAATAAATTGATTATAATAGGATAGAAGAAAGCATATCCAAATGTTGGAAATAGAGATGGAGTAACTGAGAGGGGAGGGGTGAATCAGTTACCACAAAAATAAATTCATGGATCCTTAGATGTCTTAAAATATAGTTGCTTCTGACACTCAATAACCACACAAATAAATGTTGAAACTTGATAGATGTTCTGCTAACTTATTAAGCATTTAAAGTGATTGACATGCATGCATAAAGGAAATAACATGAACACAAGAGACACTAGATTTAACGTGGAAACCCAATATGGGAAAAACCACCAAGTAACTAGTCACCAATTTTCACTCTTCTGAAGTGAGCCCTATTAGGAGCCAACCCTATTAAAGGTTACAAAACACACTATTAGGTGTGACCCTGTTAGAGGATTTAATCACCCTATAAGGAGTGGCTTGGTTGGAGGTCTTAAGAGCAATTCAACTGAATTGTCACATTGTTGGAGGATTTACAAAATGGCTATTAAACCAACTCTATTAAGAGATTTTGAATCACTGTTACAATGATTAGAAAGCAACAATGAAGTGATCTGAAATATATGTAACTTATCTTTGCTGAATACAGATCTCTGTTCTGCTTCACTAGATCCTCACTGATTGAATACAACTTTGCAGCTCCATAAAGATATCTAATCCTTCCACAACATTCACTCATTCCATTTACATCTATACATTCGCACTCTTATGCATCCACACTCTTCATATTCATGAATTCACAACTTGACCTTTTATATATACCTTACAGATTGTCAAGTCGGCTCAATTACAAGTTACAACAACTGAAAAACATTAAATCAGTTGACTGCAAACATTGCACAAAATAATTAAACTTAATTCTTTAGAACAATAAAATTCTTCACTGCCTGACCCAGCTCGATGACCACTACTCCAGAATGGTTTCCCTAGTGTTAACCAAGTGAAGCTCGGTAAACACTGCAAATCTTGCAACTTCCTTCGGAGACTGAGTTAACTTGATAAACACTGACCTTCCTTCACTTATCGAGTGAGCTTGGTAAAAGCTAACTTTCTCTTTGATGATCAAGTGAACTTGGTAGACATTGACTTTCCCTCTGTTAACCTTGGGAGCTCATTTAACATTAACTTTCTACTACAAAATCCTTTGATGCCCGAGTGAGCTCGGTAAGAGCTAACTTACTATGTAATGTTTAGGAATGCTTGGTAGTCACTATAAATTTTTTTGCTAACCATCTGAGCTCGGTAGACTCTGTCTGATGGTTGATATGACATTTGTGTAACATCAAAGACAATACACAATTAACAATTGTATCCAACAATCTCCCTCTTTGGCATTGATGGAAATACAACATGTCATAGCAGAATGAAATTTGAAAAAAAGTCCTTTCTCTTAAATGGCAACACAACATGTCAACATAATAATTCTCCCTCTAAGATAGAAAACTCTCCCTCTGTGAAGGAATTACATAGCAAACTCTTTATCTTAAAAAAATTTGAGATAGATATGACAGTAAAACTCTTCCTCTTTGACAACACATGTCAAAGACAACTCAACTCAAATGAATTTTAGTGTACCTTTAATACTGATTCATATGCAATATTTCTTAATTATGCTACATCAACTGATAGATCTTCACCCTGGTATGAGTTGACACATCACTAAAACTTCATTTTAGTGAACTTCAGATAGGGGAGTGACCCCTAACTTACCTCTTAGATACAAGAATGCATCCTTAGGTAATGGTTTTGTGAATATGTCAGCAATTTGTTCCTTTGTATGAACATATTCCAATTTGACCTCCTTATCTTGCACCAATTCTCTGACAAGATGATATTTTATTGCAATGTGCTTGGTTTTGGAATGCATCACTGGATTCTTAGATATGTTGATTGCACTTGTATTATCACGGAACATAACAACTGGTTCTTTGATTTCCACCTTCATGCCTTCCAACAACTATTTAAACCAAACAATATTAGAACAGTTTACTGCTGCAGCAACATACTTTGCCTCTGCTCTAGATTGGGATGTACAATTCTGCTTTTTGCTTGTCCAAGAAACCAACCTCTTTCCAAGAAAGAATGCACCTCCACTTGTACTTTTTTTTTCATCAAGATTTCCTACCCAATTAGCATCAGTAAACACGTTCAAATCTAGATTACCTCCAAATTTGTATCATAAACCATAATCCTTAGTTCCTTTCAAATATCTCATTATTCTTTTGATTGCCATTATGTGATTTTCTCTTGGTTTTGCTGAAAATCTTGCTACAATACCAACTGCAAGGGCAATATCTAGCCTAGTATGAACTACATACTGCAACTTTCCAATCATAGATCTATACAATGTTTGATCTACTTCTTTTGATTCATCTTCCTTGGTAAGTTTTAATCTAGTACACATAGGAGTCCCAACTGGTTTACAATCTTCCATTCCAAACTTTTTCAATATCTCCTTGATGTATTTTGATTGAGTGATGTAGATACCATTTTTATTTTGTTGAATTTGAAGACCAAAAAAGAATTTGATTTCACCAAACATAGACATTTCAAATTCCTTATTCATTTGTTCTAATAATTCTTTGCAAAGATCATCATTTCCTCTGAACATAATGTCATCTACAAATATCTCTACTAAAACAATCTTATCATCTGATCCTTCTTTTATATAAAAGCTACTGTTATCATTAGTTCTTTGAAAACCAATCTAAATAAGATAGTTATGCAATCTTTCATACCATGCTCTAGGGGCTTGTTTCAGACAATACAATGCCTTGTGTAATTTGCAAACCATGTTCTTCTTATCTAGATCAAAAAAACCTTCAGGTTGTTCAATGTAAACCTCTTCATCCAATATACCATTGAGGAATGCTGACTTGACATCCATCTAATAAACTTTGAATCCTTTGTGAGCAACATTTGCTAGTAAGGTTCTGACTCCTTCCAATCTTGCAACAAGAGCAAAATTTTCTACATAGTCTATTCCTTCTTCTTGAGCATATCCTTTGCATACTAGTCTAGCTTTGTTTCTTGATACCTTACCATCTTCATCCAACTTGTTTCTAAATACCCACTTAGTTCCAATCACATTTTTGTCTTTAGGTCTAGGTACAAGAGTCCATGTCTTATTTTTTTTTATTTGTTCTATCTCTTCATTCATAGCTTCAATCCAACTATCATTTCCCAATGCATCTTTGATATTTCTAGGTTCAAAATCAGCTAGTAAACAAGTACCTTTCAAATTATTTCTTGTCATGGTTCTTGCAAATTTATCTCTAATGATCTGATTTGCTGAATGATGTCTCCTGACATACTTAGCTAATACAGGTTCCTTGCCTTTTGAATGAATTTCATTATTATCCTCTTGCATTTCAACTTCAAGTTCTGTCTATTCTAGCTTGGTAGATATTTTCTCAGTAGATGTTGACTCGGGTCCTTCAGACTCGATAGACACTTGCACTGTAGTCACTAAATTTAACTCAATTTGCTATGGCTCGGTTTGAACATCCTGTAACTTGGTTATAGATGACTTGGGAGTAAAAAATTCCTGATTCTCTAATGTAACTGGTACTATATCAGGTTCAATGAAGACAAACCTTTTATAATCTTCTAGTTCCCTTTTTCTTACTTCTTTAGTCCTTTCTACAAACTCATCAACTTTCACATGTGCACTTTCTATGAATTTGTGAGTAGACAAGTTCAAACATCTATATGCCTTACTTTTGCATGAGTATCCAAAGAATATACCTTCATCACCTTTCACATCAAATTTTCCTTTTCTAGATTCTTTCAAAATGTAACATTTACTTCCAAATACTTTAAGGTAACTTATATTAGGTTTATAGCCATACCATAACTCATAGGGGGTTTTGAATGAGTCTTTCTTTCTATACTCTGTTCAGGGTATTAACTATAGTGTTGATAGCTTCCTTCCAGTGTTTGATAGCAATGCTCTTTTCAATCATTAAAGTTCTTGCACAATCCATGATGGATCTATTCCTTCTTTGAGCTATTCCATGTTGCTGGGGTGTTCCAAGGGCTAATACCTATCTTTTGATTCCTCTTTTAATGAAAAAGTTATTAAACTCATGTGAAATGAATTCTCCATCTCTATCTGACCTCAAGCATTTTAATCTTTTCCCTATTTCCTTTTCTACTTTGGCCAAGTACCATTTGAACTTTTCAAATACTTCTAATTTGTTTCTTAGATACATGACTATCATCATTCTTGAGTAATCATCAACAAAAAGAATGAAGAAATTTTCTCCATTATAGCTTTCAATTCCAATGGGTCCACATAAATCAATATGCACAATTTCTAATATATCTTTAGACTGATAGTTTTTACTTTTAAAACTAGTCTTTCCCATTTTACCAATCTGACAA
This sequence comes from Cupressus sempervirens, assembly GCA_028749045.1. NCBI lineage: Eukaryota > Viridiplantae > Streptophyta > Pinopsida > Cupressales > Cupressaceae > Cupressus > Cupressus sempervirens. The sequence goes on from CM053793.1 coordinate 396,501,358, forward strand.
TTTTTGCATAGACCAACCTCAGGTTTCTTTATGTTAGGAATGCCTCTTACTTTCTTGAATTTTCTTATCTTTAACAAATTATCAAAATTTACATGACACAACCTTTTATGCCATAACCAACTTTCTTCAACTTGAGCAATGAAACATGAACATTCACCTAGTTAAAGATAGAACAAGTTACCTTTAGTTTGAGTACCTGATCCAATCAGCTTTCCTTTGCCATCCAGTAGTCTTGCTTTACCATGCATGAATTATACTTTGAATTCATTATTGAGTAGCTATGCCACACTTAAAAAATTATGCTTTAGTCCTTCTACCCAATAGGCATTATCACATATAAGTTCTTTGGTTAGAGAGATTCTCCCTCTTCCTTTTATACAACAAGGTTCATTGTTACCAAATCTTACACTGCCACCATCGTAGTCTTCAAAGTATTCAAACTTAGTTTTGTTGTCAGTCATGTGATGAGAAAAACCACTATCTATGATCCATGTATCATTTTTGCTCATATTAGAAATGAGTGCCATTTCTTCATCATTATCAGACTCATCTTTTATAGCAATGTAGACAATTTCATCTTCTTCTTCATCATTAGAATCATTAGAATCTTTAGCCATAAAACATATTTTCTTACCTTTATCCTTGAATGATCTAAAATCTTTCTTTCCATTGAACTTGTATCCTTTATTCTCATGTTTTTTCTGCTTGTTTGGGCATCTAGCAGCAATATGACCAATTTCTTCACATGAAAAATAGATTAAAAGAACTTTACCTTTATATTTTCTTCTGCCTTTAGAATATTTCCTTGCTAGTAGAGCTTCAATTACTTCAAGATCACTGTCTGAACTTTGGTCTGATTCATCTTCACTTTCTGACTGAGATTCCTTTTTCTTTTTACTATTCTCCTTGAGTGAAAGCTTGGCTTCAAATGTTGACTCAATGTTCCTGGAAGCTAGAACATAGTTGTCAAAGTTGTCTAGTTCAAATGCAGTTAATCTTCCAACTATGGCCTCTAGGTTTATCTTATAATTTTCTTCACATCTTCTTTCTTGAATTGCAAAAACTCTAATTGCATAAATGGGAAGTAGAGTTCTGAGAACTTTACTTATAACTATCCCTTCCTTGATATCTCCTCCAGATGCTTTGATTGCACTGACACATGTTTTGACTCTTTCAACATATTTTGCAATGTTTTCATCCTCTCTCATTCTCACTTGATCAAATTGTCCTCTCAAACTTTCTGCTTTGGCTCTTCTAACATTATCATCTCCTCCATAGATCTCTTTCAGCTTTTCCCACATTTCAAAAGTAGATTTGCAATCCTTGATATCATCAAATTCTTCATAACTCAGAGCGGATGCTATATCTATCATCATAATGTTGTGGGTCTTATTTTTAGAAATATCATTGATAGATAGTGTACTAGCTGGTTCTGCATATTTGTCATCGAGGTATTTTAGTCTTGTGTCTCCAACAGAAGCTAGATGAAGTCTCATTAACCCTTGCCCTGCTGAGAAGTTGTTCATGTTAAGTCTTGGAATTTCCCTTTTATAAGACATCCTGATCTTTGGCTTAGATCCTTGAAATCTTATCCTGCAAGCACCAAAAGCTCTGATACTAATTGTTGGAAATAGAGATAGAGTAACTGAGAGGGGAGGGGTGAATCAATTACCACAAAAATAAATCCATAGATCCTTAGATGTCTTAAAATATAGTTGCTACTGACACTTCATAACCACACAAATAAATGCTGAAACTTGATAGATGTTCTGTTAACTTATTAAGAATTTAAAGTGATTAACATGCATGCATAAAGGAAATAACATGAACATAAGAGACACTAGATTTAATGTGGAAACCCAATATGGGTAAAACCACCAAGTAACTAGTCACCAATTTTCACTCTTCTGAAGTGAGCCCTATTAGGAGCCAACCCTATTAAAGGTTACAAAATACATTGTTAGGTGTGACCCTGTTAGAGGATTTAATCACCCTGTAAGGAGTGGCCTGGTTGGAGGTCTTAAGAAAAATTCAATTGAATTGTCACCTTGTTAGAGGATTTACAAAATGGTTGTTAAACCAACTCTGTTAAGAGATTTTGAATCACTATTACAATGATTAGAAAGCAACAATGAAGTGATCTAAAATATGTGCAACTTATCTTTGTTGAATATAGATCTCTGTTTCGCTTCACTAGATCCTCACTGATTGAATACAACTTTGCACCTCCATAAGGATATCTAATCCTTCCACAAAATTTGCTCATTCCATTTACATCCATACATTCTCACTCTTATGCATCCACACTCTTCATATTCATGAATTCACAACTTGACCTTTCATATACACCTTATAGATTGTCAAGTTAGCTAAATTACAAGTTACAACAACTAAAAAAATTAAATCAGTCGGCTGCAAACATTGCACAAAATAATTAAACTTAATTCTTTAGAACAATAAAATTCTTCACTTCCCGACCCAGCTCGGTGACCATTGCTCTAGAATGGTTTCCCCAGTATTAACCAAGTCAAGCTCGGTAAACACTGCAAACCTTGCAACTTCCTTCGAAGATCAAGTTAACTCAATAAACATTGACCTTCCTTCACTTATCGAGTGAGCTCGGTTAAAGCTAACTTTCTCTTCGATGACCCAGTGAACTTGGTAGAAATTGACTTTCCCTTTGTTAACCTTGGGAGCTCGATTAACATTAACTTTTTGCTACAAAATCCTTTGATGCCCGAGTGAGCTCGGTAAGAGCTAACTTACTATGTAACATTCAGGAATGCTTGGTAGTCACTATAAATTGCTTTACTAACTATCTAAGCTCAGTAGACTTTGTCTGATGGTTGATATGACATTTGTGTAACATCAAAGACAATACACAATTAACAATTGTATCCAACACCAAAGAGGTAACTAAATAAATTGAGCAAGTTGACTTGTCTCATAAATATGAAAAACCTAAGGAAATAGATAAAATCAATCTATTTGAGAAACATGATAAAACTAAGGAAATAGAATAATTACTTAAGGAAGTTAGACATTAATTTAGAGGTAGATGTTTTATATGCAATGAAGTTGGTTGTATGAAGAGATATTGCATAGGTAAGTCCTTTAAACCTATCGTTAATTTCTATTGTTATAATTTTCATGGTTGTGGTCATGTTACCTCCATGTTCATCTTGCCACTACTGTTTCTAATATACAAGTTTTACCAAGTTGAAATTGAACTTAATACCTTACCCTTACTTCAATTTCAAGTTCAAGTTGGTATTATTTGTAAAAATACAAAAAGCTAACACCCTCTTTTGGTTCTCACATCAACCCAAACATGTCTTGTGCAAATTTGAAGTTGAAGATGAAGTTGAAACAAGAAAGTGTCATTTAGTTTCAACTTTGATTTCCCTTTTTCTTAATGGTTTTCTCTTTCTTTCTCTACAAGGATTTGTTAAGTAAATGGACAAAATTTCTCTAAAAAAGGTGGGCCCCACATTCTTTTAGGAACTTGTGATGTAAAAGGCAATAAATGTGATAGCTAAGCAATATGAGTCAAAGTACAAGTTGGCTTTAGAAAATATGGTAATGATTGTTTGACATCATTAGGAGTATTGATTTGATAGGAATAATTAACTAAAAGTAATCAAGAGGTCTTGTCAAGTAAATAAACACATTAGTATTAATGTTTTTGCACACTTCACATCTATCCATGATTTCCTAAAATCTCACTCCTTAAATTCTCCCCTTTTCTAGTTTATTTTTTTATCTTACTTTGTTAGAGCCCAAAATATCAAGCTGGTAAGAATAGAATTGAAGTGTTAGGCTTGAAAAAAAATGATGAGTGCATACAATGGCCTTTTCTATGTATTTTTCATTTTTCTTGTTCTCTATTTTTGTTAAGTTTCTTTTCAGTATTTATTTTCATAGTCCTCTATTAAAGAAATCATGACTTATTTTTAGCCTAAGCTTCCTAAGCTAGAAAAACCCTACTTATTGAGCTCCTTATCTAAGATTCAAGAAACCTTCTTTGTCAATGTGGATTTAGCCAAGCTAATAGAAATAATTAAGAAGCATAGGGGGGACCCATATACTAGATACTTGCTAGTAGTGGGTTGGTAGAAGCAACAACATTCCTATTTGCCATAGGAGCCCAAAATTGATTATTGAGTGTGCAAACCATTATGAACCCCTTACAAGGTGTATCAAGAAAGTCATAGGAAAATTTTTGTCTAGGATTGATAGGGTTACAGTTAACTCATCCTCAAAGATTCCTCTTAAAGAACCTTATGAGCTATGAAGCCAAGCACTTGTATGGAAAAAACAAGAAAAATTATGACTCTATTGTGGCACAGATTTGGCTTTTAAAGCCAACATTAGGAGGCTCAAGGTTACCCAAGCCACTAACCATTAAACATTTTATCAAGAAAATTGTTGACATAGTGTTTCTACTCAATAGAATACAAGAGAATAATCATGTCTTTTACTATGAGGATTGGATGTACTTTTTTATCCAAAAAATTATTGAAGGAGAGAAATTCATTGACTCAGTAGATTTGATAGCTAAAGGACTACATAGAGGCCTCTTAGGTTTGAATAACTTTAGCCTATTCTTCATGTCCTCCTTTTTGGTTTATATCCTAGATGTGTCTAAATAATGGGAAGGTATCCCACATCAACCTTGGACAAATGACATGACTATTTACCAATACTATAGAAACCTATAAGCTAGGGAACCTTATAAGGAATTTTGGAGAATTAATGATGTGTTTCTAGGGAAACTAGTTTTCAAGCTTTAGGGTCAAGAAAATTGTAGGCTTTCTAAGGAAGCTATGCAAGCTATTAAATTTTATGGTTGTTATTATATCCAATTTCCTAGATTTACTTATCTTAGAATCAGAGGCTTCACTGGTAAACCTTATAAATTTCCATGCTATTTCCTAGATAATGTCATCCTATCAGAAATTGATAGGCAACTCATCAATGTTATGGATTTTTCTAAGAGCATTAAGAAAACTTGTGCTTTTCTATTTCCTATAGAGATTGGCCACTACATATTCCCCACTATGAAACAAGCTATGTTGATGAAGTTAGCAATGTACCATATGTTCCTCAAGCCCTACTTTACCATAAAATACTTTTATTATATGGGTTTCACAAAATAAAGCCTCAAACATGCATCCTCTCTCAGGAATGTTCCTCACTTAGAGGATTACTGGGCCAATTGCTCTAACAAATTTGAAGTAAGGAAGAGATTATGGTCAAGAATGACCATGGGTCAAGTACAAACATTCAAAATTAATCTTGACACTAGTGGGGTAGAAGGAGATGATAGCAAAGAGGTGGTTGATCCCTTTTATAGTGATAAAATTGAGTGTTTCTCTATCCATGAACTAGATTGGAACAAAAGAGAGGAAGATGATTTATATTCTCGGATGACAGGTGTATTGAAGAGGACAAAGAATTGGTTGAAAGCAAAAATAAATCAAGTGTCTACTCAGGAAACACCAAAAAAGCACTCAAAAGTTATACAAAATAAGCCTTCCAAAGAGCTAACTGTCTCCTCTAACAATAAAATTGATTATTCTATTGTAGGGAAAAAGGAAGTTGAAGCTAAAGCATTTGTTCCTCAAGTTCAACTTCAAATTCAACCTAAGGCAGTGAGCACTAAAAGAACTACTTGCTCAAATACCAAGAGAAAAAAGGTCATGCAAAGTAGAAGTTGAAGCAGAGTCACAATAGACTTGGATTCTCTAGAAGCCAAGATAGTAATAGAGTAGATCCATGGCCCTAATATGTCTAACACAATAGAAGACTAGCAGAAAATATCTAAAGGAGGAAGTGCACCAATTGATACACTAGCTCTAATTGATACCACTGCCACACTTGGAAAGGAACCTATGACACCCAAATGGTTAGAAAATTTTGTAGGGAAGAAGAAAAGTATGGTACCACTCTCCATGCCAATGGATGATTTGGTATGTAAATTTTTTGGAAAATCTTCTAAAGAAAAGAATGCAAAAACAAAGTCTCAAATTAACTTCTATGAGAGCACAGGGTGATGGTCAATAGAAATTGCCAAACCTCCCCAAGATAAGATCCAAGAAGATTTGACACCTCAATATTATTAGGTGTCTAAAGTAGACTTGGGAAAGGGTACAAAAATAGTGGATATGAAAATATTCAAGGCATCTAACAAAAATATTGTTGATTGAGTGTGGAAATATGCCAAGGACAAACATGACATGAAAGAAGATATGAGGAATATGGCCTAGTACATCAAAACCATTCTGCATCTAGCAAAAAAGCCAATCAATGAGATGTCCACCATTGTTAACATTAAATCTCTAGACAACCAATAGTTTTTAGATAATCTATAGAAGTGCAAACTTTTTGCCAAGACATTTGAAGAATGAACCCAATTTGTGCAAGATGAAATAATAAAATAGTTGAACCTTTTGGGTGAAAATCAAAAGGAGACTTCTATTATCATTAGGAAGGTTGAACTAAAAATCAAAGGATATGAGAAAGAGAGAAATTCTAGGAGGTGCAAGGGAAGAAAACGCCTACAAGACAAGCTTTTTCCAACATAGCACATGTTGAGGCCATGTTTATAATCAACTAGAAGAACTTGGAGATGCACAAAGAAAAGATTGTAGAGCTAAAGAAGGAGAAAGAAGTCTAGAAATAGAGGATTTCTTATCTTCACCTACCTCACCAATAACTTATCTAATCCTTTACTATTGCATATGAAAGATAGAAAGCTAGAAGTATTATCACTATCATAGAAAAAGTCTTGTGATACCTAGAGCCTTCTAGTTAGATGTTAGGCATCTTTTAATTTATTTTTTTTATTTTATTTCAATCAGTTAGCATGGTTATATAACCAAAAAACTATCTGCTTCTGGTGGGGTGATTTTGGATTCAGTTATCCAACCCTAAAGAGCTTATATATGTAATAAATGACTTCTAGAAAGGATCAACTCTCGGTATATATGACACCAAAACTATTTTTTTATTATCAATGCTTTGAACTTCAAGTTGATTTTTCTATGATAAGTAATATAAAATTATGTAGTTTTGCATGTTCAAGTCTTTTTGGAATAGGTACTTTTGTCTATTCTATGGCGATTTGTGTTCTTGTGGAGATGAATCATTTGTGAATGCTTTGCATTATCTTATTACATCTTGAATCTTGTTTTGAGGTTGAAAGAGCTCAAGGGAGAAGGATATATCTTAAGTTGATTTCATCTTTAATGGTTAATCATGTGGATCATTATTGTTGTTAGATTTGAATGGTTTTTCAGCCTACACATTCTTTTCATTTTTATGAATTGATTGTCTAAAGATTTTTAGTATTTTCTAGTAAAATACTCATCGGGAAGGTTTTCCTCAAAAGATAAATTAACAAATATCTTATAAAAAATTGTAGTTGTGCCTAGTAGTATTTCAAAGCAATGCTAAGCAAAGAATTCCTTGTGCATTTTTGGGAATTAAATTAGTTGATTTATTAAGAATTTCCCTATTTATGGTTTAAAATCAAGGAAAATTTTGTTAACTAATAGGTCATAAAGTAGTAGACTATAGGAAACTTAAGTTTGATAGTTGTAATGGAAATAGTAGAATGTTTAGGAACAATAACCATACAAATAATGAAAGAAGGAGATCACAAAGAAGATCCAATCATGGTGGAACATCTAATGAAGAAATGAACTAGATTTTATGTTACAACTCCCAGACATACTACAAGGAATTGTGAAGTACCTAACAGTCAAAATGGAACCAATGAGAGAAGGAATGGGCCTATATGTTAGTTATGCAATAACTTTTGACACAAAAAAATATTTTGTAGAATGGATAGAAGAAGTTTCAATGGGAATCCTAATTTTAGAAGGAATAATAATAGAAATGATAGAAAAAATGATAATGGCAGTGATAACAGTCAAAAGGAAGCACTAAAAGAGCATGTTGATAAATTCAAGGAAGCATTTGTGAAAGCTACTAATCCAAAAGTTCTTATATGGTTTTAGAAGAGCAATATTTCAATGCACCTAATGGAAGATTAAAAAGTAAATTATTATTTGTGACTCATCCTATTTGAATTAACCATTTCTAGTAGGAGTAGAGCACCATTTTATTGGAACTAATGTTAGAAAGAGAACTATAAGTTGTGTAGTCAAAATAAGTTAGAAGACATAGTGAGGAAGCTATGGTTAAGTATGCAAGTATTTTTGTGATCAAAGTAATTCTTAGAGAAGAAATCAAGCTTACTAGTAATCAAAAATAGATTGTGAAGATAAGTAGATACACATTTAATGTGAATTTAATATTGAAATGATTTAAGGATTGCGAACAAGTTTTTCAGTACCATTTGTTTGAGTAAAGAGTTTAAAGCATTTGTGAGTGATATGACACTGAATTTAGAGAAGATTGAAGCATCTAAAAGTGTGAAGTTGCAGAAGTCCTAATACATGATAACTAAGGTAATAGACAAATCTTCTAGTTGGAATTTTTAGTATAGATAGTTACAATTATGGCAAGCTAGTGTATATGTGATGTTAGTGAGAGACCAAGATACAATTTCAAGAATGACCCATTTGTTTCTCTTATTGATGATCCTTTGGGAGCATTTTCTCAAATTATGCTTAATGTACTTCATGTAGAAGATGTGAGAACCTACATTCATTATAAATTTGAGAGTATTGGAGATGAAGATATTCATTGAATGAGTTGAATTTGATCAAGTATATGTTTTATATAGAATTTGATAATCATGAATCAAGTACAATCATTCTGAGGAGACTACATGAAGAGATGTTTTGGGTAGGTGATATACCTATTGTGATTGATAATGACCTAATTAATAAGGGCACTAGACTAAGAAATATTGAAGGTTTTAATCCAATAAATGATATAAACATTAGGAAGATTTCTGAAACAAACTTGGAGACAAAGTTTGATGGAAGAAATATGAAGGTTGACCTAATCAAAAACACTAGAATTAGAGCATTGAGGAAGATTATTGGATATAAGCTCAATCACATTTCAAAGGAAAATTTTGTGCTAGTAGGATTTTTACATGTAGTGTATGTGATGGCTATTGAAAAGTCAAAAGTAAATATGTGCGAGATTGCTAGAGTGCAATTGTTGGATAACATTGCTAAGTTGAAAAAATCTAAGAATGTAGTTTTAGATTTGAATCTTTATTGATACATTTTTTTCTATGCAACCAAGCAATTTCTCAGAATGACAAATTGGGATAGTGATGATTGTACTATGAAGATGATCAACCAGTGTTATAGGGCTAGACTTGAAGATGTTAGAGATATAGACATTGACATAATGATGAAGAGTTTTTAGTTGGAAATGAAATTGAGATACGTAATCCCTCCCACTTTGGTAGAAAAGTACAAGGATGAAATATGTTTCATGGTAGAAACTAATACAACATGTATGGAGGTAGTGGAACCAAGAGTTAAATTCATAGAACCTATGGGTTATGAAATGAGTGAAGAAATCATTAAAGGTTATGCAAAGATAATATTGAAATTAGAGAGACATGTTGAATTTCCTAGATGGGGGAAATATGATGAAAGCATGAATTAAGTTCACTTTGAACTTCATGGCAAAGAAATCAAGAAGAATGTAGAGAAAAGGATATAATCCATTCTCAAAGAATCAAGTATGACAAGAAAAGAATTTGATGAGATTAATTGTATAGCTTTAGAAATGAAGGCGAGTGGGAAATTAGAAGTATTGAAAACTACTCCTATTGTCATTAAAATAACTTTAGAGAGAGTGAGAGTAGTAGGATCTATTTTATAGTTACCTACTACAACCTATGCAATAGTTGCACAAGTACAACTAGTTAAGGAGCAAGTTGGATAGAAGAGGAGGAAACCCAATGAAGATGTAGTGGTTATAATAGCATCTACGTAGAGAAAATCTAAGAGATTGGTGAAGGTAAAGCAAGAACCTACACCATTCCCTATAAAGAGTACTGAGAAAATTACCAATGGTAATAGTACACAAAGAAAAAAAATACAAATCAATGAGTTAAATGAATCTAAGGAAGAATTATGCAAGAGCATCCTGGGTTGTCTTGTTATCCTACTCATTTTTGTTCATTCTACATGTTGATGCCGAATTACTATAGCTCTAGTTAGTGTTGAGTTACTATAGCACTTAGTTGGTGTTGAGTTACTATAACACTTAGTTAGTGTTGAGTTACAATAGCACTTAGTTGGTGTCAAGCTACTATAGCAATCTAGTGTTGACCAAGTGTTCCTTCATGTGCCAAGTTTTCCTATTTATGCTAAGTGTCAACATTTGGACGTGATTTTTGCGAACTAACTTGCAAGATTTATTTTGATCATGATATTTATGTTAAAATATTTTCTTGGGATGTGTCTAGACCATTTTTGGGTCGACCTTCCTCTTATGTAATATTCTAGAATGATCTATAAGTTTTCTTGGCAAGTATATATAGAGTGTTTAGGCTTAGAGTTAGAAAGTTTTTGAAGGGGACTATAGAGTAGAACTAGAAAGTGTGAATTTTCTATTGGATCTTTGAATGTGAATGTATTTGTATTTGGTTGTAACCTAGAAGGCCTTATAGCTGGGCATGCATGAAGATATTTTGATGAATTAATACAAATATTTCACTCTTCTTCCTCCTTTGGTTGCTATTCTTTGTGTTTTCTTCTGTTGTGTTAACTCTTACAGGGTGGTTTGGATAGTTGGGTGAGCCTTTGGCCCTAGTTATCATCCCTTCCCTACATTAGGTGGTACTAAAGCATAAGATTCATCCTTGTAGAGATCAGATTGTGTAGAACCTAATTCAGATTTGGTTGTAGGGTAGCAGATGTGCAGATTTGACCTATAACTTGTAGAGGGTTACAATCTTGTAGGAACCTAATTTGTAAAGATGATTCATGGTAGAGGAAATGTTGATAATGCCATACTAGATTAGTTGAGACAAATTGTAGCTAGATTAGATGTTGTGGAGATAGCCCAAAGGAGAGGAGGATGATCAAACCAAACCATAATCTAGAACCTAAAGAAGATCAAGATGAGGAAAGATTGTTGCGAGTGTTGTCCAGGGAAAATTCAAAGCCGACTATAGAAGTTGTTCCTTATGATGGAAAATTGGATACCAATGTTGTGTTGGATTGGATCTTAGATATGGAGAAGTTTTTTGAGTTTGAAAAGTCTCCTAATAATAGAAAGGTGAAGATTGTAGTCACTAGGTTGAAAGGTGATGCATCACTATGGTGGAAATAGTTGCAAACTAGTAGACAAAGGAAAGGAAAGGAGAAGATTAGAATTGGCCAAAGATGTTGAACAAGGTAAACAACAAATTCCTTCCTATTGATTACCAACTTAGCTTGTTGACAAAGATGCAAAATTTGAAACAAAAGGACATAACTATGAAAGAGTATACCAAGGAATTCTATAGATTGGATATTAGATTTGGACATGTGGATGATGATGTTAAGAGAATTGTGAGGTACATAAATGGATTGAGATCTAGAATTCAAGATGAAATAATTTTTGTGAAGTTAGAAAGTGTTGAAGGAGCATATCAATATGCCTTGAAAGATTAGGAGATCTTAGCAAAGAAGCATGAACAAAGACAAAGAGGTAGAGGTGGTAGATTCTAGAAAGGCAAAGGTGGATCTTATGGTGAAGGTGGTAGATTTAAAAGTTTTTTGCCGGATAAAGGCAAATTTGAATGGAAGAATGATGAAAAAGGAAAGATTGAATAGAAAAGTGGTAATTCTTACTGAGGAGGTATTAATTCTTATTAAGGAAGAGGTAATTCTTATTCCAGAGGGGAATTTCATGGTAATTGTTTCAAATGTGGTAAAGAGGGACATAGATCTTTTGAATGTAGATCCTTTGAAAGTGGGCAAGGTAATAGAAATGTTGTGATTCAAGGAGATGATAAGGGTTCACCAAGTGGACTTGAGGCTAGAGAAAATTTGATGGTGAGAAAAACCTTATGTAATAAGGGAAATGATGAGGAACCTATTCTTAGAAGAAGTCTTTTCAAGACCAGATGTAAGATGAATGGAAAATACTACAAGGTAATCATTGATAGTGGAAGTTCTATAAATTTTCCATCAGAAGAGCTAGTTATAAAGTTACAGTTATAGAGGTTGAAACATCCCAAACCTTATCATGTTTCATGGATCAAAGATGAGCATAAGATATTGGTAAGTGAGCAATGCCTTGTGAAGTTCAAAATTGAACATTACTTTGATGAAGTTTTGTGTGATATTATGCCCATAGATTGTTTTCATATTTTGTTGGGTAGACTTTGGTAATATGATAGATATATTGTACATGATGGATGATTGAATCAATATACTCATTGGGTAAATGTGAAGAAACAAATATTGTTACCTTTGATTGAAAGTTCAAATGATGTTAGTTAAAATGCAATAAAAGTTTGCATGGTTAATGGAAAACAATTTGAAAAGGAAGTGAAGAAGAATCAAGTTTGTTTTACCATAGTTCCTAAAGGACCATGTGTTGGTAGTAATGACCGAGTAGTTGAAACTGGTAATGACCAAGTGATAGTAGATAGTAATAGTCAAGTACCAGTAGAAATTATAGAATTACTAAATGAGTATAAGGATATTATTGCTAATGATATTCCTCATGGTTTACTACCAATGAGAAGTATAATTCATTGTATGGATCTAATTCATAGAGCTAGTTTATTGAAGAAAGAACTATATAGATTAACACCTACAAAGAATGAAGAACTTAATAGACAAGTGCATGAGTTTTTGTAGAAAGCTTTGATCAAATAAATTTTGACTCCATGTGTTGTACATACTATATTAGCACCTAAAAATAATGGAGAATGGAGAATATGTATTGATTCCATAGCTATTAATAAGATAACAGTGAAATATAGGTTTCCTATACCACGGATGGATGACATAATGGATTGTTTGAGTAGAGCAAAGTATTTTACCAAGATTGATTTGAAGAGTGGCTATCATCAGATTAGAATTAGAGAAGGTAATGAATGGAAGACTGATTTCAAGACAAAAGATGGTTTGTATGAATAGTTGTTTATGTCTTTTGGTTTGACTAATGCACCTAGTACTTCATGAGGTTGATGAATGAAGTTCTAAAAAGATTTTTGGGTAAGATTATGATTATCTATTTGGATGATATTAAAATATTCAATAAGACTAAGGAAGAACATCTTGAGCATATTAGACAAGTATTGCAAAGGTTGAAAGAGGGAAAATTGTTGATTAATCTAAAAAAGTGTTCTTTTATGCAAGAGGATATTGTGTATTTGGGATTTGTGATTTCAGTTAATGGATTGAAGATGGATCTTTAGAAGGTTAAAGAAATTTTTGAATGGCCCACACTTGAGAATATGGGTGAGGTAAGATCATTTCATGGTTTGGCTAGTTTTTATAGAAAGATTATAAAGAATTTTAGTGTTATTTGTACTGTTATGACATAAATAATGAGGGGAGATAAAGAGGAATTCAAGTGGACACATGGATCTAATAAGAGTTTTGAGACTTTTGAAACAAAAGGTTGTTGAATTACTTATATTGGCTTTTCCTAATTTCAACAAAGTATTTCAAGTTGAATGTGATGCAAGTGGTAATGCAATCAGAGCTATATTAAGTCAAGAAGGTAAACCCATTGCTTTCTTTAGTGAGAATTCAATGATGCCAAAAAAAAGTATTATGTGTATGATCAATAATTTTGTGCTATTTTTCAAGAATTGAAGAAGTGGAGATATTATTTGTATCCTAAGGAGTTTGTGTTGTATATTGATCATAAATCTTTACAATACTTGGGAAGTCAACATAAATTGAATTAGACATATGAAGTGGGTTTGAGTACTTGAAGAGTTTCACAATTTTTACCAAGCATAAGAGTGGGGTTACTAATCGAGTTGTTCATGCATTGAGTAGAAGGTGTTCTTTGTTGACTAAAATGAAGGTTGAAGTTCTTGGTTTTGATGAAATGAAAGAGTTGTATGATACTGATCCTGATTTTTCTAAGGTGTGGAGAGAGTGTAGCACATGAAATTTGATAGATCAAACAAGTAAGTACGATGAGTATTTAATTCAAGAAGGTATGTTGTTCAAAGGTATTTAGTTGTGTATTCCTAGAAGTTCTATGAGGTTGAATCTGATTAAGGAAAAGCATAGTGGTGGATTGGTTGGACATTTTGGAATTGATAAGACATGGAGTTTTTTGAAGGAGAAGTATTATTGGCCATAAATGTATAAGGATGTTTAGAAATTTGTAAAAAGTTGTGGAGTTTTTCAAGTTGCAAAAGAAGTCAAAATATTGGTTTATATACACCTATTACTATTCTTGAGAAACCTTGGAGTGACATCAGTATGGATTTTGTTCTTGGATTACCTGAGACAATGAAGGGGTACGATTCCATATTTATTGTAGTGGATGGATTTTATAAGATGGCTCATTTCATACCATGTAAGAAGACATCAGATGCAAAGCATGTTGTTAAACTTTTCTTTAAAGAGATTGTGAGATTGCATGGATTACCAAGAAATATTATTTTTGATACAGATAGTAAGTTTGTTGGTTATTTTTTGAAGACTTTGTTTAAGAAGATGGGTACTGAGTTGAAGTTTAGTTCTACATTCCATCCACAGACAGATGGATAGACAAAGGTTGTGAATAGAAGCTTAGGTAATTTTCTGAGATGTTTAGTTGGGAATAAGCCAAGTAAGTGGGAGATGTTATTGGCTCAAGCTAAATTTTCATATAATAATTATGTGAATAGGAGTATAGGGAAGGCATCTTTTGATTTTGTTAATGGAATGTAGCCTAGAGGTATATTAGATTTGAGAGATGTTGCTGGTGAAGAAAAGAGAAGTGCTATAGGAGAAGAATTTTCTGATTTTATGTTTTCTTTGCATAAAGAAGTGGTTAAGGTTGGAAAAAAGTAATCAAAAGTATAAGGAGAATGCTAATAAGTCTTAAAGATATCATGATTTTGAAGTTGGTGATGAGGTGATGGTTCATTTAAATAAAGGAAGATTTCATGTTGGAACATATAGTAACTTGAAGATGAAAAAATTTGGACCTTGTAAGTTCTTGAAGAATTTTGATAGTGGTAATGCTTATGAATTTGAGTTACTTGATGACATGGATATATCTCCTATATTCAATATTTCTTATTTGTATAAGTATCATGAGTCAAATGATAAAGTTGTTGTATCAAAATATTATCTTAAGAAGCGAATTGAAGAAGTTAAATAGATATTGGATCAAAGAGCTAGAAATATCACAAGAGGAAAAGATTACTATGAATATTTAGTGAAGTGGAAGAATAGGTCTAATGAAGATGCTTCATGGATTTCTCAATCTAATTTGGATTCAACTTAGATTGTGACATCTCGATGATTTAGGAGAATCATTTCTTTCAACCCTGGTTGTCTAATGTAGGAGCATCCTAGGTTGCCTTGTTATCTTGCACATTTTTGTTCATTTTGCATGTTGATGCTAAGTTACTATAGCTCTAGTATGTGTTGAGTTATTATAGCACTTAGTTGGTGTCGAGTTACAGTAGCACTCAGTTGGTGTTGAGTTACTATAGCCTTAGTTAGTGCCAAGTTACTGTAGTACTTAGTTGGTGTTGAGTTATTGTAGCAAGCTAGTATTGACTAAGTGCTCCTTCATGTGTCAAGTTACTCAGTGTATGCCAAGTGATCTTTATGTGCTGAGTTACCCAGTATATGTTGAGTGACCCTTCATGTGCTAAGTTTTTTTGTTCATGCTGACTGTCAGTATTTGGACATGATTTTTGCAAGCTAACTTGCAAGATTTATTTCAATCACGATATTTATGTTAAGATCTTTTATTAGGATGTTTCTAGACCATTTTTGGGTTGGCCTTCCTCTTATGTAATGTTCTAGAATGATCTATAAGTTTTTTAGCAACTATATAGAGTGTTTAGGCTTAGATTTAGATAGTTTTTGAAGGAGACTGTAGAGTAGAATTGAAAAGTGTGAATTTGTTATTGGAACTTTGAATGTGAATGTATTTGTATTTGGATATAACCCAGAAGGCCTTATAACTAGTCATGTATGAAGATATTTTGAAGAATCAATAAAGTATCTCACTCTTCTTCCTCCTTTGGTTGCTATTCTTTGTGTTTTCTTCCATTGTGTTAACTCTTGTAGGGTGGTCTGGATAGTTGAGTGAGCCTTTGGCCCTAGTTATCATCCCTTCCCTACATCAAATAAACTAGGGAGAAAGCTATGGAACAAATAGTTGGTGAAGGAAGAACACCATCTAGTGAGAAATCCTAGAAATCTAAGGATGAAAATTTAAATATGCAGATTATTGAGAATAACAATTTTGTTTTATTAAATAAGTATTACATTTTGTATAGTAACATGGATAGAAGGGAGTTACACAATGATATAGTAAGGAATATGATTCCAAGAAATAAAAAGTTTTATAGAATTCAAAATAAAATTCCTAAAAATGTACAATAGACCACTTAATAGGAAAAGATGAATTATAGAGGAAGATATGAAGATTAAAAAAAAATGATTAACAAATTGTGTCAAGTCAACATTGATGGGGATATAAAAAGTATTTTGAAATGTATTGGGACTTTTTTGAGGAATAAAAGAAGATAAATTCTTCTTATGGGAAGTAATTATGAAAAGGTAAATAAGGAAATTGAGAAAGCCATAGTCAGCTATATGACTTCTATGGAAAAAAAAGCCACTAAGGAGAGTGTGTAGTTAGAAAGTGCAAGCCTAGTGTACATTGAGTCTAGTACACCTACATATGATGAACAAGAGGTTGAGGAAACTCACTAGATTAACTCACCTCCACATATAGTTATGTTAGAATATATAGTCTATTGATATAACTGAGAGGAGGGGGTGAATTAGTTATACAACTAATATCATAATCAACAATCTTAACCATATGAGTAATTAAAATTAAAACCAAAACAAGATACTCATGCACAATAACACCAGATATGTTAACTAGGGCAACCCTTGATCAGAGGTAAAACCCCAGTGGGAATGGTACCCATAAGATGATGTACTAATATAAATATTTCTTGTTAGAGGATAGACCCTATTAGTATTTTGTTACAAAATTTAGTACATATGAGTCCCTATTAGGAGATTCCAACCCTATTAGGAGTTGTGGAAGATAGATGGATCCACTACCCAAACAACTTCAAGGGAAAGACCAATGAACCCACTATCCAAATGATCTCTATATTATTCCATATAGAATAATAGAGCTGAAATATATTTCCTTCCTCTATCTCTTTCCTATCAACCATACCTCTACTCCTTCAAATCTTGTAACCAAATCTTGAACCTCACATCCAATAATCCCTTGGATCACTTACACACATTCAATAAGAACTCTTCTTCTTTTTGTACTTTTCACTTCTCTCAATAATAGATACATACATCATACATTACAATCAAGGAAAACATCTTTCCTTTGTACCATATCTTCATAATAATTTCTTGAGATAACCTTCAGGATTTCCCAATTAATTAAAATAAGATAATTAATTAATTACAATTACAATAGCACTATCAACTTACATTCTATACAAAAATTCACACATGCAGTACCTAGGCTTGTGCACTCCTTGATATCATCATCTAACTATCCTCTATTACTATCTAACTATGCATCACTTCGTTACATCTGTGATGCAAGATAGATAACAATAATTAGGAACTGCTTTCCCAAATACTTTATGTCTAAATTATTCTATGTAAATTAGGTACAACTTTTATATGCCATAGACTTAGACTCTATGCACTTAACCACATCATCATGACACTAGGTTGTACATGTCCATAAATGCACATAACCAGACAATCAAACTGTTGTCTGTACCATCAAGATCTTTGTATGCTACTCAGTTAGTATTTATAGAAACAATGCTATATTGACATCAATGAGAAACGCAATCATGAATATAACATATCAATACTCTCCAATTCTTAGGATACTCCCCAAATATAGTATCATCAAAATTCATGCTAACAATCTCCCCCTTTGGGATTGATCGTGACATAGATAAAAAAACATCTAAGTTCCAAGAGTACAAAGTAGAACTCTACTACTTCTTCTATCCTTCATCTCATGCGTATTCTCCCCCATACTTTAGGAAGTGTTTTTCATGCATATTATCTCCCTCATTGACATCAATGTCAAAGGTCTCAATCTCAATGTACTAATTATTAATTAGCTACTCTAATTCATCAACCATTTTGAGTGTCAAAAGATACTATTTAATGCCATATACCAAATACCAAATACCAAAATTCCTCAATGACTCAATACATATCAGATAATTCCCAATATAGGAAGCATCATCATTCAATATAGTCAAATAATAGTATTCTGTACCACTAGATTAATGTGCTCTCTACATAAACTACTCAAAAGTAGGTAGGCGCATAACCTCAAGCATACCTCTCAAGTACTCATATGTATCTTTAGGAAAAGGCTTTGTAAAGATATCTTTAATTTGATCCTTAGTTTTGACATACTCCAATCTAAACTTCTTTTCTACTGCTTTCTCTCTTAGCACATGATTCTTAATAGATATATGCTTTTTCTTAGAATGTAATATATGATTCTTAGAAATAATCATTGTACTTGTTTTATCATAGTAAATGATAATAGGTTCTTCAATCTCAATTTTGATATCCTTCAACATCTGCTTCATCCACATAACTTGATTATAGTTATTTGTTGTTGTAACATACTCTACCTTAGTAGTGCTTTATGAAATGCACTCTTGCTTCTCACTTAACCAAGAAACCGATCTTCCTCTAAGAAAGAATGCTCCACCACTAGTGCTCTTTCTATCATCCACACTATCTTCCCAATCAACATTTATGGTAATGTGTGAAATCACTTGATCTATCATACCAAATTCCAAAATTAGATGTCCCTTTTAGATATTTAAGTATTATCTTAACTACTACAAAATGATATTCCTTAGGATCAACTCTAAATATAGCTACAATCCCAACTACATTATCTATATCTAGTCTGATGTGAGTTAGATGCTGCAAACCTCCAATCATTGATCTATACTTCTTCTACTCCATTGCAGGTGTCTTATCTTTGCTAGGTAACTTGTGACCAATTATCATAGGTGTGTCGATAGTTTTACAACTTTCCAAACCAAACCTTTTCAAAAAATCTTTTAGATACTTATCTTGTGAAATGAATAGACCATCATTATTCTGCACAATCTACAAACCTAGAAAAAAGTTCATTTTTCCTATCATTCTCATTTCAAATTCATTCTTCATCTCCTCAGCAAATTTATCACTAGCTTCATAATTACCTCCAAAAATTATGTCATCAAAAAATATCACAATGATCAACAAACCATCTTTAATTTATTTTTCATACATGTTACTGTCTGTTGTACCTTTAGCAAATCCAAGCTTTGCCAAGTAACTGTCCAACCTTGCATACTAGGTTCTTGGTACTTGCTTCAAACCATAAAGAGATTTCTTCAATTTTCATACCATGTCTTTGTCTTTTGATAAAGGAAAACCATCAAGATGCTCAATGTAAACATCTTCTTCTAGTTATCCATTTAGTAAGGAAAATTTAGCATCCATCTAATAAACCTTAAATTTCTTGTTCACTACATAAGCTAGGAACATCCTTACAGCTTCCAATCTTGCTATAGGTGCATATATTTCCTCATAATCAATGCCTTATTGCTATGAATAATTTTTACAAATAAGTTTTTCCTTTTTTCTCACAACTTCTCCTTGCTCATTCATCTTATTCCTGAATACCCATTTTTTTCCTACCACATTCTTGTCTTTCGGTAGGAACTAACTCCCATGCATCATGCTTTACTATCTAATCTAGTTCTTCCTTCATTGCTTGGATCCAATGATTATTTTTTATTTTTTCATCTTGGCACTTTGGTTCAACTTGATATATCAACCATATCTCCTCATTTAATATGTTCCTTTTCATAACTCCTTTGTCTTTACTTCCAATTATCTCTTTAGAAGGGTAATTCCTTGTTAGATTTATGTTACGAGTAGGAGTTGACATCTTAACTCTTCTCTCTTCTCTAGTTTTAGAAATTTGTTCTCCTCTATGCTCAAAAGTTAGCACATCATTCTACAAGTCATTGTTAGTCTTAAAAACACTTTAGCATTTTGTCTAACAATTCTAGTGTTATTCTCTTCTTCATTTGAATTATAACCTACCATCATCTCTTTGGTTCCAAACTTGTCATCAATCCTTACATTTGTGCATTCAACTATTTTCTTAGTTCTATAGTTGAAACATTTATAAGCTTTATTTTTTAATGAATAGCCAAGAAACATACCTTCATCGCTTCTTGGACCAAACTTACCAATGTCATCATCTCTCTTAACATAACATTTTCTCCTAAATATCCTAAAATATTTGACTAATGGTGAATGTCCAAACCGTAATTCATAAGGTGTTTTTTCCATACCTTTTTTGATATGTACTTTGGTCAGAGTATATACTATAGTATTAATTGATTCTCTCCTGGATGTCTTTGAAATGTCATACTCAAATAGCATCGCTCTAGTTTCTTTTGCTATAGACTTATTTCTTCTCTTAACAATCCCATTTTTCTCAGATATTCTAGGTGCAAATAGTTTTCTTTTTATTTCATTTTCTTCACAAAATATGTTAAATTCTCTAGAGGTGAATTCTCCTCTATAAAATCTCAAACACTTAATCTTAACACGAGATTCATCTCAACTCTATTCTTAAATATCTTAAACTTCTCAAAAGCTTCATATTTCTCTTTAAGAAATCCTACCCACATCATTCTAGTGAAATCATCAACAAAAATCATAAAGTGACTTTCACCATAGAATCCTCTTGTTCTAGAAGGACCACTTAGATCTGTGTGAATGATCTCTAGCTTCTCTTAGTAGTGAACTTCTTGCTAGGGAATGATACTTTCTTTTTGTTAGCCAAAATAAATTCCTTACACACAACATCTTAATAATCTTAGGCAAGCCTCTGGCTACAAAGTGCTACTAACCTTCACAATGTTATCATAGTTTATGTGACAGAATCTTTTATGTCACAACCAATTATTATCCACTTTACCTACCAAAGATGTCATCTAAGGATTCAACTAAAATACATTGCCTCAAGATCTAGCACCAATTCCAATCATCTTACCATCTCTATCTTTGATAGTGTAGGTATTCTTAGTGAACTAAAGTAGATAACCCTTGTCCACCAACTATCCAACAATCAACAAGTTATACTTCAATCTATCAACAAAATAGACATCATTAGTGTTAGTCATAATACTAAGTTTCTGGATTAGATTGTGTACATATTTTTTCCATCAACATTTTGAATCACACTACATGATCCATCATCATGATGAGAGAGAAAGAGGTGTAAAACCTCTTGCTCTCTCATCTTGATGATGGATGTTTTAAACCTCTTGCTCTCTCATCCTAATGATGGATCATGTAGTGTGATTCAAAATGTTGATGGAAAAAATCTGTACACAATCTAATCCAGAAACTTAGTATTATGACTATCATGGATTGTGGAAATCTGATCACATCATTAGTGTTAGTTTTACCATCAAGAGTAATGGGTCCAATTCTTTTTATATGACAAGTTGCATTTTTACCAACTCTAATAATACCTCCATCATGATTCTTGAACTTAACAAGCTTATTCATATCACTAGTCATGTGATATAAACAACCACTATCAATTATCTAATTACTCTTTTTTTCTACTTCGGTAACTAGAGCTATTTCTTATCTAGTTTTTCTATCAAGATCATCTTCCTCGATAGCCACAAATCCTAATTCATCATCACTTTCACTTTGACCTCTTTCATCAGATTCTTCATCTTCATTTGTATAAAAAAAACTTTTATCTCTATCTTTCCTAGGGTTAAACTTATATTTATACTTTTTCTCTCTTTTAGGAAATTTAGATGAATATTTACCAAATTCATTACAAGTCCAACATTTAAATATTTTTTCTCTTCTCACCGGAAGGGCTATTCTTTTCTCAATCTTCTTGTCTTCATTATTTGTACTAGCTCTATAACTGCCAGTGAAATCTCCACAAGTTCTTGGACTCCTTGTCAAATTAGCTCCAATGTTTAGTGAACTAATGGTTTTTTTGAGTCTTGCAAGTTCTCCAGACTATCTCATATTTGTTTCTTCTAATTCTAATCTTGGAAGCAATGTTTCCTTTGAAATCCTTAGTGTAGCACATCACTAGCTAAATCATTTGAGGTATTGGCTTGAATGGTGGGGTCAAACTTTTCAAGGTCTTCCATATGACTTCACTATCTTCCTTGGTTCCACCATGAGACTGAATACTTACAACCATTTTTGATATTCTACCACTATAACTTCTTATAGATTCATTTTTCATCATTTTAGTATCTTGAAATTCACATATCTAATTTTGTAATCTCATTCCTTTTGCATGATCATCACCTTCAAAAGTAGATTCTAATGCTTTCCAAATTTCATGAGATGTTACAAGTCACTTCACCTGATTGTATTCATTCTCTAGAAGTGCCATTAGTAAGGATTTTATTTCTCTCATGTTACACATGAATAGATCTATCTATTCTTCACTACATCCTTTAATCTTTCTTCTTCAATGATTGACTTCTGACTTTTTGTCAAGATCCAATATCCTAGACTCATGCAAAATAGATGAGACTTCATCTTATCCTTCCTATCATAGTTAGCCCCATTAAATCTAGGACTATCCTTCCTAAACATATTTTCCATTGATCTCCCAAATTTTTTGAGCTTATTCTTTAAGGACCTAGAGCTTTGATACCAATTGTTATAATATATAGTCCAATGGTATAACTGAGATGGGGGTAAATCAGTTATCCAACTAATATCATAGTCAATAATCTTAAATAATCTTTAACCATATGAGTAATGAAAATTGAAACCACAACAAGATATTCATGCACAATAACACCACATATGTTAACTAGGGAAACTCTTGATCAAAGGGAAAACCCTGGTGGGGATGGTACCCACAAGATTATGTACTAATATAAATAATCCTTTTCAGAGGATAGATCCTATTAGGATCTTATTACAAAATTCAATATATATGAGTTCCTATTAGGAGACCTTGAATCCCTGTTAGTAGATTCCAACCTTGTTAGGAGTTGTGCCAACCCTATTAGGAATTGTGGAAGACAATTAGACCCACTTCCCAAACAACTTCAAGGGAAATACTAATGAACCCACTATCTAAATGATCTCTATATTATTCCTTACAAAATAATAGAACTAAAATATACTTCCTTCCTTTACCTCTATCCTTTGAACTAGACCTCTTCTCCTTTAGATCTTGTAACCAAATCTTGAAACTCACACCCAATAATCCCTTAGATCACTTACACTCATTCAGTAAGAACTCTACTTCTTTTTACACTTCATACTTCTTGCACTAATAAATACTGACATGATGCATTACAATCAATAAAAATATCTTTCCTTTATACCATATCTTCATAATAACTCCTTTACTTGGCCTTTAGGCTTTCCCAATTAATTAAAATAAGATAATTAGTTAATTACAATTAAAAAAGAACTATCAACTCATGGTCTATACAAAAATTCACACATGCAATAATAGGCCTTGTGCACTCATGGATGTCATCATCTGATTGTCCTTTATTATTCTCTAATTGTACATCACTTCATTACATCTAGGATGTAAGATAGATAACAATCATTATGAACTAGTTTCCCAATACTCTATCTCTAAATTGCTCTTTGTAAATCAAGTACACCTTTTGTACATCATCAACTTAGACTCTACACACTTAACAACATCATCAAGACATAGTGTTGTACATGTTCATAACTATGCATGACCAGACAATCAAACCATTATCTGTACCATCAAGATCTCTATCTACTACTGTGCCATTCTTTACAAGAATAATGCTATGGTGACATCAATGATAAACATAGTTATGAATGCAACATATCAATACTCTCCAATGCTTAGGATATTCACCTAATGTAATATCATCAGTATTCATTTTAACAAGTTATTGGTACTAAATCCATGCAAGTGGATAGTAATTAGATAAATTTAGATGCTAGAGAATCTTTTTGTAGAATATGGGATGAACATTGTTGGCAATATTACTACTTACTCCAATGCAGATAAAGAGCATGAAGGGGAATAATAGAAGAGAAGCATAAAAAATAAGAAGATAGAGGAAGAGGAAATAAGGAAAGAGCATGAAATGAAGAGAATTGAAGATGGGAAAAGAAAAGAGGAAGATAAAATGATAGAAAAGGATAGAAATAAAGATGAGGAAGAGAAAATGAAAGAAGAAGAGAAGGAGAAGAAGAGACACAAGGAAAAGAAGGAAATCACTGAGCTAAAAGTAGTCATATCCATTCTAGTAACCAACCCAATAGCAACAATTGATATATTTCCTATAGTATCTAATTAGGGTGATGATTAGAAAGGTCTAATGATCTCTTTAAGAAAATTATTGGGGAAGAACAAGTCTGTGAAGACTTTAGAGAAAATATTAGTAGAAATTCCAAAAAGAATACAGAAGATAATGCAGATCACTATTACAGAACCAAATATTCAGAAGAAGGAAAAATAAATAATGAGATATTTTGATGTAGAATTTACCAATTTGTTTGATATTACCTCAATGAAAGCTCATACTAAGCATGATGCATCATTGTTTGACACAATATGCACTAATTTTAGGAATGAATTGCAAACCTTGCATGTTTGCATAAAGAAGTTGAGGAAGAGATTTGATGAAGGAAACAAATTGTATGGACAATGTGCATTGTTATATAATTACTTGTTAGATTTGATGTCTTGATCAAAAGAAAATTGAGTGAGCTTCAAACACTCATAATCAGATTATATTAATTTGACACAAGTATTGAAAGCATTGAAGCTTAACTGGAGAGAGTTCACAATTCTATCATGGGAATTGAATTTGAAAAGGATAAAGTGATAAAGAGATTCTTTGTTCTTAGAGAATGTTTTTGTCCTAATGTTATCATTTTACAGAGACATTTGGAGGAGTGTTTTATAGCTAAGGCATCCTATGAAAAATTTTCCTATAATGACATGAGTGCAGTTAAAGTTGCATCTTATGCACTTTGTGCACTTATCAATATATCTCAAATAGTTAAAGAGAACTAGAAGAAGGCTTTTGATAAGCTAAAACTTGGTTTTGCAAATTGTATTTTAAGAATTTCAAGTTGATCAGAGGAAGGTAACACAATTTTTGTCTTATTGTTTTGACACCTTTGTCATTGGTGTAAAATTGTATAGAAGATGCATATACATGAAAGGGGGATCTTAGCTATGTATATAGAAATTCATTGTAAAGGAGTGATGAGGAATGTATGGATGCCAGAGTTTGAGTCAGCTTATGCATGGTTAAGGAATGATCGATGAAAGTTTCATGATGACATATGTTAGTGAGAAGATCTATACATATAGTATGAAGATAGTTATAGAGGAATTAACTTTATAGATAATTATTAGAGTAGAACAAAGCATGAAAATAAATTTATTGTACAGCTTAAGGAATTATTTTGGTAATAAAATAATTACTTAGTCATGATGAGATGACATCCTAAATGTTAACCCCAAAGTATAATTATCCAAGCATATAGAAGCTTTAAGACCAATTGATAAAGAGTTTTGATTGTTTACAAGGTATAAGTAAAGATCATATTTTGTGTGGCTAAGATAAAGTGAATATTTGATGTGAACTATCATGAAGTTTATATGATGTGAGATCTGGTGTATAATCAAAGGATTCACAAAGTGCAACAGTCAAACAATATTGTATGTATATCTATACTTGTGAAGAAACTTATTTGTATATTGTATGTTAAAGAAATGGGCTCTTCTTGCATACTTGTTATTTTATTCTATCAACTCCTAATAGGATTGAGGATTTTAATAGGTCCTAGTCCTCTAACAATATTTTTTTTTTAGTGGATCATCTTGCAGGTACCATTTTCATCAGGGTTTTCCCTAGGCCAAGTTTTCCCTAGTTAACAAATAATGGTGTTATGATTTCTCTATTTGGATGGTGTTGTTTATTGTTCATCATTGTTGGTTTACTTTCTTATGCAAGTTATAAAGTAATTAAAAATATCCAGTTGTGGAAAAAAGTTTGTAGAATATTGATTCAACGCCCTCTTAGTATTATTTATTTCTAACAATTGGTATTGAAGTATAATTACTTAGAAGACTCTTAACAACTTGAGTAATATCCCTATGGATATAGAAAAATTAAAGAGAAATCTTGAAGAAGCTCTTGAGAAAATTGATCTTCTTATTGAAGAAAGAGATAACATAAAAGTTAGGTATGAAGATGCAAAAGTCTACATTGGCAAACTAAAAGATAAGATTGATGATATGAGATCTAGGAAGGATTCAAAAGAGAAGATCAATGATAATGATGAAGTAGGAATTCTAAATAAAGAAAATGAGATCTTGAAGCATAAGTTGAAAATTGTTGAACTTAAGTTGAGTCTTAAAAAGGATAACTATAAGATTTAACTAGATCTAAAATCTAAGAATGTAGATCTAAGATCCTAGTTGTCTCAAGTAAAATTTGAGCTAGATTCTATTAAGATAGAGCTTGAGGAATTAGAAAAGTACAATACATTGTGAAAAGGAGAATTGACAAGCTAAAAAATACTTAGAGAAGCTTTATTCTAGTAGTGAGAAAATTGATGAACAATTATTTTACCAAAGATCTTCTTGTTGGCTCCTGATCTAATAGTGATTTTAACTACTAGGTAGCCAAGACAAGGTTTCATTTAAGGGAAGCTATATCCTATGATGGATACAAATTTTTAAGAACCCAAGCCAACTATAAGGATGAACTCCTTCTACTTCAGGCTTTGCAAAACCTAGGTGAGTAGACCATTAGATTCATTCATATGCTACTAGTTCAAAGCATACATATGAATCTATACAAAGCATACTGAACCCTTGTTTATCCTATACTTATGCAATGGAAATGATATTCAATAGAAAGTTACAAAACCTTATGAAATCCACAAGTTGAGTGAGGGAAACCTTTTAGCTTCTAAATAGAAAGGGAAAATGGATGATTTATATTTGATTTTGAATCAAGATAAACTATGTTGGTGCTCAAAATTGTAGTCCAAATTTTGAGCACTGTTGAAAAATTTAGCCCTATAAAAGCTTTTCATGTACATGTACCCGGCTGTCAGTTTGAGGCCCAAGAGGTGTTTGATGCCTCTAATACCTTTCATTCAGTGCATCCACATGTTCCATGAAGTTAAACTGACATTCCAAGCTATTTTGTGAAGTCCTATTTTGAGCATTTGTCAAAATTGCATTTTTCTACCTAAGTGTCAAATAACGACATGAGGCCCAGTTTATCTTTGAATATCTTTTAACCAGAAATGTGTCATGACCCACCACCTTGGGGATGTTTAATATGCATATGAAAGAACCTATGTTCCAAGTTTCAAGTCATTTTGAATTCGTTTGACTAGGTTTCGAACCCTTGAAAGTTGGTCATTTACTATTTTATACATTTGTGTAGTTGTTCACAATTCTAGGAAGCCCTGTTTGACCAATGATATTTTTGACCCAGTTGACCCAAATGAAGTGTCAGATACTTCATATGTTCAAATTTTGAGGTCATGAAGAATCCATTTGACCAATTTGCTAACATGATTAAAAATCCAGTTTGCATTGTTTTGTTACAGCTAAGGTATCCAGATTGATTCGTACCCCTGTTCAGCACGTTATAAATTTGAACTCATGATTCGTAAGCCTTAAATAATTTTACCATTGTGTTGTGTCCTAGAAATCCTTGAAGTATGCCAGTTCTTAATTCATGACGAATCCATTTGCATATTTTCATATATCCGTACATTTGCCAAAAATTACTTTTTGACACATTTTTCAGTTAAAATTTCCAAGTGCCTATTTTCAAAAATTTGTCAAATGCGTCCTGTGATTCGTCATGAGCCCAAACCATATAATTATATTCTCTTCATGGCAAAGAACCTATATCTTAGTTTCCAGAACCCCAAGTGATCAATAACTCAGTTTTATAATGCCGAACTCGAGCCCAGTTTATATTTTTTAACATTGTTTTCCTATCGGATAATTCAAATATGGATGTTCAAAAATTAAAATCTTTTGATTGGGAATTCGTCATGGGTTAAGAATTTGTAGTATGGTAGAGCGGGTAGGATTGAACACTCATGCCATTTTTTGTGGCTCAATTACTTGACTAAATCAATTTTTAAGGCTAGCTAGTGAGCCTCCTGGCACATATCTCACAACTTGCAAAAGGGCTTAAAAAATATGTTTAATTGATTATACAGTGATTGATTCTGATTCTAGTCAGTTCAGTATGGTTAGTAGATTGATTTGTGATGGTCAGGTGTTTGAAATGCAAAATTTTTAATCGGGCCCACTTTGGGGCCCAAATAATTGTGCCAGGCCAGCTAAGTTTTGTGATTATATTGCTCTTGAAATTCTAGCAAAGCTAAATAATTATGTGGATCACAAAGATGGAAAAGAAGATTAACAAAAAAACAAATAGATGGTTTCAATGATAGAAAAGATTGAAACACTATTACGAATGTCATTTTCCAAAAGTTATAATTGAGAGATGTTATTTTTAATTATTAAACACCCGACCATACATTTTCCAAAATTTAGTGTTATTTGATGGCATTAATAATTGGAAAGTTTAAAGTTTGAAAACAATACAAATGAGAGGGACTCAAACATTTTGGCATGGAATTTTAGCGTGAGTACATTTAGAACAGCCAGCATTCTAAATGGACAAAGGGGTTTAATTAAAATTGATGAGTAGCCGGCAAAAATGAAAGGAGCATTTGCTACATTGTAAAATGAAAGTTGAAGATGCATGGTAGATAAAAGGAGCTCATGCCCAACGTGAAAAGAGGAGTCCATATGAGCAGAGCCGGCTTAGAAGAGCTACTGCGCTGGTATAAAAAGGAAACCATGCATGAATTGGAGCCAAATGCATGAAGCAAAGCCACAGTCTCAAAAAAAAGGCAACATAAAAATAGGAGCAGCCAACAATCATAAGCAAATTAAGAACCATGGTTAGAGTTGAAAAACCAATACATGGGTGAAAGAGAGCAATCAATGATATATAGAAAGAAGCAGCTCCAGCATCCACACAATTAAACATAATGAAAGATGCAATTGTTCAAAGCAGGTCTCCCACCGTAGCTAGAAACCTCTCGCACATGAATAGAAACATGGGACTATGAATGGAGGAAGCAGTAGAAATAAGAAGGCCACCCTTTTTAAAAAGAGGAGCTCACACATTAAACAGCAAACTCATAGCCATGGAATGGGAATCGACTTCAAAAGAGAATGGTGCCAGAACAAAGTTTTTGAAGGAATGATTAGAAGAATAGGTAGATCAATATAGGAGCAATCAGCCCATGACAGAGGAAAGTCAATGGAGCCTCATGGATGGAAATATGTAGGGGAAACACATTGAAAAAGACACACAAGCTAAAGAATGAAGGACATCTGCATACAAAGGGAAGCCCCAGCCAGATGAACAGTAAAAATTTTAGTCCCATATTTGCTGTGTTTGGGTATTTTTAGCTCTTTAAATAAATCACCGCACAAAGTGTTAAATTTCTAAAGAGACAGTCAGCTTTTAAAGCCGAGCCATGCTTGGAGGGGCCCACGGGGTCAAAGCATGTAAATTTTGACACTCAGCTTACAAAACCAAGCCAAGCGTATGAGTGGGAGTTAAGTTTCAAAGTTCTCCGGTGTTACGCTCATGTATGAGCGTGAGGGAAATCATCAAGCATTATGGTGGTTCGAAAATGAAGTGCCTCATAAGGGCATAGAACAATTTTGAAAGGGGTCCGACCATACGAAAATCGAAGGCCCTGTATGAATGTAAAAGGATGGCCAAACCCCAAACGTAAAAGTGCAAAGGAAATTTTGAGGGGTCCCGAGGATATGCCCTTGCTCGTAAGTGCATAAAGAAGACTTGCCCCATATGAGTGTAAATGAAAAATTTAAAGGTTCCAAGGCTATGGGATATGAGAGATATAAATAAAATATTAATATTCTCATTGTCCGTAGAAGCGTAAAGCAAGATTTGAAAGTCTTTGGTGCTACGAGAATGGAATTAAGGATATTAATTAATATTAAAATATTAATTAATTTAAAATATCTCAAGTAGTACAAAGCAAATCAGGTTTCGCCATGTGGCATTATAGGATTGGGGGAAAAAGAAAATTGGAATATAAAATTGAATTTCAAAGTGATTCAATGCATGAGTTTTCAAATTGAAAATTTTGAATGAATTTCATAGTTTTATATAGCTGACTATATAATTTTTTAAATTTTTCAATTTTAATGTCTGTTTATGGCTTGGGAGCCTATTTTTCAAAATGCTACTAGGGGGGTGTTTTTTGTCCAAACTATGCACTATAATATACCGTTGAACCAGGAGAAGTTGAATTTTTTGAATATGAAGTTAGATTATGCATAGGTCTTCACCAGTACGCTCTGTAAGCAGATTTTCAAATTTTGGGGCATTCTCAGTGGAATGAACAGAATTCAGCATGAAGTATCAAGATCAGATAAAAGACATATATGAAGGCTTGGTGAAGTATGGATGTGGAGAAAAATGATTTTAAATGGTTTTCTTGGCTTTTAGAAGTCATATTTTAACTAATATTCATTTTTACCATGGGTAAAGATTAGGCATGAAATCAGTTACTTGTTGAATCAGATATTTGAGATATTTTGTGCTGTTGAGGGCCAAATGATGAAGATTTGATTCACCAGTTGAGGGGAGAGATTAGAAAGTTGTTTTTAACCTATTGAGGAGGTTTTCCAAGGGGACAGATGTCATGTTTTGATTAGATCTATGAATTAACTCTTCTCCTATATCTTCTTTTCTTTTCCTCATTGTAAGGGTTCTAGTCTTTGTCATTGAGAAACTAGTAGGTTGGTAGTTTTCTCTGGGTAATACTAGTAGGGTTTCAGTTATTACTGTGAAACGATTTTCTTCAGCAAAATTTCTCTTGTATGAATAGTACTAAGAAGGATAATATAGATAGTTCAGATCTGTTAGGTGTTTTCATGCTTTCATTTCATGCATATGGTTGTATTGTTTCAAGGAAATTAATACAAAAAATAGTAGAATTTCATGAGTTTCATCCTGAATCTTGTCTCCTTTATTAGTGAGCTTCAATGTTTTATAGTCTTTGAACAAAGAGCCTAGATCGTAGTTGCAGTCCCTTAAGTTTGTATGTTATTTCCTTGTTGCTTATAACTAAAGTAGTTATGTAAATGCTTCAGGGAAATCAATAGGCTTGTAAGTTTATTGTTGGGGATATCATGTAAGAATGAGGTTCAAATTGAGCATTGATGTCTATTTACAAGTTGAATAGATAGATCATATATCTGAATATATAAATAAGTATCAGATATCCATATGTATGCATTTGATTCATGGATTTGTCCAATGGATTAGGCACTGGTCAGTTATAGGATCATTAAGGTCCTATTGCTACATATCTGAGGTTTTTTTGAATTCAACATTATTAATCAAATGTTCTTTCCATTTTATGTTGAAGGACCTAACTAGAATGCCCTCACTCAGCTTATGAATATCATAGAATTGTAATTTTCTAATGTAGATCTATGTTATTGCATAAGTATTAGGAGATATAAGGGTTTTTATCTACTTAATAGATTCAGGGATATGTTTTTTGCATTGGTACGGTATCAATTGAATCTCAGGTCTACATGCCTAGGTTTAGCAGAGCCTGAAGTAGAAGAAGGGTCAGAGCCTTATAGTTGGCCCGGTTCTGAAATGGCATGTTGAAAATGGGAGTTAGCTACCCCTAGATATGTCATATTCTCATTGGGATAATTGAAAACCCTCCAGCATTTTCAAACACCAAAAAAATACATATGAAACATCACACTAAATTGTTCATGTAGCTGATTAGTGCCCTATTCATTGGGTATCCCACAAATCATAATATACATTAGGTATTGGTGATCTATCCTATCACTTTGTGAATTAGAAATCAATTTTCTTATTGAACCTCATACTTATCAAACATCCTTCTCATGAAACTCACAACCCTATCAAAATGTGTCAAGCATTTACATGATTCTTTAAATCAAAGGGAAATCACATCAAGACATTGTTGGAAATTTTTAGAATAACTAAGAGTGGGGGACTAAATCAATTACTAAAGGTCTATATGTACCACTTAAATAATTAAACATTAATTATTTCACTATTTTTCTTATCCCTATGTTGCTTGATCACTACATAAAACTAATGTAAACATAACTTGCATTACATAATGAGAACATTATCAAATGTTGTAGAATGGTAGAAACACAACTAGAGCTCTGCTTAATAGATTGGAACCAACCCTATACAATGAAAGATCAAAGAAATATATAGATGAGAAAAGAATCCTAAATTTGATCTAGAATCAATACTTGTTCACTTGAATATCCCTCCAATGATGTTTCAAATCCTCTCTCTTCTCTCCAGAACAAGAAACGGAATCAAATCTCATCATTCTACCCAATAAACTCTAAAAATATCTTCCTAAATGATGAGAAAAGACCCATTCTGATAAACTACCAAATATTCTATAAAATATTTACAAAATCCATAGTAGACTACTTTATAGGTGAAATGATAATTTTTTCTAAGACCCTCTCCAAGTTTGGTGAGTGCTCATTTCACCATTTTACCATAAACTTAAAATGAACTACACATACCAGAATATTGTTGCATAAATAAAACCTCTAAAAAAATATTAAAAAATCAATATAATTTTTCCCATTGATACCTCTACAAAAGAAAATGGAAAATCTAGAAACTAGACTTTTAGACCTTTCTATTGGTATATGATAAGCCTATACTTTCTTAAGAAAAATGTCCAGAGTAGCCAAAAGAAGTTCTAGGTTTTCAACTAATTCATAGGCCTAATTCTTTCAAATATTTGAATATTAACCCAAGGTTAACACTTTATAAAAAAATAAATAATTAAATAAATCTAGCACATTATTTGAGGAAAAATATTTTTAAAAATGATATTTGAACAATTTGGATCTTCCCTCTTTTTCTTCATTTGGATCAAACTAGGTTTGACTGTCCATGACACATGTCAGTCTCTAATTTGTTGAACTCTACACAATCAATTGTCATATCATAACAACAACCAACTAGGTACCACATGGCACCACTTGATTGGCCCACTGATTGTTTTTCTACCTTTGACACACTGCTACATGTCACCATTTTATTGGTTCTTGCATTGTCGCATTCCTTAACATCATAGCATCCTCATTTTGTGACACTATGAGAATCATCAATTGGCTACTATGTGGTACAATCTAGAGAATCCATCTACAAACCCATCATATCATTAGCTATGCCATGTATTTCACTATCACATTATCACTTATATGGTTAGCATATCACCATATCATTATGATAATGCAACAACATGCCACCTATCCTCTTTTTCTATCTCATCACCTTGAAGTGCATGCCATATCATCACTATTGACATTACAACCATGTTTGTTATTAGTGACACACACTTACTTAGATTTTAAGTATCTACCAAGTGTATTATATAGTTAACCAAGCATTTTAGTCTCTACTGAGTACTACAGTTGCTATCGAATCCAAAGGACAATATTTAGTTTGTGTGGATTAGTTTCTACCATAATGGTGATCAACAGTGTAAACTAAGCTTCATAAGGTTTACCACGTACCTCGATGCAAAATGAGTTATGCAATACTTACTAAGTTCATAGTTATAGTGATGTGAATCTAGTGTTGACTGAGCCACTCAGTGTTGACCAAGTGATTTAGTTTATATCAAGCTCACAATGATAGCATTTACCAAGCTATGTACTATAAATCAAGTGATTCAGTTTATATATTGAGTTTCATAGTATTCACTAAGTCACTAGTGTAGGTTGAGTTTAGACTACTTGGAAGTGATTAGTATGGACCAAGCTTCTATGTCTATCGATGCATGATGATGCCAAGCATTGGCTATAGATGCCAAGTATTAGATTCTCACCGAGCTAGTCTTTAGAACCTAAGTTCCTATAGTTTGGGTCAACTTTGTCTATTTTGTGTAAACTTGTATTGTAGACAAATTTTTTGATTTGTAAATTAGATTGGTATATATGTAATGTATTGTATCACATTCAATACATAATGTGGAAGTAATGTAACAAGAAAAGAAGAGCAAGTTTGAAATATGAGGCTACAAATAGTATAAGGATCAAAAAAGATTTATATATCAAAACAAGGTGATCATTAAAATCAAAGGAATCTCATTTAGCAAACCAAGTTGTAGATCAAAGATCAACCACTATTTCATCCTAACAGGTGGAAAAGTTAAATCCTTTCACAAGGTAGACTTTACAATCTTTTGTAAATCTCTTTACCGAGTGCATACTTTATTATATGTTTGTAAATCCTTTTGCAAGGTGGACCTAGTAGTCCTTATAGCTCCTAACAACGAAGTGTTGAACTATCATTATGCATGATGCTAAATGCTAGGAATTCTTGCAAACTCCTCTCTTAAAAAGTTGATCTTGTGAATCAACTCCAAGGTTCTAGGTGATCTGGTGACCTACTAGAATCCATTTAGTTGAAGATAAATGTGATTATTCACAAGGAGGACTTTGCTAGCTCATTTTGATTTCAGATGAGATGAAAAACTTGCACACTGCTTCAAAATAAAATATGTAAAAAAAAGAACTATGTTTTTTGTATTTTTATGTTTTTTATGAATGCAATCTAATAATGCAACTACTATGAAATCCTATTCTAACAGGAGGGTTAGTAAAGAAAATAACATGAAATCAAAATCCTAATGGACATAAGCTACAAAAAATAACATGACTGAGAGTTAAGCTTTCAAAGAAATTGGTAGGTAACCAATGAAATGAGCAATGCTTCCTTGATTCCACTAATGCAATCATTGGTGAGAAATTTAGTGATCCTTTGATGTTTCACCCTTCATCAAATTGCAAAGCCATGGGATCTATTCTCGCGTGAGATGAAAAGATTTGCAGGCACAATTCGATGATTTCTTCTCAAGCTAGTTATGTTAGTGAAATCCATCTAAACTATAGCAAACACCAAAATTAATGAATCACATAACTAGAAAAAAAGGAATAAACTTTTGGCTCAATCACAATTCCATGAACATAAATTCACAAAAATATGACACATTCAATCAAGAATCACTACACTCCAAATGCAAGCACCAAAAGCATAATTTTATTACAAAATAACGGAACCCCAATTACATATTACAATAGAGTATTTTAAAAAAATCATCTCCTCAATTTGTGTTGAGAGTGACAGATATCTTGATGCAATAAAATGCTTTTAATTTAATAAAATACACTAATTATATACAAACTAACAATCTAACTAGTGTTAAGGACTCCATCCATTTTATATTTATTAATTAGATGCATGAGCCTTTACATGTTAAAAAAAAAAGACTTTATGAGAGGAGAAAGAATAAGAAAGCCTTTAGTCGAAGTGGAAGTGTCTAGAAGTGCCAAAAATGGAAGTTGAACCTTCACTAGGTGTTTCTTAGAGTTAAACTGTCATCAAAATGTGTATTCGATGCATGGAAAACTCTATTTTTGGAACTAGCAATTAACTATCAGTACACCTCTAGAAAAGTGGACTTGCACACTTGTAGACCTATGGAGCTATGGACTTGCACACCTATAGACCTATAGAGCTGTGCACCTCAAAAGGGTCCAAAATCTCAAAATTTTACTGAGTGTCCAAATTGAAATTCTGGCTTCTCGATTTTGTTCCACTTCATCCCAAAGCTATTTCTAGATCTTTGCCCTTGAATTTCTCCATAGTCTTAGTAATCTTTTCCACATCTAGTAAATCTAAAGCCTTATATTTATCATTGACCTATCTATAGTTGTCTACCTTAATTTTAGTCTCAAGAAAACTCTAATAAGGCTTCCTCTATTTTAAAAGCTTGTCGGATGTCCTCATGATTAGAAGCTTCCTTAAAAATCTTCTTGAATCTCTCTACTACTACCTCTACTAAAAATACCTTCTCCCATTCATCATCCTCAAAAATCTCTAAGCACGCATCACTATAGTGCTTCTTTGCTTCCAAAATTTTCTCTTGGATTTGATCCTTGAGCCAATGAATTACCTCATGTAATGTTTTTGTTACTTTATTACTATCTACAATCTTCTCAATCCTATCATCAATTAAATCCAATTCCTCAATTGTATATACATCTATCAAAATCCTATATCTCTGCCCCTTTATGGCCAGCAAAACTTGTAAGTCCTTTCTTCAAGCACACACTTCATCCATGATACTAAAATCTCACTTCAAAATTGCTACCATCTTATTTATGTTCTCCTGCATAGCATATAGTAACTTCAAATTCCCTTGGATGATCAAAACATTCTTTTCTTCAAAAATTTCCTCCCACTACTGATAAGCTTTCAAAAATGGGTCTAAATTCAAACCCCTCCCTTCTCTGAGTACATCATTTAGGGTCTCCTTGAGGTGATTAGAGTCTAAGGGACCAACAACTTTGGCTAGATATCCTCTTAGGATTTCATTTTTCCTTTGAAGTCTTCTAAGTTCCGCCCCTTCCTAGTCCATGCTTCTAAAAACTTCTTTTATCCCCATTGTCACCATCAATCTAGTCATATCTAGTGTGATCCTCCCAAGCATGACCTCTTTGATCTTATAATCTTGTGGGTCCAAGCTTTCTGCATTTGCATCAGGAAGAGGGATGGCCACTTGAGCAAGTAAATCCTAATCCCAAGTGCTATTGAAAAATGCCAATGATCTTGCTTCATGTGATGGGGACTCAAGTTTATTCATGACCTTAGGAAATTCAAGGATATCCTCCTCATCAACATGAAATTATGGCTTCATGCTTCTCATCATTTCTTTTCTCAGCCACCTTGGAATTTATTCACTTGAAGGCCTACCTTAGGAGGATGAAGGAGTATGCTCAGCAACCTCCTTTCCCTTATCACTCCTCCCTAGAGTTCTTTCTCTTTGTGAGGGATCTCCTTCTGTTGCCTCCATCTCTATGGATCATGTAGCTTGCACCTTAGTGTCTTGGGAGGCTAGCTAAGAATATTCTACTATCTCTCCCTCTTTTGACACTTCATCACTTGCCATTTGTTATGGCTCCTCTTCTAGTTCCTTCTAAACTTGTTCTTCTTCAAAACTTGGAGGAAGAGGAGTAACCAAACCTTTATCCACCACCTTGACTTATGGTGGGGATGGGGGAGTAAGATCATAACCTTGTGATTCTAGCAACATCTACATCTAGTCCTCCTATTGGGGTTCATTTGTAGGGGTATCCCTAATTTTATCCCCAACCAATTCTGTTCCCATGGGCATGAAGTCAAAATCAGACATTTTAAACACATCATTTCCCTCTGCATCCTACTCATCCACCCATTTTTGTACTTCATCTTCTGAAGAATAAACTTGCAAAGGTTCCTCTAGGGTAGATTGTAGTGTTACCATGGAACTTCTCCTCTTTTCCTATTCTGCAGCTCTAGCTAGCCAAGTTCTTCTCTATATGGGCACATTCTCCTCCTCTCCTTCCTCCTCTTCTTCTTCTTCTACTCGCTCAAGAATAGGTTTTGGGATAGATGGGAAAGGAATCATCCTTCTAATCACCCTTTGCCTCTTCTTCATTAGGATCTTGATTTTCTTCTATTTCTTGGAAGCAAAAGGGGATGCTAGTTCTGCCTGTGAACGCAAAGAGACTTGTTGGATTTCACTCTCTTTAGTCTAGCTACGTGCAAATGGAGACAATTAAGGGTCAAGCTAGTCTTGAGAAGCCCCAATGTATTCTAAGCCCTACACATCTTCTCCCTACTCCTAAAGAGGTACCTATACTTCACCCTCTTCTGTATCAGCCCTTTGAGGAGAACTCCTTTTTCTTTTACCTTTTCCTTTCCTCTCTGGAGGATGATATTATCCAACTGGCCTATCTAGTTGGTATACTATCTCTAACATTATTTGTGATTGGACCACAAAGGTAGGAATAGTAAACTTCTACCCTCTACTTTTATCTAGGTGGGCTTCTACATTGGAAATCATGGTGTTAGGTATTGGATCAAGTTGGATGGGTTTCCTGATCCAATCCTATGTCATCCTAATGAAATGCCTTGCCCTATGGTTTATATCATCACTTTCATCCTTGTCCACCTTAGCATTCATTATGTGCCACTCCTCAATCTTATCTGTGTTGAATAGGGGATCCAATAGCTCCCCCAAGTTTTGCTTCAATATCTCCTTTGGAATCTGAACCTTCAAAGCCTTTTTAGCCAAATACAAGTCATCCTACAATAGTCATTGATACAAAAATTTTAGCCATTTATTTTATTTATTTAGTGGTCCTCAATGGCCTCTTCATGGTGAAATTCCCTACTAGCCAAACTCTCAACTTTGCCAATATTGTGAAAATAAGGCCTAGGAGAATTGTTCTCCTCAAGGGGATATTGTTCCCACTCCCATTGAAAAGATAGAATATCTTACTTCTGCTTAACCTAGTATGGTGTTATGACCAGGGACCCTATCCAACATGGTCTTCATTGTCTCCTTACCTTGTCATGTGTAGATTCAATTTTTTGTGCAAATTCCAATAGGACTAGTCTATCACAAGGATATCTAGGGAGCTTCTTTGAATTTATTGTAGCACTAGCTACCCTTAGATGTGTGAAGGTTTGAAACTTAATGTAGTAGGCCCCAAGAGCTATTATTTGTGCAACTACATCATCAGATAATCATTTTTCATAGTCTCCCTATATAAATTGGATGATAGAAAAATGAATGTATCATTCATAGTTCTGTATTCTTTGCTCTATCTCGAGAGCTTCTTCTTCACTAATTTAGGGTAGATAATGTATAGACAAGCATTGGGATCTAGTATACTACCCTTCTTGTACAATACGAGATAGTTTTTTTCCCTTTCCACTAGAAAATATTCCAAATATGAAGTCATGTAGAACTTCTTCTTGTCTTTTACTACCTCCAATTATTCACGCAAGTTCTCGCTCAATGTGGTGGCTCGATCAAGTGGCATCCTTGCCATCTTAATAGTCTCAATGAAATTTAACATAAAAACATTGAAGTGCCCAACCACTGGCAGACCCATCACCCTATTTAGAAGAATAATAGAGTATCCAATATCTTCCTTCATGTACCCCTTTTTCATATCCACTTTTCCTATTACCTTGCCTAGAGAAGTTTTCTCAATGAGATAGGATGATTGAATGATATTTGTCACCTCTTTCAGGTGCTCCCTATACCACCTTTCAACTACCTCATATGTGAGTCTAATGAATTGGTATGCCCTAGGGGGATGGAAGAACCTCTCAATATTGTTGGGTTGGAGGTCAAGAAAAAATTCTCTAGCTACACTCTTCACCACCCTTTCCTTAAGAACAAAGTTTTGTGCTAGTGTCATAACAAGCTTAGATGATTGTATCGATGTTGGGTGTGAAGCTGCATTCACTAGCCTGATCAAATTAAAGTAGATACCAAGGCTGATCTCTCCTTGGGCTTGTTGCATATCTAGAGAAACTATCCCAGATCAGCGTGCCCCAAGTGTTTATCTTTAATTTTTGAGTAATCATCCTAGAATCTTGACTTTGATGACACACCTTGGAACTTGAATACAACAGGTTTAGGTGTCCTTTTCTTGCCAGATGAAGATGCCATTATATCTGTGTGACAAAACAAAGATGTCCATTAGTTCAAAATCAAGAATAATAATGCTTAGTTTGTAAACTAAATGCACAATAACATCCTATTACCCTCCTTTTTCTCAAAAAAAAAAATTGAATATAAGGTGCTTTGTGTTTTGTGAGGATTCACAATAGCACACTAGATTAGGTGCATGACTAAGCACCACTTGTTTTTATGTTCTTAAAATGTCCTTTTTGAGGGAATGCATAGTAGCGCACCTGGCCAGGTGCATGACTACATCCTTTATGGGTTTAAGTTTTTGTATATGTAGAGTAGGTGCACAGTTACACACCCTAGTGCCTTATTATTTGTTTGTTTGTTTGAATTGTGTGGGGGGTGTGTAGCTACACGCCAAGTTAGGGGTACAATTGCACACCATTTGTATTTTTTTCTTGTATTTGTGAAGATTTTGCATTATGGGGATGTATAGGAGTGCACCAAGCTAGGTGTGCTACTTGTTAGAAATAATCAAGACTAACAAGGTTACTGAGAGGGGAGGGGTGAATCAGTAACTCTAAAACTTTAATTCAATTCTACATAATAATATTTTTACCATGCATCCATCTAATCTACTGTATGCATGAAAATATAAACATTTGTAACACATGAACGCACAAATTTGGTGACCCAAAAACTTTCCAATTAGAAAGTAAAACTGGGGTGGGGATGATACCCACAAAACTTCAATACTGTAGTATAAAGTTGGCCGTTTAAGGCTTACAATGATCACTTCTGATGATCTGCCCTGTTAGGAGCAAGTAGGATTGCTAGATCCACCTTGTTAAAGGATTTACAAACATACAATGAAGTATGCACTCTGTTAGGAGATTTACAAAAGATTGTCAAGTCTACCTTGTTAAAGGATTTAGTAAATTGATTCACCTATTAAGATGAAGCAATGGATCATATTACAACTGATTGCTGATAAGATCCTTTGTGCTCTAATCACCTGATGTGATGGATATATCTTTTCTGCATCAATGTTGACCTTGCTATATTCCTTTGTTTTG
The DNA here is from genome assembly GCA_028749045.1 of Cupressus sempervirens. Lineage (NCBI taxonomy): Eukaryota > Viridiplantae > Streptophyta > Pinopsida > Cupressales > Cupressaceae > Cupressus > Cupressus sempervirens. The sequence continues at coordinate 396,542,288 of CM053793.1, forward strand.
CTAATGATTGTCTTTTTCTCTTCTCAAATTATTGCAGCATAACACAACCAATGATATTCAACATCTCATCATTTCAAATGATATATACCATTTCAATATTTACACTGGAAAGGTCAGCCGAACAGAAGTGAACAAGCATTACTGAGTTGGCCAGGTGGTAAAAAACTTGGGTTCCACAAATTGACTCGGTGACCTTCTGATACTTGGCATCCACTACAATATACTACATCATCATGCACTTGATAAGAGTAGAGGCACAGTCCATACTAATCATTCTAAGTATCTTGGAACTTAGTAACCATTGGTGACTCGGTGAATATTGTGTCACTTGGTAAAAATTGAATCCATTGATAACATTCTTCACTTGGTAAACACTAATTCCTTCATTTACCTTGTTTACTCGATAATCACTGATTCCTTTGTTTACCTTGGTCACTCGATAAACACTAAGTTCTTTGTTTACCTTGATCACTCGGTAAACACTAAGTTCTTTGTTTACCTTGATCACTTGGTAAACACTAAGTTCTTTTGATGACTCAGTGAGCACTGAATGCTTGGGGAACACTGTTCTTCTCAGTAACCACTAACTACTTGGAGAACACTATTCTACTTGGTAACCACTATGAACTTGGTAAATACTAATGAATTGCCCATATGCTTGGTTTCCAAAGGAATGCTCGATATCAATTGTTTACCTATGAAATTTATAAGGTAACTGCTGAATGCTCAGTGTGAATTGCAGACTAGGTGATGAGCTCGGTAAGCATTCAGAATCAAATAAGTGTTGTGACTAATGAAAAATATATCATAATTCCAACAATATACCCCTTTGGCATTAGTGACAAAAACACTTATGAGCCAAAACTTATATACAATATCTAACATACTAACAACTGATTCTGCTGAATATACATGGCTTCCTTACATATGACTCCCCCATACAATATACACAAGGTATTTACATGAGTTATATGACTTTTATTTACAGTATCTCTTTGTCCATTTTGTACATTTATCTCACCAATAACTCTTTCTGAGTATCTCTTTCTCCCCCTTTTTGACAATAATGCCAAAGAAAAAGAAATGTATTTACATAGAAACACCAAAATGTGAGATAAACTCTAAATGTACCTGAAGAATGAGTTGCGGAGTCTTATCCCAATTCTCTTGCAAGATTTTGCATGTGGATAGAGCTATTTGAACTTTTGCAAAGAGTTCAATCACATGGTCTGCAACAAAAAAATTGTTGTCATGGATCAATGTTTTTGAATGGGCAATGTGCTTCTGCATTGTGTCCATGATGGGAAGGATTGTATTTTAAATATCTAACAATGTAGATTAGATCCTTGACTCTTCTCTCAGCAATTTTGCTTGTTTTTCTGACAAAAATTTTATCCTGAGGTGATGAGATGAGGTTGAACTGGGGTCAAGCTTCAGGTTTTGTGCGCTTGCTTTCAAATCCTCATCTATCTTATTCAATTGCTCTCTTATTTCCTTAGTATACTCGGTAACATCACAAAGCTTAGCAAAAAGAGATGTTACATTATTAAAAGAATTTTCAATGTTGGCCAAAATTGTGGTTAATTCAACCTGTTTTATTGCTATATGCTGAGAAATGTGCTCAAGCACCTTATTATCAAATTTCTTTTCTGCCTTCACCATCAATTTTTCTTGACCAGAGGTATCCTCATTGAATTTATTGACTGCCTCTTCTAATTGTAGAAAAATGTGTTGAGAAGTATCAACATCAACACTTATAGCCTCTGTAATTATATTTTTTGCTTCATCAATAATTTTAAACTCTCTATCTCTCTCATTCCTTAGTTGTTTCTGCTTTGCCTTCAGTTCTATGTGCTGACTGAGTAGTCTTAGTTCATCAACTGAAGCAGTATCCGTATCTATCTTTGGAATGACAATTTCAGTACCCAAGTCTACATCCTCATCAATTGTCTTGCCTGTAAGCAGAAGTTTTAATGAAGTCTTTGGTTTTTTTTTCTATACTAACATCTTTGTCTTTGAAAATAGAGACAATGGTTGATGAGGTTGGACTGGCTATCAAAATTGGAATAGGACCAACTAAAGGAAGACTAAGAGAGGGGCTAAATGTAGCCAAAATTGATATACTTCCTAGAATTGATGTGCATATTGGAATATTTAAAATTGAAGAGCTTACTGGAGGAAAAATTGGTGCTAATGTAGCTGAAGTTGACAAAATTGGAGAGCAGACTGGAAAACTCACTGTACATACTGCAGGAGTAATAGATACTTCTGATGTGGTGACTACTACAGTGAATGACTCAGTAACTGAAGAAGTTGCCTGCAACTCGGTAGATGAAGTGGAGGTATGTAGCTCGGTATATGAAGTGGTAGACACTTCCATTGATGATACCTGGAGCTGAGATGTGGCTGGTGCAGATGATATATCTGATGTAGATGTGACCAAACTTGCTGAAGCTGACTCCAACCTTGATGATATCATAGTTTTAGGTGGAGAGTGAGGAAGGGATGCAATAACTACTGCTGCAATTTTCACCGGATCATCTGCCTCTTTAGCTTCTTCCTCCTTGTCTTCTTCCTCTTTGTCTTCCATCAGTGCATGCAACTCTCCTAGTGAGACTGTGACAGATGGAGTGCTATCAAGCTCATCATCACTATTGTTGTCATCATCTTTGATTTCTACTGGGTCTACACTAGGCTTATGTAGATGATAGATGTTTTTCTACATGTTTGTAGCATCATTTACAACATGTTAAATGTCTTTAATAAAAATAAAACAAGTGTGGAATCTGATCATCATGGTTTTTCATTTTAGCTTTTACTTTTGCTCTAGTGAGACTTGGTCGAAGATTCTTAAGGGATTGCTCATAAATATCTTTCACCATTTGGGTGGCTAACTCCCATCTCGATTGCAATCTCTCTAGTAGTTCTTTTGAGATTTGAGGGGCAATCTGGTCTGGGGAGTATTTCCATTTACCCATCTTGCTGAGTACCAGTTCCTCAATCTGCATTTTCTTAGCATCAGTTCTAGTTTCAAATTTCAATGCTTTGAAATTTGTGATGCCAACTCCTTCCTCCAATTTTTTGAGCCTTTGCTTGAATGTGGGTGTAGGCCTAACTAGTATAGGTTCCTGCTTACCTTTCCTAATTCTTCTGGTGAATACTGCAGTAGGCTTCTTCTTGGGTTTGGTAATGATTACCTTACCTTTCTTCTTTGGCTATTCTTCTATAGTTTCTTCTTCTTCTTCTTCACCTTCTTCTTCTTTTCCTCCTTCTTCTTCTTCACCTTCTTCATCTTCAGCTTTTGCCTCGGTGAGCATAAGAGGACCGGTAGAAGTTTTCAATTTGGCTATTTTCCTCTTACCCTTATGGCCTGTGGTAGCTTGATTTCAAGCTCAATTCTGGCCTTAGCTTCTTCATAGGTTCCAAAATTTTTTTGCCTAAGATCTACTAGCTCATTTACCAGTGCTTCTATAATGTCTCTAGCTTCATCAATATTTACTTCATAAGGAAGAGGTTTTACCCATGCAACTCGAGGTCTAACTGCCTGAATGTATACCTTTTCACAGTCAACCATGAAGCACACATCATCTTTGTAGTCCTCAACAAGCTTAGGAGGGATTTTGAATTTTTTATTCATCCTTTCTTTGAAGTCTTCAAAATAATTATCCATAATACTATCAAAATTTTCACCCATCTCTGCTACAAACTCATTTATTTGATACAAAACTGGAATATCTTTTCTCCATACAACTGTACCTTTTGAAGGAAAAAATTTTTGTACATAGAAAAATAAACAAACTAACAAAGAACCAAATTTATAAGAGTTTGTTTTTGAGGTCCTTATACTGTCCATGTTTTTATTAAGTTGTTTCGGCAGCACATCTGCTAGGTCAAGCTCCATGTTTTTCTTCACAACCTTATAGGCTAAATCTACAGCCTCACAGGGCACACTATTCAATCTACTGGAACTATACATCTTATATGCAATTAAATAGTTTCCAAATCTTAACTCTGCATTAGATACATTGTTAGGGTTTAATCCTTTTCCATCCCATTCAGCTAGGGTTAACTTTTGGAGTTCATCCCGACTTAGGGTTTTAGTGGTTTTTTATTTTCTTAACATTGGCAAACCCATGATCTTACACATAATTTTCTTCATTATTAGGATGGGTTGCTCTAACCACAACTGACCATTATGCACATGGCTTAAATGTACCTTATCCATTTCATTTGAAATTTTCTTGGCAGGTGCGGAATATGGGTCAAACCTTTGGTTTCCAAATGTTTGAACTCGGGTTTGAGGGTTCCATCCACACACAACTCAGCTAGGGCATTATCCATATCTAGTGTCCCTATTTCTTGAATAGTGCATTTGAAATGAGTACAAATGTTGTTTATAAGTAGTACCTTTGGTGGAATTTTTTATTGGGCTCCATGTGGTTCGGGCGATTCAGCTATGGCAAGAACGAGCTTGAAACTAGGTGCTTTCCATTCTACTCCCTTCACAAGCATTTCAGAGCCTCTTTTTGCCTTGCTGCTGCTGGTGCTTGTGGATGTCATTGCTGCTTGGTGAGTGAATGATTTCATTAGACAAATTCTTTGCTAGAAAATCACTTCAAATTGCTTGAACTCACTTTTGCACTCTTGGAAACTCTTCGCTCTATATATTCTAAATTCATGGTAAGAAATGAGATCAAACTCTGCCTTTTTGAATGAAAAATCTGCCATTAATGCTTAGGTACGAAGGTAGCTGAGATGACTTAGAGTTTGTCAGATGGTCATCGACTTACTCGGTAAACCTTGCAACTCAGTGAACAAACAAAACCTTTCACATTATCGACCTAGCTCAGTTAAGTCTGAAACCAACCTTGCTCGGTAGATGCACCTCAGTGAACTATGTCTTGTATTTGAAATATTGATTTGTCATTTGAATTAGATAGCTGTCCTATAAGATCTTCATGTTGAAGGGATAGATTATTTCTTACCTCTAAGTCTCCATTTTCCTTGTTTCTCTGTTCCAAAACTTCACATAACCTGATGGATTGGATTTCTTGTTCTCTTTTGAGCTTTCTTACTTCTTCCTATAGAGAACCATTCTTTGCTAGGAGTTCCTTGGTTGCTTCATTAGCTTTATTTGAGATACTTGATGGTAAAAGGTCTTCAATCCTTTCTTCAATATATTGATGATCATTCATTTGTCTTGCAAGTTCCTTCCTTCTTTTTAGAGATTGAGAAAGATGCTCCTTTGCTTCTTTGAGTTGAGTCATGGCCATTTCCAAATCTAGTTTTTCATTCTCAATAGATTTGGCAAGTTTGAATATCTCCATTGTCCTTGATCTTTGCTCAAGCTATCAAACTTTATCCTGAGAACCAGAATGCTTTGATACCAATTGTTGGAAATAGTCAAGACTAACAAGGTTACTAAGAGGGGAGGGGTGAATCAGTAACTCTAAAACTTTAATTCAATTTTGCATAATAATATTTTTACAATTCATCCATCTAATCTACTGTATGCATGAAAAGATAAACATTTGTAACACATGAACACACAGATTTGGTGACCCAAAAATCTTCCAATTAGAAAGTAAAATTGGGGTGGGGATGATACCCACAAAACTTCAATACTGCAGTATAAAGTTGGCTAGTTAAGGCTTACAATGATCACTTCTGATGATCTGCCCTGTTAGGAGCAAGTAGGATTGCTAGATCCACCTTGTTAAAGGATTTACAAACATACAATGAAGTATGCACTCTGTTAGGAGATTTACAAAAGACTGTCAAGTCTACCTTGTTATAGGATTTAGTAAACTGATTCACCTATTAGGATGAAGCAGTGGATCTAATTACAACTGATTGCTGATAAGATCCTTTGTGCTCTGATCACCTGATGTGATGGATATATCTTTTTTGCATCAATGTTGACCTTTCTATATTCCTTTGTTCTGCTAATGATTGTCTTTTTCTCTTCTCAAATTATTGCAGGATAACACGACCAATGATATTCAACATCTCATCATTTCAAATGATATATACCATTTCAATATTTACACTGGCAAGGTTGGCCAAACACAAGTGAACAAGCATTACTGAGTCGGCCAGGTGGTAAAAAACTCAGGTTCCACAAACTAACTCGGTGACCTTCTGATACTTGGAATCCACTACAATACACTGCATCGTCTTGCACTCGATAAGAGTAGAGGCACAGTCCATACTAATCATTCTAAGTAGCTTGGAACTCGGTAACCATTAATGACTTGGTAAATCTTGTGTCACTCGGTAAAAACTGAATCCATTGATAACCTTCTTCACTTGGTAAATATTGATTCCTTCATTTACCTTGTTTACTCAGTAATCATTGATTCCTTTGTTTACCTTGGTCACTCGATAAACACTAAGTTCTTTTTTTACCTTGATCACTCGATAAACACTAAGTTCTTTGTTTACCTTGATCACTTGGTAAACACTAAGTTCTTCTGATGACTCGGTGAACACTGACTGCTTGGGGAACACTGTTCTGCTCGGTAACCACTAACTGCTTGGAGAACACTGTTCTGTTCGGTAACCACTGTGAACTTGGTAAATACTGCTGAACTGCCCATATGCTCGATTTCCAAAGGAATGCTCGATATCAACTATTTACCTGCAAAATTTATAAGGTAACCGCTGAATGCTCAGTGTGAACTGTAGACTAGGTGATGAGCTCGATAAGCATTCAAAATCGAATAAGTGTTGTGACTAATGACAAATATATCATAATTCCAACACTACTGTGCACAACTCTAGGTCTTGCAATGATTTTGGTGTATGGGTGCAAAGGGTAAAAGAAACACACACCTAGTGAGATGCAAAAGTGTAGATATCCATGAGGTGGTGAGTTTAGTGAGTGCAGAGTTTGGTAGTTTCAAGTTACAAACTACAAACAAAGAGAATGAATAGTTTGGAGGGGGTGGGGGTTTATATAACCCCACTCACCTTCGATGGTGTGATAGTGCATGCATGTGAAGCTATGCAGGTGCACATCGATGCATCACTGAAGGTGATGCATACTTGTGTAGCAACGAAGTTGCACAGTAGTGCAATTGTGTTTATTTTTGCTTTTCTACTTTTTGACTTTTTGACTTTTCTCGACCAGGACTTAGGACGTGAACTTGGGGATATAGGTAGGGCCTAAAGATTTACCCAACTCTTGAAAAGAATGAATTAGGGGGTCCCTATTTTGATTAGGAAATGGGGCATGTGTTGTGGAACCACAACAAATAGCCCTAATGAAAGGAAGAAATGATAGAGAAATTTCTTCATCAACAAGTATTCTTTCAAAGTGTGTCAATCATCAATTAAAACCCAAAAGTTTTAGGAAAATTTTGAGTGACTTCATAATCAAAACTTTAGGATCCAAAACTTTTGTACTCAATGTGTGATTCATGTATTCATTCGCTTTGACATCTCAGGATGCAATCTATCACAATTTTTTAACACTGTAGAAACAATCTTCCACCCTTCCTGGTTCATTCATTAAGAATCTTCATGAAGGTTATTTACCAATCGCTTGCTTGAACAGATGAGAGAATCAGTTTGAGAGCTCTTTGTGGGATGTTAACTTCTTTTAATTTTTTTTTTGGAAAATTTTGAATAATCACTTCATGTAGTTCATAATGTCACTACTTAATGAAGTAATGTTTTAGTACAAGATACTTTGTTTTAAAAATGTATCTTTTTCCATTCCAGATCTTTTAGAATCATTCAATCTTAACACCATTCTTTTCTTTTATTTTTCTTTTCGCTTCCTTTTTTTTAAATCTGCATTGTGACTATGCTTAGACTATGTAGCAAGGAAATCAGTGTCATCTCTTGGATTCATTCCTTTATAAACATCCCTTGCATTCCTCTTTTAGAAATTTTTAGAAATTCTCACGTTGAGAAATGATCTTATCAATCCTTTGAGATGAGCCCTCCTATTTGAACCAATTAGGGTTTGAATTGTCCCTTGTTGTCTTCAACATTGATTCAACAACACCTAAGAAAATCACCTTTTAAGTTCACAAAGTGTTGAGAGCTCATTGGTTTAGAGTCTTGAGTTTAATACTAAAAGTCTACCTATTTTTGAAAGCAATATTCATTCCCCAGTTGATATAGGACACACAATTGTTTGAATATTTTGACAAAGAAATACCTCTTCCTGAAGTTAGAACCAAAAGAGTTCGTAGTAAAATATCTCAAGATTAAATCTCAAGTGCACCTTACCCCTGCGATAGATGCAACTTTGGAAATAAAGACAGGACTGAATACAAACACACAATTGAAGACAAACACACTTACAGAAAATAAACACACTTGCAAAAATAAAATGTAACTAATTACAAAAATAAAATCTAACTAATTTTTTTTGGGGGGTTCTTTTAGACCTCAAAATAATGTTTTTAAAAAATTTCATTTACTGGCAAGGGAAGAAATTCCCCCTGTAATGAACTAAGCCTAAAGTGGTTTTCTTCAAGGATTTTTGTGATTTGATAAGGACCAGTCCACAAGCATTTGAACTTGGTATGGCTATGCAACTTTCCTTTTGTCTTGTCCCAAAGTAGAACAAGGTCAAAAATCCTAAAGGAGTTTATCATGGCTCTCTTGTTGAACCATCTCTTCATGACAACTTGATGTTTAGCCATGCGCTCCAATGTAGTTGTTTATTTCTCATCCATCTGTAAAAGATTCACCAATTTGATTTGTACTTTGTTAGCATCTTCAGTGTATCCACTCATGAACTTCAAAATAGGAATTCTGAGGTTGAGCAAGACTACTAGTTCTTTTACATAGGCAAGCAAATATAGAGAAGTCCCCAAAGTATTTTTGGCTCTCGCTTGATCTATCCATAGGGCATATTGTACTTGTATATGCTAGTCTCTAGGTTTCTCCTTCAACAATCACCTTATTACTATGATCAAGTTCTTGTTCATAGATTCTACTACCCCATTTCCTTGTAGGTAATAATTTGAAGAGAACTTGATGATAACCTTATTTTCAAATGCCCATTGAGTCAATAACATTGATGCAAAAGCAAATCTGTTATTGCACACAAGGGAAAATGACATTCTGAATCTAGTAACAATGTGTTCTTCCAAGAAATTTGTTACCACCTTGGTAGTACAATTTTTGAAAGTTTCTACTTTTGTCCATCTCATACAATACTCAATGGCTGTAAGAATGTAGGTGTGTCTAGTTGATGATTGTGGATTGACTAGACTAATGAAATCTAGCCCCCACTTTGCGAAAGGGCATACCTCATATACTAGTTGTAAAGGCATCACTGGGTGTCTTTCTCTATTAGAACTAGTTTGGTAGACATGACAAGAGTGCACATGCTTAAAAGTGTCCTTGAATATTGTGGGCCAAAAATAACCCGATCTCAAAATCATATGAGCCATCACTTCTATAGAACCATGCCCTATACCATTCTTGTCATGAAATTATTATAGGACTTCCTTCACTTCTTCATGTCATAAGCATTTTAAGTAGATCCCTTCATAGTTCCTTTTGTACAACTTGTTGTCTTGTAGCATATAAAACTCACACTTCATTTTTAGTTCTCTACATTGTGAGCTATTCATCCAACTAGGGCGCCAATTCTGTAGGAGACAGCAAAAAATACCCTAGTACCAAACATCTATCACCACTCCCCTCTTTTGATCTTTAGTATCTATTTCTTTCTCAAACTCAAATTTATTTTCATCATCAATCTGATTATTAGCTATCATTCTTGAGAATCCTTGACCTCTAACTAATTTCATAGGTTGAATTTCTAGGTCAAACTCTTGAAGTATGGCCATCCATTTACCACAACTTTCACTAAGTTCATTTTGAATCAACAATGTCTTTAGTGCTAGGTCAAGTATGATATCATACATCATGCTCCTTAATATGTAATGGTAGAAATTCTTCATTACTTTAACCAAGGAAAAAGACTATTTGTCAAGGTTAGAATAATTCAACTCAACATTTCTCAATGGGAAACTCATAAAAGCAATAGGTATTTCATCTTCCTTCTCCTTCTTCTCGGTCAATATCCCTATGCACAAATGCTTTGAAGAAAAGGAATATATCTTAAACAGAAGGTTGTAATCGGGGCTTACCAATACTAGGTTTGTAGAAATGGCTACCTTAATATCCTTGAATGATTTCTTTACCTCAGGAACCCATTCCATTTTAGCTCCCTTCTTGAGAAAATTATTAAGATGACGCACAATCTTTACAAATCCACTTATGAATTTTTGAACAAAATTTATCTTTCCAAAGAAAGACTTGAGTTCCTTCTAACTATTGAGGGGCAATAACTTCAAAATGGCTTCAAACTTATTAGGATCAATGGATATGCTAGCCTCAAAAATGACATGGCCTAGGAGCTTTCCTTTAATGACCCTAAATGAACACTTTTTGGGATTGAGAGATATTCCATATTTATGACACCTATTGAACACTTGTCTAAGATTGGTAATATGAGTAGTTTGATTCTTTGAAAAGACAATCAAGTCATCCATATAGATAACTATACATCTATTAATCAATCCCCTAAATGCTTCATTCATGGCTCATTGAAATGTAGCTCCCACATTAATCAATCCAAATGGCATTCTCCTATAGGAGAAAGTCCCCTATTCAGTCATAAAGGTAGTCTTTAGTCTATCTTCCTCTTCTACCATTACTTGATTATAATCCAAATATGCATCCAAGAAAGACATCATTTTTGAACCATTCACAATTTCTAAGACTTCATCTAGCAAGGGCAATGGGTACTTGTCCTTCTAAGATTCCAAGTTCAAATTGCAAAAATCTATGCAAAGTTGAATCTCTCTAGTCTTCTTTCATATAAGACCTAAATTAGCCACCCATGTAGAGTGACACATAGGGAAAATAATTTTTGCATCCAAAAATTTCTTGACTTCCTTCATTATCAAAGGATCAAGGATGGGATTGACAAGTCTTTTCCTTTTTTAGAAAGTTTTGTTGTCAAGTTTGGGTGGAATATCATGTGTAATGATCTGAGTATCATATGTCTTCAGATCTTCATAGCTCTAGGCAATGACATCCTTATATTCTATGATCAATTTGAGCATGTCTTCCCTTTCCTATAAATTGCATGCTTTCCCAATCCTTACCATCTTGGGATAATCATATGTTCCTAAATTGTATGAATCACATTCGTCAGTCCCCTTTTCTTTAGTGATTATTTTGTTAAGTGTTGATTCATCACGATCAAATATATGTTCTAATTCAACCATTCCCTTTGGAATAGTATTGGTTTTTAGAATATGAATCCCATCTTCGTCTTCAAGCTCATCGCCCTCAATTTTTTTTTTATGGTGTCATCTATTTCTTGTCCCTTAAAGTGGCTACTGCACATAATAAATTCTAGAATATATTGATCATCCTAAAAAACTTGGAATTTTGTAATATTGTTAGGAATAGATGGAGCAACAACTAATTCAACTAAAAACTTGTTTCAACTTTGTTCCTTCAACTAGCTGCAATGCACTCGCTAAAATAGAAAGGACATCTACTACCATGTTTTTCCTTATTGGAATAGATTTTATGTTTAGAGCTTCAAAATCATCTAATAGATCCCATACCCTTTTCCTATAGGCAAGTAATCTCTTATAGTTATAAGAATATAGTAAAGTTTCTTGTCAAATAACCAATTGAGAATCTCCTTCAACAATGAGAGTTGTAACTCCTTTCTTGAATGCAAAGAGAAGTCGTTGAATCAATGCTTCATATTTTACCACATCGTTAGTACATTTAAATTACAATCAATATGTTGTGTAGAAAGATTTACCTTTCAGACTAACTAGATCAATACTTGCATCGACTCCTAATTTGTATTTGGATCCATCAAAAAAAAGCATCCAAATTGGTCTTTCCTTGGGTTTTCTAACCTTATGCTTATTTGCCCTCAATTTTTCTTTTACCTAAGCTTTAAAGGATTGTTTCTTAGGAACCCATTGTAATTTTTTGGGAAGTGGACTTGATGATTCTCTGTTGTGAATTCTTGATAGAGAAGGTGTATATTTGTCTTATTTGTCTTGAATTTCCCCTATTATTTATTTAATTTCTTCCACTATAGGCATAGTAAAAATGACCACTAAAGTCCATCCTTGGCATTTTATATACCATCTTCTTATTTTTACTTTGATCATTCTGGGTGGAGGAGAAGACAAACCACCATTGTCTAAAGAGGTATCATGATATGATGCATTCAGATCTTCAATTTCCCCTTTAATCACTTCAACATCACTAGATGTGTTTGTAGGATTTTGGTTTTCTGTAGGTTCATTTTGTGAGTCATTGACTTTCTTTACTTTGACCATTTGTGTTAATACCTTAGCAACTACTTCCTGACATGATGAACATTTAAACTTTGAATGGCTAACTTTATGCAATCAAAAAAATCCTAGAAGGAGAAGAATATTGGGATCAACTTCTTCTCCTAGACATTGTAAATTAGCTATCATATGGTCTATTAATTATGTTATTGCCCCATCCTTTAGGACTGAAACCATGGAGTCCATATCTTGATTTTCTAGTTTTTTGGTTGAAGTTTTATCAAAGACCATCAACTTGTAGGAGCCTAAATCAATTTGTAAGAAGGCTATCTCATTAGGAGCATTGTAATCTATGATCATCTTTTTTAACTTTATCTCTACATCTATTTTTATTTGATTGTTCAGACCTTTCTATGGTAACTAAAGTTGAGTGAAATTTGTGGAAAACCATCCCCTTAGACACTTCATCAATTCTTTGCTAAGGAGTAACCCATATGTCTCTAGGATATCAACCACATGTATACCAATGACATCTTGAATTTTTGGGTTGACTATGAACTATATTTTCACATCCATCAATACACCTATGACTTTCACCTCTATTTTGTCCAGCTATATCACTATCTAGTTGGTAGGTTGAGGGGTGACCCCTAACTTTTGTGCTATGGATAACGACATGACATTACACAAAGCTCCTAAATCAATAAGGCAATTTCCAATATTCTTTCAATATATTTTGATACTGAGAAAAAATGGGGGCACCTCTACCTTGTCTTTAAACATAGTGGGCAATGCCTCGGTAGTGTTAAACTTGTTGCGATATCATCTTTTGAGGGGTAGTATTCTCACTGTGGGAAGTCTTTGTATGGTCTAGGGTCTTCATGAGCACTTTTTATTGTTGTGGACAATTTTGCAACATGTCAAACATGGACATATTAGCCTTTGTTTGTTTCAAGTCTTCCATTGCACTATATCTTTCGATAGACCAAGCAAGATTTTTTAATATAGTTGGTACATTCACTTGGTTTTTATTTTGTTGTCCTCCAAGTGGTAGTTTAATTCATGCTAGATTGTTGCTTGCCCTTGGATTAGGGGGAGTTGGTTGTAGTGCTGGAGGGATTCCATCTATTAGAGGTTCCTTTCTACTTCTCAGGTTGTAGGTATTTGGATTTTCATTGCAAAAGGAAAACATCTCTTCATGATGAAGGTCAAGTTCTTGACTAAATAGGAATGAGAACTCTTTAGTGGTTGATTGTTCTACCTATGCATTCTACATGGAGTTATAGGATTCTAATAGTATAGTGTTAAATTGGATGGGGGAGTGGTGTCATTTACTTGTGAGCTTTGATTCCTTTCTTGATTTTCATTATAGTACAAACCATTGTTAGTAGATGCATTCTGACCATCATCATATTGATTGATATCTGCATACTAAATGTTGTTATTTTTATTTTCTATAGGAATACTTCCATTATTTGGATGAGTGTTCCACTATCGGTTCTATCTCTAGAAGCCATTATTTCAATTAGGAGGATTGAAGTTGTTTCCTCCATTATTGTTTCCTGCATTCTTGTTGTTCCTATTGTAATTTTGGCCATAATTATTGTTTTAAGGACCAAAATTGTTTCTTTGGAAGTTGTTACTCTATCCTTGTGACAACCTAAGATGAGTCAACTCATTGTTCATTTGTGACATAGTCTTTTTCATCTAACCAATTTTGGACATAAAGTTATTTTCTGCTTCAATGGGGACTGCTACCTTTTGCTTGAAGAAGGTAGCTTTCAAAGGTTCATACCTTGGATATTTCAAAATAGGGTTCTCTAGAGTAGGTTCCTATTGTAATAGAACTAGATTCATAGATACAAATTGACTAGGCATGGTGGGTACTCTGACAGGGTATGTTGGCATTGTTGTAATAGCTTGGGCTAGAAGCATCAATCCTCCTCCATTAGGATTGGCTTGCTTAGTAAAAGTTATCACTTCTACAAAGACCTTTTCTAATTTATTGATATCTACTATAGGAAGCCTTCTTGGAAAGATAGTAGTAAGAGGGTCCATAGCATTTAGATAAATCTAAATAGTTGCGTCAACAGATATGGTATATGGTGTTTCTAACTTGTGATACACCATATGAAAGTGATGATTGAAGCACAAAATTATCTCATTGGATCCCTTCTAATTGATATGAATTGTTGATGTATCATTGTTGGGTTGAAAAAAGTTTTAAATTTTTCTAGGAACAATTTTTCAAAGGTGTCCCAATCTCCAATACATCTAGGTGAAAAATTGACATACCAATTGTAGGCAACTTCCTCCAAAGAATAGGAGAATAAACAAAGAACAACATCCTCATTCAAAATCTATTTTTAGTTGCAAATTTCTTTTAATACTTTAATGTGGTCTTTAGTAGTTCATGTTTCTTCATAAATGAACCTTGGGAAAAACTTTTCAAGATTCTTAGGGAGGTCATGGAGTGTACCTCTCAAGTTTATTGGTAAGTCTACAACATTTTTCAAAAAGGCCATCGGAGGATATGGTGGACCTAAGGCTGGTTGTTGAAGTGAGACTATTGGAACATGTGGGTGTCCACTAGGTGGTTGAAGTGGAGGTGGAGTTGAAGAAGATGATGAAAAGTCAAATGAAAGTGGTTGAATTTGGGGTATTCCTTTGTCACTACGTGGTTTGCAGAAGTGGGTAAGCTCAAGAAACTCATGTGCACTTGGCGAAGATCTTAATGCTCACTGAAATGGGGATGCTGGATCAAAACCCTCTAGTTTGCACCAATCTTGGAAAAAGTGCACCTCTATAGAAGTACACTTTCTCAAAAATTAGGTGCACCACATAATTTTGCACATGTACACACTTGCATAGTCGCAGATCTTCTGACTTGTAGACCTATGTACCTATGCACCTAAATTTCTCAAAAACTTATAAAATTTCCTAAACTTGTGGAAAGCACACATTTTCATAGGAGTATAAAATTTTGAAACTTTGGAAAATTTTCCCTCTTTTTTTGAGAATCAAAAGTGTGGCCCTCCTTCTAGTTCCACTTCTATTGAGTTGTTGTTATGTACGATGCTAAATGGTAGGAATTCTTGTGAACTCCTCTCTTGAAAATTTGATCTTGTGAATCAACTCCAAGGCTCTGGGTGATTTGGTGACCTACTAGAATCCATTCAATTTAAGATAATGTGATTGTTCACAAGGAGGCCTTTGCTAGTTTGTTTCAATTTCAGATGAGATGAAGATTCTGAACACTGCTTCAAAATAAAACATGTAAAAAAAAAGAACTATGTTTTTTGTTTTTTTTTTAATGTTTTTTATGAATGTAATCTAACCATGCAACTAGTATGAAATCTTATTCTAACAGGGGGTTAGTAAAGAAAATAACAAGAACTTTAAAGAAAATAACATGAAATTAAAATCCTAATAGACATAAGCTATGGAAAATGACACATCTTTGAGTTAAGCTTTCAAAGAAATTGGTAGGTAACTAATGAAAGAAGGAGCAACACTTCCTTGATTCTACTAGTGCAATCATCAGTGAGAAATTTAATGATCGTATGATGTTTCAACCTTCATCAAATCACAAGGCCATGAAAAGTGTTCTCGTGTGAGATGAAAAGTTTTGCAAGCACAATTCGATGATTTCTTCTCAAGCTAGTTACATTAGCGAAATCTGTCTAAACCATAACAAACACCAAAATTAATGTATCACATAGCCATAAACAAAGCAATAAACTTTTGGCTCAATAATAATTCCATGAACATAAATTCACAAAAATATGACACATTTAGGTAAGAATCACAACACTCCAAATGCGAGAACCAAAAGAATAATTTTATTACAAAATAATGATCGCCCCAATTACATATTACAATGGAGTATTTAAAAGAGATCATCTCCTCAACTTGTGTTGAGAGTGAGAGATATCTTCATGCAATAAAATTCTTTTAATTTAATAAAATAAACTAATTATATACAAACTAATAATCTAATTGGTGCTAAGAAGGACTCCATCCATTTTATATTTATTAATCAGATGCATGAGCCTTTACATGTTAAAAAATAAAGAATTTATGAGAGGAGAAAGAATAAGAAAGCCTTCAGTTGAAGTGGAAGTGTCTGAAAGTGCCAAAAATGGAAGCTGATCCTTTAGTAGGCATTTGTTAGAGTTAAACTACCATCAAAATGTATTTCTGATGCATGGAAAGCTCTATTTTTGGAACTAGAAATTAACCATTAGCACACCTCTAGAAAAGAGGACATGTGCACCTATGGACCTAGAAATCTATGGAAATTCACACCTATGGACCTATAGAGCTATGCACCTCAAAAGGGTCCAAAATCTTAAAAATTTACTCAGTGTTAAAATTAAAATTCTAGCTTTTGGGTTTTGTTCCCCTTCATCCCAAAGTTATGTTTGGATGTTTTTCCTTGACTTTCTCTGTAATCTTAGTAATCTTTGCCACATCTGATAAATTTAAAGCCTCATATTTATCTTTGACCTTCTATCTATAGTTGTCTACCTCAATTCAAGTCTCAGAAAAATCTTTGAGTTTGGTATCCAACTCTAATAATGCTTCCTCTTTTTTAAAAGTCTACTAGATGTCCTCATCATTAGAAGCTTCCTCAAAAATATTCCTAAATCTCTTCACTACTACCTCTACTGGCAATAACTTCCCA
Source organism: Cupressus sempervirens (assembly GCA_028749045.1). Classification (NCBI taxonomy): domain Eukaryota; kingdom Viridiplantae; phylum Streptophyta; class Pinopsida; order Cupressales; family Cupressaceae; genus Cupressus; species Cupressus sempervirens. The sequence goes on from CM053793.1 coordinate 396,559,283, forward strand.
CATTCCTCATCCTCAAAAATCTCTAAGCACACATCACTATAATACCTCTCTACTTCCAAAATTTTCTCTCAGGCTTGACCCTTGAGTCGATGAATTTCCACATGTAATTTTACCCTTACTTTATTACTTTTCACAATTTATCAATCCAATCATCAATTAAACCCACTTCCTCCAAGGTATATACATCTATCAAAATCCTATATCTTTGCCCCTTTATGGCCTACAAAACTTGTAAGTCCTTACTCCAAGCACACACTTCATCCATGATACTGAAATCCTGCTTCAAAATTGCTACCATCTTATTTACATTCTCCTACATAGCGTGTAGTAACTTCAAATTCCCTTGGATAATACTAACACCTTTTCTTCAAAACTTTCTTGCCACTACTGATAGGCTTTCAAAAATGGGTCTAGATGCACAACCCTCCCTTCTTTGAGTACATCATTTAGGGTCCCCTCAGGGTAATTAAAGTCTAAGCAACCAAAAAATTTGGCTAGATATCCTCTTAGGATTTCATTTTTCTTCTGAAGTGTTCTAAGTTTGGCCCCTTCCTAGTCCATGCTTCTAAAAACTTCTTTTATCCCCATTATCACCATCAATCTAGCTATATCTAGTGTGGGCCTCCTAAGCATGACCTCTCTAATATGATAATCTTGTGGGTCTAATCTTTCTGCATCTACATCAGGAGGAGGGATAGCCACTTGAGAAAACAAACCCTAATCTTGAGTGTTGTTGAAAAATGCCAACGGTCTTGCTTCATGTGATAGGGACTCAGGTTTATTCAAGACCTTAGCCAATTCAAGGATATCCTCCTCATCTGCACAAAATTATGGCTTCATGCTTCTTATCATTTCTTTTCTTAGCCACCTTGGAATCTGTTGACTTGAAGGCCTACCTTAGGAGGATGAAGGAGTATGCATAGCTACCTCCTTTCCCTTATCACTCCTCCCTGGAGTTCTTTCTCTTTATGAAGACTCTCCTTCTATGGCCTCCATCTTTGTGGATCATGTTGCTTGCACTTCATTTTCTTAGGAGGCTTGCTGAGAATATTCTATTATCCATCCCTCTTTTGACACTTCATTAGTTGTCATTTGTTGTGGCTCCTCTTTTGGTTCCAGGTTCTAAACCTATTCTTCTTCAGAACTTGGAGGCAAAGGAGTAAATGATCCTTTATCCACCAACATGACTTATGGTGGGGATAGGGGAATAAGATCAAGACCTTGTGATTCTAGTGGCATCTACATCTAGTCCTCCTATTGGGGTTCATCTGTAGGGGTATCCCTGATCTTATCCCCAACTAATTCTATTCCCATGGGCATGAAGTCAAAATATGACATTTTAAACACATGATCACCCTCCACATTCTTCTCATCCACCCATTATTGTACTTCATTTTCTGAAGAGGAAACTTGCAAAGGTTCCTCTAGGGAAAATGGTGGTGTTACCATGGAACTTCTCCTCTTTTCCTATTTTGTGGCTCTAGCTAGCTGAGTTCTTCTCTCTATGGGTACATCCTTCTCATCTACTTCCTCTTCTTCCTCTTCTTCTGCTCCCTCAATAATAGGTTTTGGGATAGATGGGAAAGGAACCATCCTTCTAATCATCCTTTGCCTCTTCTTCATTGGGATCTTGATCTTCTTCTATTTTTTGGAGGTAGAAGGGGATGTTGGTTCTACCTATGAAGGTAGAGAGACTTGTTGGATTTCACTCTCTTCAATCTAGTTGGTTGAAAATGGAGGCAATTGAGGGTCAGGCTAGTCTTGAGAAGCCCCAATGTCTTATGATCCCTGCACATCTTCTCCCTACTACTGAGGAAGTACCTATACTTCACCCTCTTTTGTATCAGCCCTTTGAGGAGAACTCTACTTTCTTTTTCCTTTTCCTTTCCTCTCTAGAGGGTGATAGTATCCAACTAGCCTATCTAGTTGGTACATCATCTTTAGCCTTATTGGTGACTAGACTATAAACATAGGAATAGTAACCTTCTTCCCTTTACCTTTATTTGGACAAGCTTGTGCATGAAAAATCACGGTGTTAGGTATTTGATCTAGTTGGAATGGTTTCTTGATCCAATTCTATGTCATCCTAATGACATGCATTTCCCTATGGTTTATATTATCACTTTTGTCTCTTTCGACCTTAGCCTTCATTATGGGCCACTCACCGATCTTATCTATGTTGAACAAGGGATCCAACAGCTCCCCTAAGTTTTTCTTTAGTATCTTCTCAAACCCTTTTTACCCAGATACAAATTCATCCTACAATAGTCCCTAATATGGAAATCATAGTAATTTATTGCATTCATCTAGTGGTCCTCAATGGCCTCTTCATGGTGAAATTCCCTACCAACCAGACTCTCAACTTGACCAATATTGTCAAAATAAGGCCTAGTAGAATTGTACTCCTCAAGAGGATATTGTTCCCACTCCCATTCAAAAGATGGAATATATTGCTTCTACTTAACCTAGTATGGTCCTATGACCAGGGGCCATGTCCAACATGGTTTTCATTGTCTCCTTACTCTATCATATGTAGATTCAATCTGCCATGCAATTTCCAATAGGACTAGTATATCACAAGGATATCTAGGGAGCTTCTTTGGATTTACATTGGCACTAGTTACTCTTAGATATTTGAAGGTCTTAAACTAAAGTTAGTAGGCCCTAAGAGTTGTTATCTATGAAACTGTATCATCAGATAACTGTTTTGCATAGTCTCCCTCAATAAATTAGATGATAGAAAAAATGGATGCATTATTCACGATTCTGTATTCTTTGCTCTATCTCAAGAACTTCTTCTTCACTAATTGAGGGTAAAAAATGTACAACCAAGCATTCGGATCAAGTATGCTACCCTTCTTGTATAATTTAGGATAGTTTTTTGCCCTTGCTGCTAGCAAATATACTAAATATGAAGTCACATAGAACTTCTTCTTATCTTTGACTACCTCCAATTGTTCACACAAGTTCTCACACAATGTGGTGGCCCAATAAAGTGGAATCCTTGTCGGCTTAATAGTCTCAAAATTTACCATGAAAACATTCAAGTGCCCAACCACTAGCAGACCCATCACCCTACTCAGTAGAATAATAGAATATCCAATATCTTCCTTCATGTACCCCTTTTCATATACACTTTTCTTATCACCTTTCCTAGAGGAGTTTTTTCAATGACATAGGATGATTGAATGATATCTATCACCTCTTTGAGGTTTTTATGTGCTCCCTAGACCACCTTTTAGCTACCTCATATGTGAGTCTAATGAATTGGTCTACCCTAGGGATTGGATGACCCTCTCAATGTTATTGGGTTAGAGGTCAAGATCAAATTTTCTAACTACACTCCTCACCACCCTTTCCTCATAATGATCTTAGATGACTTTACCAATATTGGGTGTAAAGCTACATTCACTAACCCTGATCAGATCAAAGTAGATACCAAGGCCGATCTCTCCTTGGGCTTGTTGCATATCCTAAGGAACTCTACTAGATCATTGTGCCCTAAGTCTATATCCTTAATTGTTGAATAATCATCTTGGAATATTGACTTTGATGACACACTTTGGAACTTGAATACAATGGGTTTAGGTGCCATTTTCCTACTAGATGAAGATGCCATTTTATCTGCATGACAAAACAAAGATGTCCATTAGTTCAAAATCAAGAACTATAATGCTTAGTATATAAATTAAATGAATATAAGGTGCTTTGTGTTTTGTGGGGGTTTGTAGTAGCACACTAGATTAGGTGCATGACTAAGCACCACTTTTTTTTATGTTCTTAAAATGTCCTTTTCAAGGGAATGTGCAATAATGCAACTAGCTAGGTGCATGTCTATGCACCCTTTATGGGTTTAAGTTTTTGTATATGTAGAGTGCCTTATTATTTTTTTGTTTGTTTGAATTGCATGTGGGGGGTGTGTAGCTGCACACCAAGTCAAGCACACAACTGCACACCCTATGTATTTGTTTTCACTTGTGTTTGTGAAGCTTTTGCATTATGGGGATGCATAGGAGCACACCAAGCCAAGAGCACTACTATGCACCACTCTGGGTCTTGCAATTATTTTGGTGTGTGGGTGTGAAGGGTAAAAGAAACATGCACCTAGCAAGATGTGGAAGTGCAAACGCTCAGAAGGTGGTGAGTTCGGTGAGTGCAGAGTTCAATGATTACAAGCCGTGAGTGAAAAACAAAGAGAATGAAGTGAATAGTTTGGAGGGGTGGGGGTTTTATATAACCCCACTCACCTTTGGTGGTGTGTCAATGCATTCATACATAGGTCGCATTGGCACATCACCAAAGGTGATGCACAATTGCACAATAGGGAAGTTGCGCAATAGCATAAACACATTTTTTTATTTTTTTACTTTTCAACTCTTCAAATTTTCTCAACTAGGACTTGAGATGCGAACTTAGGGATAGGTAGGGCCTCAAAATTGGCCCAAATGTTGAAAAGAATGAATTAGGGTGGTCCCCATTTCAATTAGGAAATGGGGCATGCATTGTGGAACCACAATAGGAAGATGCTTAGAAGTGATCATTGTAAGCCTTAATAGACCAACTTTATACTACAACACTAAAGCTTATGGGTATCATCCCTGTAATCACCCAAAAATGGTCTTCTAGACTATGAGCCCCCTTTCTAGCATTTTTTCATAATTTATTTAATGGTTTTTTTTTAATCAAATCCTCAAAAATTTATTTATTTGATTATAACCTATGGTATGACCACTTTATCCCAAGTTCATATTTAATTAAAATAACATGTCCCCCTTTTAATTAAACAAAATTTCCCATTCATCTCTTATCCTAAATGTACACACATAAATCATTATTCCCATTTCAATAATAAAGGAAAATACAATTTTGTCTACACATGAATGCACAATTTCTTATGTGAGAGGAATATTCTATTTTTAAAATAACTTAATTCTCCTCTACACATTTCAAACCCTCTCAAAAATCAACCATTAATTGTGATTGGTTGAGATGCTTATGCACATGGATCACTCCCACTTTCAAGCTCCACCCTTGATTACATTCATCTTGCCTCTTAATCTCTACCATATATTTTTATTTAAAAGGGAGGGCTCTCTCATACAAAAAAATCTTAGTCTCTCATGCTATTGTTATGCTATAGGTTTTCTTGGAGATTTTGGAGACTTGGAGCATTCTAGCATTTTTGGATTTTTGCATTTTAGCTTAGCTCTCATTCTACTTATATTATAGCATACTTTTTATCTTAGTTTTATTTATGCATTAGCTTAGTTCTCTTTGTTTTTTATAAGATAAATAGGTTTTAAGGGATCCTGAAACCCATAAGTTTTACAAAAAACAAGGCTGATAATAAGCAAAAGAAGCCCAGCCAAAATAGAGGTCCAATAGCTGAAAAAAGCCCAAAGGCCCAACCCATAACAAAGGCCCATAGAAAGGCTAGAAAATGAACAAAGTAAAACAGACTATAGAAAGCTTGTCTAAAAGTCAAAAGCCAAAAAGACAAAAATACAAAAGACAAGAAAACTAGTCTTTAGTAATCTTCTCCATTTCTTGCATAGTCTGAGTTGCCTCAACTATCTTTTGTTGCTCCTTAGCCATTTGATCCTAGACCTTCTTCATACCATGATCCATATCAAAGAATGTACTGCTAGTGGCCTTGTCATCATCCGGCCTGGCCTTCTTCCTGTTCTATCCTCCCTCCTCCACCAGGAAGCCCCTATCCTTAAATTTATCAGCTAGGGATTGGATGTTGTCATTCATTGAACTCAGGAGAGAAATCATTTGACTTGCCAGGTTGTGGTTGTAGTTTTCAAGATTTTTAATTCTCCTTTCATTTAAGCTTTCTCTGTTATCCTGGTCCTCTTGGCTATCAATACTAGTCTTTTTCTTAGTACTTTCCATCTGGGATACCTTTTCTCTAACTTCCTCTAACTCATGGAAGAGCCATTTGATTGATCTAAAGTTGTCAATCATACTACTATGGACATTATTAAGAAGGTTCATTCCAATCTCCCTTATGTTGTCTAAAATGGCTAGGATTGCTCCTCCAAATTGTCCACCAGGATCTGAGGGTTCATAACTTCCCTAAAAATCCCCATAGTAGTAGTCCTCACATTGAAATTTTTCTAGGCCTTTCTTCTATTATTGACCTACACTTCCCCCTCATTCTCACTAGTGATGACATTCACTTATTCCTTTGAAGGAGGCTGAGATTGGACAGGGGAGAGGGGAAGAGGAATAGCATCCATCCTCTGATTTCTAGTCTCCTCAACTCTTGCTACCTCCCTCTTCTATTTTTTCCCAAGTTTCTCCTCTTCCAACTCCTCCTCCCACTCATTGTCAGAATCTTCCATATCCATTTGCTCCTCCTCCTTAGCATAACTCTCTTTTGCTTGAGCTTGGTCGTGATCCCTAGGGCTTTTCCTACTGGGAGTTGTAGCTGTGGAGCTTAGTTCTCTTTGTTAGATTGCATTTCATTTAGAATAACTTGCATTTTATTCTAGATTCTTGGATATTGGCACTCTTCTCTCTACTCTTTGAATCTCTTCTTCTATGGTGCACCTTGCAAGGGTTTCATAGTTTGGTTCATTTGAGAGACACCATCTCATAGTCTTTGCACATCATAGATAGAGAGCTATAAGCCATCTCTTGAGACTCCCTCTTCTACGGGTTCTCTCAAGAATAATGGTTTATAGAAGTGTGACACTTTTATGCACACATTTTTGGTGCCCACTGTGGGGCTTGAGTCAAGTGTCTAGCTCCATTTTCTTTCATTTCTCATTTCTAATTTTTTATAGCAACATATTAGATCTAATCAAGTGCTTTTGTAGAGTTTTCACTTTGGTTTTAAGGCTAACCCATATGAAGATTGGTTTGAAGGCCAAAACCCTAGGTTTTTGAAGATTTGATCATATCTCCTAAACCACTTGGAGTTTGGTTTTGAATTTTTTTTGCAAGTTTACTATGTGTCTAAGATGTCTCAGTCCAATTTTCAGATCATTTTGACTAGATTTGCATTAGTTATGAATTTTTTTCCCATAAAAAGTCATTCTAGGTTGCAAATTAGCAACTTTTTCAAAAAATCTTACATTTTTAGAAAGCTTTTTGAATTCTATAGGGGGTACTTTCTTTGTGTTTTGAATTTTGAGGTCATATTAAGGACCAAAACTCGATTTGATAAATCTAGTCTATTTTGACAAAATGGGTCCCTAGGGCACAAATGAAGAGATTTTTTTTAATTTCTTCCATTTTTGGAAATTTCTCTAGTTTTTAGTAGGGTTCTTTTCTTTTCATTTCTATTTTTGGATCCAAAATCATAGAAAAAAAGTCCAATCTTGTTTACTAGGTCAAAAGCAAAGAGTAAAAATGAGAGCATTTGTGATTAGCTTGCACTTTCTTTGCATACACTTGGTTGGAAGATAACTTGAATTTTTTAGGCAACTAACCACTTTATGTTTCAAGTCTTACTTGGTTGTTATGCCCTAACCTTGATTTCTTTGCAAGGAGTTTCTCATTTTTATTGCTAAAAAGAATGCATGTGAAAGCTTCAAATGCACAAGGGCTAGTAACACTTGTTGCAGGGCTTCCCAATGAATAAAAACCCAAACTTTTCTTCTTTTTTTCATGTGTGGCATCTACTAGTTGTTCATTTTTTGTAGGCACATTAAACTTGAAATTGGGATTCCTTAGTGATAGGAGAGTATGCTCTTCACCCTTGTGGTAAATCAAAAATCTTGATCCACCTTTGGATTTCAAAAGTAAGGGGGTAATTGAATCTTCTTGGTGTGTTTGAGGGAAGCAATTGAGGTAGGAGAGTATGCTCTTCACCCTTGAGGTGAATTATAAATTTTGACCCTTGACAGTGGATCCATTTTTTTGTAGTTAGGATCCTTTAGAGGGCCTACTCTCAAACAACCTAAGAGGAATGACCCAAGTGGGGACAAAAAAATTACTCAAATGTTCCAACCCACTATAAACTCAAGGCTATCAGGACACAAAACCTTGGTAGATGTAGTGTTTTTCTTTTCTTAGTGTGATTGCTTATGGGATTTTGACCATGAGGAGATCACTAGGAAAGAACACTTAAGGTGTTCTTGTGACCATGAGGTCTATTACCCATTGCAAGGTGGAGTGTCCCTTAAATCAATGAAAGAGGAACATTATGAATGAAAGTCATTTCCAAACATTTTAGGTTATTAGCTACCCTATTTTGTTGCTCAACTTCTTAGTGCAAGGATCAGTCCTAGTGCACTACCTGGATCACCCCAAGATTTTACACTCACCATCTATGTTCCCTTGGTTGTGCTTATGGAATTTCCATGACAAAGCCAGTGTCTCTTGTGGGAAACCACTTGGTGTGAGGAAAATGAGCATCAAGCATGGGCCAATTTATTGAGTAATGAATCATGACTTTTAAATAGATAATGCTTGATGTATTCTCGAATGTGCTAGACCTATGGAAATCTTTTGAACATACACATGATGATAGTTCTAAGGCTTTCTTCTAAGACCTTACATATTCTTTATCATCCAAGGCTTCCTTTTTTTTTGCTTTATTGTTTGGAGATTACTCCATGTGTCACTATCTTTCTTGGAAATAAATTTCTTTTCAACATCAAACTTGTTATGCTATCAACTATTGTAAAACTTTTGTAACCAAGTCAAAGCATCAAGTCTTAACATTTTTCTTGTGTTTATTGCTAAGGGGAGTCTCATAATTTTATTTTTCCTTTTCATGTCTCTAGTGCTTGAACTTTCATAAAGTGGATCTTTGGTCTTAGTACTATTGGTCTTTCTATCGTCATGGTCTATGTCTACTTGCTAGTTATCTTTTTGCTGAAATACTTACCTTGATTTCTTGACTACACTCTTATGTTGGGAAAGTTGTTAACTTGTTAGCCTACTTTCTCTATCTATTTGGCTATTTGGCTTCTTTCCTAGATCTTGACTTGAGTCACTAGTGTTGTAAGTTTCTTGGACACTTTCTTAATAAGTCACTTTACTCTATCTTTACTATTTTGGCAAGCGAACACTCTACTTCTCTAATTTGGACATCAAGTTATCTTGTGTCACGTTCTTAGCTTCCTCTAGTCTCCTTCATACTTGATTATCTATCTATCACTATGGCATTCAATCCTTGTGCTACCAAACCTCAACCAAAGCTAGATGATCATAAGATCCTCCATGCCACTAAAGAGTTTCAACATCTATATGCTCAATACAAAGAACTAGAAGAGAAAAAAGATCTTTGTTACCTTCATTTCTCTAAGCATATGATAGAAATGAAGTCTAAACTTGAGAAAAGATTAGAGGAGAAGTTTTAATTCTTAAATGAATCTCCCTTAAGACTTTTACATACACATGGTTCATCTTCTTCAAGGTCTACATAGTCTACTCCAAGACATCAAATGTCTTCATCTTTTAGATCTAAAGACCTCCTTAGAGAGAAAGAAAGTGATACCTCCATTGAGCCTATTCAAAGCTATCATGATGGACCTACCTCTAACCAATACAATGATGAAGACATGGATGCATACCATTCACTTGAGAAACAACAAAAGGACTCTAGACATACTTTTGATATAAATTTTGTTCCCTTGGAAGATTCCTATGATGACACTTTGCAAACACTTCTTGGCACCAAGCTCATCATGTTACCTAAGTCTAGCTCATATGGAAACCCATTCTTGTATATTTATTGTGCTTATCATCAACATAATGAGCATATTACTTTAGATTTCATTGAGTTGAAACATAAAATACAATATCTTATTGATAATGGGATTAATGCAACCTCTAATGACTCATGTGATGAGGATAGTTTTCTTGAGAAATATCATATCAATGAACCCAGGTCTAGTGATGATTTCCTTGATACCTCCACTTCTTCCAACACTTGTGCACCTCCTAACACTTCAAATATTTCCAATATGTCTCTATCAAATAAAGAACCTAATGCTTTTCATGTACACTATGCCTATCCTTAAGGGCTAGCTCGAAAAGAAACTCAAGCTAACCTTCACTTGGCTGCAAAAAAATTTCATGCTACTAAGCCTAAAGATCCAAGAAAAAATCCATTTGTTGTTCATTCTCCCTTGTCCCTAGAAGTGGCTCCATGTCAAGAGGGCTCTTAAAAAGAAAAATCTATAAATGTCAAGAAGGATCAAGATCAAGCACCCTTTCATCTCATTCAAAATTTCACCCCTTTGTATCCTATTTGTTTTCTATCCCCCAAGTATGATGAAGATACCACTTCCACTATCTCCCTTGAGCTTACTGAAAATTATGAGAAAAGTTCTCTTCCTATGCTATCCAAAGCTACTTGTCAAGATCAAAGTGTTCCCTCATGTTCTACTTCTCCATATCCACTTCAAAATTGTGTTCAAGCTTCAAGCGATCCTATTAAAAATGTTCTTCCTATCAAAGCTACTCATGAGTCTATTGATGGCTTTGATTATCTTGTTCACTCTAAAGATCTTGATATCCCTTTTCATTATCCATTGCATCTCCTAAGTCTATCCTTGATCCTCATCCATCAAGGCTAAAGTCTTCAAACCTTCTATCTATATTGGGATCTTATGTTCCTTCATCTCCTAAATTTTCTACTCCTAGCTCTCCCATCATATCTCAAGATCAACAAAGACATTCATCCTTGATGACTTTTCACCCATCTATCCATCTAAACTAATCATATCAGTCTTATTCATCAACAAATCCCAAGTCCTTTGGAAGTGAGAATAAACATAAGTATCCATTGAAAAATGAAGATCACTATGTCCCATCTAAACAACATGTGAATGCTAAGAAGGAAAATGCACAAAAGGGACTACAAAGATCCACTATTAAGAGAGCTAAATAAAAGAAAATATGGGTTTCTACATCCAACATTGAAGAAATATGCTCTAAAGTATTCAAAGGAAAATCTAAAGCTATATGGATTCCCAAGTCTCTTTTGAAAGACTTGAATATTGAAAATACTTCAAAGTTGACATTTAGGCTTCCAAAGGCTTCCATTCCATCTTCTTCCAAAAATCTTCTTAAAAATATTCCAAAGCCTTCCATTGCACTTTTTTCCAAATCTCTTCTACCACCTCATACATCTAAACCTCAAGCTATTTCATCTATGATTCCTCAATCATTCCAGCACCCTTCAAGGTCTGTGTCAATGTTGATCTTGTCCAGTATTTCAACTACCCACATGAAATCCTCTAAATCTTACACTTATATTCTATACATGAACTCTTATCCTCCATATACTCTTCCTACTACCATTTCTCTTTCATCATCATATCAACATCTTTGAGCATACCTTTCTATGGTCTTGGATTATCATGACTTATCTTTCCTATAGGAGTGCTATTGACATTCAAATAACTTGATCTTTTTCTAAAAATTCAAAAAGCAAAAAGATAAAAATTCAAAAAAAAAAAAAAAAAAAAATGTGCATTGGTGAAACCCACTTATTTTGGCACCTTGTTAGCAAAAGTAAAGAGAAATAAATTCATCCTATGGTGAAAACTACTTATTTTGGCACCTTGGATAAGAAACATGATGAAAACCTAATAAACAATAATCATGCATAATTCTTCCATCATCCATCTATCTCCTTTTCCCTCTTCCTCTTTAATCTTGACATTGTTGAGCTATCCTTGCATATTGGCTATCTTACCCATGAGATTCTCTATTATGCTTTTTCATTCATTCATATCCTTCATATCCAACTTTATTCTTATTGCTCTATCCCATTTCCATCCTATCTAGTTGACCCCTTGGTCTTGATCACAATAAATAAAACATGGTTCTCATAGGTCTCTTGATATGGTTACTCTTTTAGACTACACACTTCATGCTATCTCACTTATTGGCTTCCATTACTTATCCCATATCCTATCTCAATTAGTGGCTTCCATTGCTTATCCTATATTTTATCTTTCTCATTGCTTCCATTGCTATCTAAAACCTTATTCATTTTGCTATCTTTTTCTATCTTGGGTACTCATAGGGAGTCAATCCTTGAGGATCACTTTCACTCACTTCATATTCCTTACCTATCCATCTCTATCTATCCACTAGCTTCCTACTTCATATTATACACCTTGATAGACATTGGGAGAAAAAGATGTGATCTTTCTTGAGAACTAGTAATCTCTAAATCATTCTAAAAATTTCAAAAAATTCATATATGATGCTGAAAAAATTCTAAAAATTAAAAAAATGTCCTAAAAAAATGATCATCTTATTGAAAAACTAGTAGTAGGTGCTTTAATGTATCACCAAAAAAAATCAAAAAATTCAAAAATACAAAAAATATTGAAAAATTCCTAAAAAATCTGCCAAGTGGTGAAAACCTAGAAATAGGTGTTGCTTGAGACCCTTGTACCTATGTCTATCAATCTCAATCACCCACTTCGTAACACATTTCCTAGCTTGGTATTTTTTCTTGTCCTTGTCTTGTGGAATAGTTTCTTAGCCTATTTGAAGTCTCCTTATGCATTAGGGTTTCTTAGGACACTCACAAAATAATGTTTCTCAACACTTTTTAGATAATCTACCTATAGTCTCTGATGTCATGATATTTCTCACTATTAGATTCAAGTCTTGAAGAAATGGCCAAATGACTCACACACACTTAAATACTTAAACAACTAAACTATGTTGATCTTTATTTTGATTGTGTGATGTCTATGCTGATTTCTTTGCTATATGTTCCCTCTTTTATAGTTTTTTGGGGATGTCATTGACTAGAAGATTGGGGGCATGGGGCATTGATGAAGAGTTATGCAAGAGCATCTTGGGTGTAAGGGAAATCTTGCATCACCCAAAAATATTTTATTTTTAGCATTTTCTATTTTAATAAGGAGTAGTAGACAAGGTGGTTACTATTTATGGGAACTTTCTATTTCTAGTAAGTTTGTCATAAGAGCTTAGAATGTTCTCATTTTCTACATGAAGGTTCATTTTAGAGATATAAGCCTACCATAAAAATTTCATTGCACCAGCTTAAGTATCAAAGAATCTATTGTAGATTTTTGGTAAAAAATTTTGCAGAAAAATCTTCAGGCTCAGCGTTGGAGGCCTTAGATTGCCCAGATGTGGTCTGAAAACTTGACAGAAGGGCGCTAGCACCATTCCAAGCATGTAGATTAGGAGCTAACATTTTTGAAAAGTGGATAATAGCCAATCGAAGCAACAGTTTGTGAGTTATGGACTTCAGAAGTTTGGATACTGAAATTTCCAAAATAATTTGTCAAAGATATATTTGGCTAACTCTATGTGTATTTTTAGGGTCTTTCACCCCTACGTATTAAGTTTAAGCATCTAGAACCTTCTTGGGTGGCATAAAAATACCTATTTAAGAAAGGCCTGAAGATTGTCTAGGATAGCTCTGGGTGATAGTTCACAGCATTATCTTGTAGATTATTGTAATGAATGCACCCATCTAGATTAGCATATTGTTATTGAGAATTCTAGAATTCCACATTTGTGGCAATAATAAGAAGTTTATATTTTTTTTGTCACATTTGTTGTTGTTTCTTTAATTCTATTATGAGTTTATAGTATTAAGGGGAGTCCCCTGCATCAAGTGGTATTAGAGCTAGAGTTCTTGAGCATGTGGACAGATCACTGACTATGAGGTAGTTCACACCAAGATTGTGGTTTGGTCTAAGCACGTAGATAGGTTGTCAATTGTGAGGCAATTTGCACTAGGGTTTCAACAGAAGCACCAAAATGCATCCATGAAGAGAGCATAGCAGAAGAGCTATAGGTGTTACACCTGAGGGTTTTTGAGCCCTCCAAAGAAAAATGCAAGCATTAGAAGAACAAATAAATAGAGGAATGAATCTTCTCGTAAGAGATGAAAGTGAGGATGAGGATGAAGTAGAAAAAATGCTGAAGTAGAGGCAGTTCTAAACCTAGAGGAAGAGAGGCTTTTTAGGGCCATCTCCAAGATTAGAAAAGGACCTAAGTTTGAGGTTCCCACATTTTCAAGAAATCTTAACCTAGAAGAGCTGATCGATTGGATGAATGAACTAGAAGAGTTCTTTGAGTATGAAGATATTGAGGATCTGGATAGGGTCAAGTTTTTGGAAGCAAAATTGAAGGGACATGCAAAGATCTAGTGACAAGAGGTTCAGTTGAAATGAAATAGAAAGGAAAAAGACAAAATCACCAAATGGGATTAGATAATAGCTAAAATGAAGTGACAATTCATTCCTATGGATTATGAGGTTGATCTCTTGAAGAAGATGCAAGGAATGAAGCAAGCGAGAAAATTTGTTCAAGAGTATACCAAGGAGTTCTACCGAGTTATCATTAGAACTAGCCATGCAGAAGTTGATAAGAAGAAAGTCACCCATTATCATAATGGGTTAACGCCCAACATTCAAGATGAGCTAAGTCTAGTTTAGATGAACAATATTGAGGAGGCATACCAGTTTTCCCTAAGACTTGAGGAGAAACTAAGAAAGAAGTTTTGACAATAAGAATATTGGAAGAGATCATGGTGGAAGATCTAGCGAACAATCTTATGGAGGTTGTAATGATGATTTGAAGAAAAAGGATAAGGCTAGGAGTAGTAACCAAAACCAAAGGGGAAAAAATTCCAAGTGTTTCCATGATCATAATGATAGAGATTAGAGAGGAAGAGGCAGAGGACAAGGATCTGGAAGAGGAGGCTTCTATGGAAAAAATTTTCACTATGGGGAATAAGGGCATAAAGCATTTGAATGTACCTAGCACTAAGGAAGGATAGATCAAAGAATACAAGGTCAAGTGAGAGTTGTACATGTTGATGAAGATGCCATATCCTCACATTCTAAAGATGCTAAAAGAGGAGAAGTCCTAGTTAACAGAAGAGTTCTATTGAGTGGTGAAAATGAACTTGATCAAAGAAGGAGTATGTTTCGAACAAGGTGCAGATATGAAGATAAGTGTTGTGATGTGATCATTGATGGTGGAAGTATTAACAATCTAGTGTCAGAAATGATAGTCACCAAGGTCAAGCTGAAGAGATAGAAACACCCACATCCATACCATATTCTTTGGGTTCAAGATCACCACAAGGTTATGGTCAATGTGTAATGATTAGTGAAGTTCAAGATTAGAAGCTACTAGGATGAGGTACTGTGTGATATCATACCTATGGACATATGTCATATGTTACTAGGTAGGCTATAGTAGTTTGACAAACATGTTGTACATGATGGTTGAGCAAATACCTACACTCTAACTAAGGATGGAGTGAAACATAAGTTGAAGTCATTGAAGGATAAAGAAGAAAAGGTATGTAGTGCTACTAGAATATGTTTTGTTGATGGAAAAGAGTTTATTATAGGTATCAAACATGGGCATATGTGTTTTTGTATAATTCCTAAAGATAGTAAAGAATAAGTAGAGGAAGTACTTGTAGAAGTTGCAAATATATTGGAAGAGTTTTCTAATATTGTATCAGATAATGTACCTAGTAGATTGCCCCCAATGAGGAAGATCAATCACCGAATAGATTTGGTTCTAGGAGAAAATTTTCCATACAAGGCAGCACATAGAATGACACTAATAGAAAGTGAAGAGTTGAATAGGAAAGTTCATAAGTTTTTGTAGAAGGGGTTGATTCAAGAGAGTCTGAGTACATGTGACGTACCAATAGTGTTAGCACCAAAGAATAATGGAGAATGGAGGATGTGCATAGATTCTTGTGCTATCAAAAAGATCACCATCAAGTATAGGTTTCCTTTGCTGAGGATGGATGATATTATGGACTATTTGAGTGGAGCTCAATATTTCACAAAGATAGATTTGAAGAGTGGGTACCATCAAATTTATATCAATGAAGGTGATGAGTGGTAGACTGCTTTCAAGACAAGGGAAGGACTGTATGAGTGGTTAGTTATGTATTTTGGGTTAACCAATGCACCAAGCACTTTCATGAGGCTCATGAATGATGTATTGAAGGAATTTATAGGTAAGTTTTTCATTGTTTATCTAGATGATATATTGATATTTAGTAAGACATTGAAGGATAATTTGATTCATATTCACAAGGTGTTTGAAAAGTTGAGGGAAGAAAAGTTGTTGATAAAACTAAAGAAGTGCAGTTTTATAAAAAAAGAGTTGGTGTACTTGGGATTTGTAGTCTTAGGAGAAGGTCTAAAAATGGACCTAGAGAATGTGAAGGCTATCCTGGAATGGCCTACTCCAAGGAGTACAAAAGAGGTAAGATCTTTTCATGGACTAGCTACATTTTACAAAAAGTTCATAAGAAGTTTTAGTAGTATTTGTGGACCCTTGAATGAAACAATGAGAGGAGATAGGAAAGAGTTTAAGTGGACTATAGGAGTAGATAAAAATTTTAATCTATTGAAATAGAAAGTTATAGAGAATCCTATTTTAGCACTTCCTAATTTTAACAAGGTGTTTCAAGTAGACTATGATGCTAGTGGTACTACAATAGGAGCTATTTTGAGCCAGGAAGGTAGACTAGTTGCTTATTTTAGTGAGAATTTGAATGATGCAAAAAGAAATTATTATGTTTATGATCAAGAATTTTATGCTATAGTTCAAGCATTGAAGAAGTGGAGAAACTATCTTCTTCCTAAGGAGTTTTTTTTTAGTATACTATTCATCAAGCTTTGTAATATTTGAATAGTAAAGGAAAATTGAACCAAAGGAATTTAAAGTGGGTTGAGTTTTTATAGAGTTACACATTTTTTTGGAAACATAGGAGTGGGAAGTCTAACAAAGTTGCAGATACTCTTAATAGAAGACAACTTTTTCTAATAGAAATGTAGCTAGAGGTGGTTAGGTTCAAGGAACTCAGTACATTGTATCTAGATGATCTTGATTTTGGTGAAGCATGGAAGGCTTGTATAGAAATTGTTACACTTGATAGGAAAAAATGGTTGGATTTCATGATCCAAGATAATATGTTGTTCAAAGGAAGCCAATTTCACATTCCAAGAAGTTCAGTGAGAGAGAACCTCATCAAGGAGAAGCATAGTGGAGGATTGGCTGGACATTTTGGTAGAGATAAAACTATACTTTGGTTGCTGAAAATTTTTACTGGCCATAGTTACAACAAGATGTAATGAAGTTTGTACAAAGTTGTTGAGCATGTCAGATGGTGTAAAAATGAAGCAAAACATAGGGTTGTATTAGTGACTACCTATACTAGAAAAGCCATGGGAGGATGTCAGCATGGATTTTGTTCTTGGATTATCGAGGACACAACGTGGGTATGATTCTATTTTTGTGGTGGTTGACAAGTTTTGAAAGATGACACATTTATTTCTTATAAAAAGTCTAGTGATGTTGTTCATGTAGCAAAGTTAGTTTTTAGAGAAGTTGTGAGATTGCATGGTCTACCAAAGAGTATAGTTTTAGATAGAGATACAAAATTTGTTGAGTATTTCTAGCATACATTATGGAAGAAGTTGAAGAAAATTTTTAAGTTTAGTTCATCACATCATCGACAAACTAATGAGTAGATAGAAGCTATGAATCGCAATTTGGGAAACTTGCTAATATGCTTGGTTGGAGATAAATCAAAAGGATGGGATATGATTTTACCACAAGCTAAATTCGCATATAATAATTCTATGAATAGGATTACTTTTAAATCACCATTTTAGATTGTATATGGGATTAGTCTTAGAAATGTTCTAAATTGAGAAAGTTGGATAAGGGAGAGATAAGTAGTGCTAAAGCAGAAGATTTTGTTGAACATTTGAAGTACATCCATGAGGAGGTGAGGAAGTACATCATAAAGATGAATACACAGTATAAGGCTAAGGTAGATGAAAAAAGTAGATATAAGGAATTTCAAATTGGAGATTAAGTCATGGTTCATTTAAGAAAGGGGCATTTTCCAGTAGGTACATATAATAAGCTGAAGATAAAGAAGTTTGGACTGTGCAAGATAGTGAAGAGGCATGATTCTAGAAATATGTATGAAGTGGAGTTGCTTACTGAATTGGATATTTCACTAGTATTTAATATTTTAGATTTGATAGATTATAGTGAAGGAGGTGATGGAGATGAAGTTGCAAAAGCACAATGGAGCATTTTAGCAGCTAGTTCAACTACTAAGGAGATTGAGAAGATAGTAGACAATCATATTGGAAAATGTACCAAAAATAGAACTTATAAGGAATATCTAGTCAAATAGAAAGGGAGACTAGTTGAGGATTCATTATAGATAGCAAAGGAGGAGGTCAACCATCTTGGTTCTCCTCTGAACACCTGAGACATGAGGGGGTCATTTCTCAAATTACCCTGAGTGTCTAATGTAGGAGCATCTTGGGTGTAAGGGCAATCTTGCATCACCCAAAAATATTTTATTTTCAGCCTTTTCTATTTTAATAAAGACTAGTAGACATGGTGGTTACTATTTATGGGAACTTGCTATTTTTAGCAAGTTTTTCATATGAGCTTGGAATGTTCTCATTTTCTACAAGAAGGTTCGTTTTAGAGATATAAGCCTACCATAAAAATTTCATTGTTGCAGCTTATGTATCAGAGAAGTTATTGTGAATTTTTGGTAGAAAAATTTCTAAAAAAATCTTCAAGCTCACCATTGGAAACATTAGAGTGCCTAGATGAGGTCTAAAAACGCAATGAAAGGGCACTAACATGGTTCAAAGCCTATAGATTAGGAGCTGACATTTTGAAAATTTGTTATAATAGCCAATTAGAGCAACAATTCATGAGTTATGGCCTTCAGAAGTTGGGCTAGTAAAATTTCTAAAATAATTTGTCAAGGATGTATTTAGCCAACTCTATGTGTATTGTTAGAAAATTTTGGCCCTAAGTATTAAGTTTAAGCATCTAGAACCTTCTCAAGTAGTATAAAACTGCCTATTTAAGAAAGGCCCAAAGATTGTCTAGGACAGCTCTGGGTGATAGGTCATAGCACTATCTTGTAGATTACTATAATGAAGGTTCCCCTTTGGGTTAGCATATTGTAATTGAGAATTCTAGAATTCTGCATTTGTGGTAATAATAAGAAGTTCACATTTTGTTCTAGCATTTTCTATTGTTTCTTTGTTTCTATTATGAGATTATGGTATTAAGGGGAGTACCCTACATCAAGTGGTATCAAAGCTAGAGTTTCTAAGCATGTGGACACCTAACTATGAGGCAATTTGCACCAAGATCATGGTTTCGGCTGAGCATGTACATAGATTGTCGATTGTAAGGCAGTTTGCACTAGGGTTTTAGCAGAAGTGCAAAAATGTGTCCACAAAGAGAGCATGGCAAAAGTGTTGCAGATGTTATGCTTGAAGGTTTTTAAGCACTCCAAAGACAAATGAAAGTATTGGAAGAAAAAATGCATAGAGGAATGAAACTTCCCATAAGAGATGAAAGTGAGGATGAGGATGAAGCAGAAGAAAATTCTGAACCAGAGGTAGTTCTAAACCCAGAGGAAGAAAGGATTTTTAGGGCCATCTCCAAGATTGGAAAAAGACTTAAGTTTGAGGTTCTCACATTTTTAGGAAATCTTAACCCATAAGAGTTGGTCAATTGGATCAATGAACTAGAGGAGTAGTTTGAGTATAAAGATATTGAGGATCTAGATAGAGTCAAGTTTGTGAAGGAAAAACTAAAGGGACATGCAAAGATCTGGTGGCAAGAGGTTAAGTTGGAACAACATAGAAAGGGAAAAGACAAAATCACTAGATGGGATCATATGATAGCTAAAATGAAGCGACAATTCATTCCTATGGATTATGAGCTTGATCTATTCAAGAACATGCAAGGAATGAAGCAAGCGGCAAATTTTTTTCAAGAGTATACCGAGGAGTTCTACCAAGTTCTCATTAGAAAAAGTTGATAAGAAAGTTGTCCACTATCTTATGGGTTAAGGCCTAGCATTTCAGATGAGCTAAGTTTGATTCAGATGAACAATATTGAGGAGGCATACCATTTTTTCCTATGAGTTAAGGAGAAACTAAGCAAGAAGTTTTATAATAAGAATAGTGGAAGAGGTCATGGTGGAAGATCTGGCAGATGATCTTATGGAGGCCGTAATGATGATCAGAAGAACAAGAATGAGGCTAGAAGTAGCAACCAAAACCAAAGGGAAAATAGTTCCAATCATTTCCATGATCAAAATAATAGAGATTAGAGAGGAAGATGTAGAGGACAAGGATCTAGAAGAGGAGGCTTATGTGGAAAATGTTTTCACTATGGGGAAGAAGGGCATAAAGCATTTGAATGTACCCAGTACCAAGGAAGGAGATATCAAAGAAAAAAAGGTTAGGTGAGATTTGCACATGTTGATGAAGATGTCAGATCCTCACATTTTGAAGATGCTGAAAGATGAGAAGTCCTAGTTAATAGAAGAGTCCTACTACATGGTGAAAATGAACCTAATCAAATAAGGAGTTTGTTTTGAACAAGGTATAGATGTGAAGATAAGTGTTGTGATGTGATCATTGATGGTGGAAGTATTGAAAATCTGGTGTCAGAAACAATGGTCACCAAGTTGAAGCTGAAGAGAGAAAAACACCTACATCCATACCATATTGCTTGGGTACAAGATGACCACAAGGATATGGACAATGAGTAGTGCTTACGAAGTTCAAGATTGGGAGCTACTAGGATGAGGTACTATGTGATATCATACCTATGGACATATATCATATGTTGATGGGTAGGGTGTGGTAGTTTGATAGGCATGTTGTACATGATGGACAAGAAAATACCTACACTCTAACTATGGATGGAGTGAAACATAAGTTGAAGCCATTGAAAGATAAATGAGAAAACGCATGTAGTGCTACTAGAATATGTTTTGTTGATGGAAAATACTTTCTTAAAGGTAAAAAAATGGGCATATGTATTTTGCTATAATTCCTAAGGATAGTAAACACGAAGTAAAGAACATACCTACAGAAGTTGCAAATATATTGGAAGATTTTTCTAATATTGTATCAGAGAATCTACCTAATGGATTACCCCCAATGAGGAAGATTCATCACTAGATGGATTCAGTTCTAGAAGCTAATTTTCTAAAACAAGAAGTGCACAAAGTGACACCAATAGAAAGTGAAGAGTTGAATAGGCAAGTTCATGAGTTGTTGCAAAAGGCATTTACTTGAGAGAGTTTGAGTCCATGTGTTGTACTAGCAATATTAGCACCAAAGAAGAATGGAGAATAGAGGATGTGCATAGATTCTTGTGCTATCAACAAGATCACTATCAAGTATAGGTTTCCTTTACCGAGGATGGATGATATTATAGACTATTTGAGTGGAGCTCAGTATTTCACAAAGATAGATTTGAAGAGTGGGTACCATCAGATTTGTATAAGAGAAGGTGATGAGGGGAAGACTAATTTCAAGACAAGGGAAGGATTTTATGAGTGGTTAGTCATGCCTTTTTGGTTAACCAAGCACCAAGCACTTTCTTGAGGCTCAAGAATAAGGTATTGAAGGAGTTTTTTGGTAAGTTTTTCATTGTTTATCTAGATGATATATTGATCTTTAGTAAGACATTTGAGGAGCATTTGATTCATATTCACAAGGTGTTTGAAAAGTTGAGGAAATAAAAGTTGTTGATAAACCTAAAGAAGTGTAGTTTTGTAAAGAAAGAGTTCGTGTACCTAGGATTTGTAGTCTTAGGAGAAGGTCTAAAAATGGACCCATAGAAAGTGAAGGCTAGCCTTGAATAGCCTACTCCATGGAGTGTGATAGAGGCAAGATATTTTATTGGATTGGCTACATTTTACAAAAAGTTTATAAGAAGTTTTAGTAGTATTTGTGGACCCTTGAATGAAACAATGAGAGGAGATAGGAAAGAGTTTAAGTGGACTACAAGAGCATATAAGAGTTTCAATGTGTTGAAATAGAAAGTTACTAAGTAGCCTATTTTAGCACATCCTAATTTTAACAATGTGTTTCAACTAGACTATGATGCTAGTGGTACTACAATATGAGTTGTTTTGAGCTAGGAAGGTAGACCAGTTGCTTATTTTAGTGAGAACTTGAATGATGCAAAAAGAAAGTATTATGTTTATGATCTAGATTTGTATGCTATAGTTCAAGCATTGAAGAAGTGGAGACACTGTCTTCTTCCTAAGGAGTTTGTTTTTTATACTAATCATCAAGGTTTGCAATATTTGAATAGTCAAGAAAAATTGAACCAAAGGCATTTAATGTGGGTTGAGTTTTTGTAGAGTTATACATTTTTTTTGAAACACAAGAGTAGAAATTCTAACAAAGTTGTAGATTCTCTTCGTAGAAGACAAATTTTACTAATAGAAATGTAGATAGAGGTGGTTGGATTCAAGGAACTCTATACACTATATCTAGATGATATTGATTTTGGTGAAGCATGAAAGGCTTGTATAGAACCTATTACACTTGACAAGATAAAGTGGCTGGATTTTATAATCCAGGATAATATGTTGTTCAAAGGAAGTCAGTTGTGCATTCCAAGAAGTTCAATGAGAGAGAAAATCATCAAGGAGAAGCATAGTGGAGGATTGGTTCAAAATTTTGGCAGAGATAAAACTATAGCTTTGGTTGCTGAAAATTATTATTGGCCATAGTTACAACAAGATGTGTCAAAGTTTGTACAAATTTTCCAAGTATGTCAGATGGAAAAAAGAGTAAAGCAGAACACAGGGTTGTATCAGCCATTACCTATACTAGAGAAGCCATGGGAAGATGTCAACATGGATTTTGTTCTAGGATTATAGAGGACACAACATGGGTATGATTCTATTTTTTGGTGGTTGAAAAGTTTTCAAAAATGGCACATTTTATTCCTTGCAAGAAGACTAGTGATGTTGTTCATGGAGCAGAGTTATTTTTTAGAGAAGTGGTGAGATTGCATGGTCTTCCAAGAGTATAGTTTTAGATAGAGATACCAAATTTGTTAGGTATTTCTAGTGTACATTGTGGAAGAAGTTGAAGAAAAATTTGAAGTTCAATTCATCACATCATCCATAGACTAATAGGTAGACAGAATCTATGAATCATAGTTTGGAAAACTTGCTAAGAAACTTGGTTGGAGATAAACAAAAAGGATGAGATATGATTTACCATAGGAAGAATTTGCATATAATAATTCTATCAATAGGAGTACTGGTAAATCATCATTTCAAATTGTATATGGGAGTAGTCCCAGAAAAATTTTTAAATTGAGGAAGTTGGATAAGGAAGAGATAAGCAGTGCTAAAGCAGAAGATTTTGCTAAACATTTGAAGAACATCTATGAGGAGGGGAGGAAGCACATCATAAAGATGAATACATAGTATAAGGCTAAGTTAGATGTGAAAAGGAGATAAAAGAAATTTCATATTGGAATGAAGTCATGGTTCATTTTAAAAATGAGCATTTTCCAATAGGTACGTATAATAAGCTATAGATGAAGAAGTTTGGACTGTGCAAGATAGTGAAGAGGCATGATTCTAGAAATGCATATGAAGTGGAGTTGTCTGCTGAATTGAATATTTCACCAATATTTAATATTTTAGATTTGGCATAGTATTATGAAGGAGGTGATGGAGATGAAGTTGCAGAAGCATAATGGAGCATTCCATCAGCTAGTTTAGCTACCATGGAGATTGAGGAGATACTAGACAGTCATATTGTAAAAAGTACTAGAAACAAAAATTATGAGGAATATCTAGTCAAATGGAAAGGGAGACTAGCTAAGGATTCATCATGGCTAGAAAAGGAGGAGGGTAACTATCTTGTTTCTCCTCTAAACACCTGAGATGTGACCTGGTCACTTCTCAAATTACCTTGAGTGTCTAATATAGGAGCATCCTGGGTGTAAGGGCAATCTTGCATCACCAAAAAATATTTTATTTTCAGCCTTTTCTATTTTAATAAGGACTAGTAGACAGGGTGGTTATTATTTATGGGAACTTGTTATTTTTAGTAATTTTGTCATATGAGCGTATAATGTTCTCATTTTCTATGGGAAGGTTCATTTTAGAGATATAAGCCTACCATAAAAATCTCATTTCTATAGCTTAAGTATCAGAGAAGTTATTAAAAATTTTTGGTGGAAAAAATTGTAGAAAAATCTTTAGGCTCACCATTGGAGGCCTTAGAGTGCCTAGATGAGGTCTGAAAATTGGACAAAAAAGTGCTAACATGGCTTCAAGCTTGTAGACTAGGAGTTGGCGTTTCTAAAAAGTGGTTATAATAGCCAATCAGAGGAATGGTTTGTGAGTTGTGGCCTTCAAAACTTGGGCTACTAAAATTTCTAAAATAATTTTTCAAAGATGTATTTGGATAACTCTATGTGTATTGTTAGGGTCTTTCAGCCCTAGGTATTAAGTTTAAGCATCTAGAACCTTCCCGGGTGACATAAAACTACCTATTTAAGAAAGGCCCAAAGATTGTCTAGGATAGCTTTGGGTGATAGTTTGTAGAATTGTCTTATATATTACTATAATGAAGGTTCCCATTTGGGTTAGCATATTGTAATTGAGAATTCTAGAATTCCACATTTGTGGCAATAATAAGTTCATATTTTGTTCTTGCATTTGTTGTTGTTTCTTTGTTTCTATTATGAGTTTATGGTATTAAGGGGAGTCCCCTACATCATAGAGCATCTTAAAAATCAACCAATCATTGACATACATTGTTATCCCTTCAAAATTCATTAAATAATTGCATTAATTAGAGGCATCTCATGAAATAAAACAAAATATTTTTCAACACAAAAATATCAACCCTCCTCCATTTACATATCCTGATCTCTATATCTGATTCCATTGTTCATAACTTTGGTTCTAAATATCTTCTTGGAAATTAATTTGGTATAATTTTTTAAAATTAGACCTACTAAAACATATCCAAATCTCAATAGAGTCCAATACATCAATTATAAAATATGTTGTATGCACCGAGACCCATTTTATCTGTCAAAAGCCAGAAGTAAAATATGTAACACTGCCCAGTGCATCCAATATCTTTCAAAAAACAACTTCAAATGACACAAAACTAGTTCCACATTATCAATTTTGAGTTTTTTATCCAAAATTGTAAGCCATTAATTTTTCCAATTCACAAATCATTATATAATTTCATATCTTTGCCTGCAACTCCATTGAATGCATTTAAAAACTAGTTTTTACTCAAATCTTTATAACTTTCACAAATCTACATAAAAAATGTCCCAAAGAAAATTAAATGGAATATAATTCAAATATATTTCCAATTAATACATTTATACTTCCTAAACCATCCATATGTGTTCATACCAAATGCTGTAACATGACTATTTGCAAGAGTTCTCAAATCTAAAAATAGTAACTTTCACCAAAATGATCATAACTTCCTAAATATTGAACAAAATTACTTCAAACTAAATAGAGAATAAATATAACTCATACAATTATCCAAATATATATATTATACATGTTTTAAAATAATTATATGGCTGTACAAGGCTTGGAATCAACATGAATTCAAAAAAAAAAAAACAAAGTAGAAATAGTAGAAAACACCAAAATTGCTCCAAAATGATTCCTTCTTGTCCTTATTCTCATTAATTAAATTTTAAATGATAATTAAAATGGTTTAATAGGATTTTTTATAGTTTATAACTTCTCAACAAACTTTTGAACCAACTTATTACACTCTTTAACCCTTTTTGCACTTTTTACAAAGTTTTAAAGTTGCAACATTTGAGCAACTTTTGCATTTAAGAAATTTTGACCTCACAACCTTTTTCCAACCTTACAAAAATTTCATGATGGAATACTAATCACCATTTACAATATTTTTACTCTTCATTGGGTTTACAAACATATTTTGACCTCTTGACCAATTCATGACCTTACTAGGACAACTAGGGCAAATTGACAACTTTTACAATTTATAACAAAATGGCTTCATATCCTTTACATCTTGACCCAAATACAACATAAATGACTCAAATAGATTTAAATATCTCACATAAGGAATCTTAAACTTCTCATTTTCTTATACTTTAGGTGCTCTTGCACCATACTCCCAACCTTGAAAAGTTTCCAAGTCTCTTGGAAACATGGAACCAATAACCTACAAGATAAAAATTAGACCAAAATCTTCACCTTCATCTTTTCCTCTTCATGTCTTTTCTCCCATAAACTTACCCTTCAAGGGCATGGGACTATCCTCAAAATAAATTTCTAAAATACTCCTATCAATGGATCATTAATGGTTGTAATACAAAGGTTCCATAAATCCACCATTCCTTTTGCTGCTACACAACTACCAACCCATTGTCATCTTACCCATCCAAGACCCTAGAAGATGCACTACCACCATCTACCCAACTTCATCTTGATGGAGACAATATTAAGACCCCTTCTTAGGTCTTCCACACACACACTTTATTACTACATCTTAGATGGATAATAACCCTACAAGCAAAACTCATCAATAAAATAAATACCAAATCTCCAAGGTCCTAGTGTGGATTACCTCCCTTGGCACTCTGCTCACAAACTCAAATGGATTTATTATTTTTGTCTTAGCTTTGGATATGGTTTTCTTATTTCTAATTTGGAACAATTTTACAAAAGGGTTTGGAAAGAAACATTAATGATTAAAAGTTATGAATAAAAGAATCATATATAGAAATTAGGATATGAGAATGGAGAAGAATTGTTGTTTTTGCATAGGAAAATGCTTTCTTTTGCCTTATGAGATGCCTCTAATTAATGGAATTATTTAATTTATTTTGAAGGGATCAACATGTATCCCACTAATTATTTGATCTATAAGATGCTTTACACCAGGCATGTTTTTTCTATTTCTACTTGTGGGTAAACTTTGTAAGTCTGCAGTGTTTCGAGTTTTCATGCTTGTTCTACTTAACATGTTGGCTTATAAAGTATCATCCTTGACTACTTTTTTCAAGACTACACTTAGGGGTTATCTTGGCACTTATGCCTTGATACAAGTGTAATCTTTCAATACTAAACTTAGGGAATTTAACTATGTAGTCACCTTGACCTATATGTCTTTGATGTATAGGTTGGATTCCCACATACCTATCTGATATATATTCTCATAGTTTATGCTAGTGATGATTGTATGATCTTCTGATGTCCCTAATAAGGCTTGATGATAAAAGCTAGGACCTGCTTATGTAACCCTTGCAATTGCACCATTTCATACTAAGTAGCATTCTAGGATTCATTCTAGCTTAGCTTTGCATTTTGGATGTTGAGAGAGCTCTCTTCTTTGTCTTTCATGGAAATATTAGCTAACTATGTTCATCCTTTTCTTACCTCTTCTCGATCTTATCTTATCTCTTCTTTTCTATCTTACCATCCCATCTATGCTTTTGACCTATCTTTTCTAATCTCCACATCTTGGAACCATTTTTGAGATCAAAATCCAAATTTGAGTTCATCTTGCTACTCAAAATTTCTTCCTTATTCTATGTAATTGGCTGACCTATTGAGGCTTAATCTTTGAATCTTGTTGGTAAAATCATCATTTCTTCATCATTTCTAGTCTCTTCCACTCTTTTCTTTTGTTTCATTTCATCTTTCTTCTTTCTTTATCCTAATTCTTATGCTTTATCTTTCTTTGTCAAAGTCAATCAAATTAGGGCATATCTTCATTTCTTGGTGGTCACTCTTTGGTCTTAATCTCTTATCTATCATCATGAACTTTTCTTTGTTCTAAATTGATCAAATCTAGATTATTTCTACATCTCCTCTATCTCATTTTGATTTCAATCCCAAAGGGCTATGAATATTCTATCATTTTTGCAAATTGTTTTTTTCTACAAATATCTATTTTTTCTTGATCTATCTTCTTTACTATGTGTTAGCATTCTTCTTGAATTCTAACATCATCTTTCTCCTAATGTTCAGTACTACCACTATTAGGCTATACATTCAGGATGTACTATCTCTTTCTACATTTTAGTCTTCATAATTAGGTCTCTCTATCTATTATTGCCTACTTAGATTATATATTCTTTGATATCATGTGTTCCTAGAATGATCACACATTACTCAAAGAGGGGAAAATGTAATACCCAAAAATGGTCTTTAGACTATGAGCCCCCTTTCTAGCATTTTTGCATAATTTATCTAATGGTTATTTTTTATCAAATCCTCAAAAATCTATTTATTTGATTATAACCTATTGCATGACCACTTTATCCCAAGTTCATATTTAATTAAAAGGATATTTCCCCCTTTTAATTAAATAAAATTCCCCACTCATCTCTTATTCTAAAATTTCACACATAAAGCATTATTCCTATTTAAAAAATAAATAAAAAGGCAATTTTGTCTACACATGAATGCATAATTTCCTATGTGAGAGGAATCTTCTATTTTTAAAATAACTTTAATTCTCCTCCAGACATTTCAAACCCTCTCAAAATTCAACCATTAATTATGATTGGTTGAGATGCTTGTGCACATGGATCACTCCCACTTCTTGATTACATTCATTTTGCCTCTTAGTCGCTACTGTCTATTTTTCTTTAAAAGGGAGAGCTCTCTCCTCATTCAAAAAAATCTTAGTCTCTCATGCTACAAGTTTTCTTGGTGATTTTGGAGACTTGGAGCATTCTTACATTTTTGCATTTTATCATTTAGCTTAGCTCTCATTCTACTTACATTATAGCATACTATTTATCTTAGTTTTATTTATGCTTTAACTTAGTTCTCTTTGTTATCTTGCATTTCATTTGCATTGCATTTTATTCTAGATTCTTGGATATTGGCACTCTTGCCTCTACTCTTTGAACTTCTTGTTCTATGGTGCACCTTGCAAGGGTTGCATAGTTTGGTTCATTTGAGAGCGACCATCTCATAGCCTTTGAACATCATAGATAGAGAGCTATAAGTTAGTTCTTGAGACTCCCTCTTATATGGGTTCTCTCAAGAATAATGGTTTATAGAAGTGTGATACTTTTATGCACACAATCCACACCCCAATTTTACTTTCTATTTGGAAGGTTTATAGGTCACCAAATTATGTGTCAAATTGTTATAAATGTTTAATATTTTCTATTTCTCATGCATGTAATTAGATTGGAATACACATGAAGGATTAATTGGTAAATAAGGATTAAGTTTTCTTAGTTACCAGTTCACCCCTCCCCTCTCAATAACTTAGCCTATCATATATAATTCCAAAAATTAGTGTTGTCTCAATGGCCCTACCACACATTGATCTATAAAATTCGTGTGTTGAGTCACCTACTACCATGTATTTCTATGACAGTTTGAGGTTTCACCATGTGTCCTTACTACCTAGTTAGCATTCCTCAAGATTCGTGCTAGGTCTCAAAATATGTGCCAAGTGTTAGTTTTTCATTGGTCCATCAAGTACCACATGCTGCACTATGATTTTTCTATGGAGTCTACTTCAGACATCTATCTCAAACTATGTACTTATTCAAACTTGACTTTAGAATCTAAAATGTCTTCCTAGGTCCACACACGTGCATGTCTTCATCCCAAAAAGTACTTTCTTTTAGAAACATACCTATTGATAAGTGGTGTTTTTAAACAATAAAGGCTCCCACCACATAGAAAATATGGAAAAATGCACTACACATTTCCCTTTGACCTACCCCTATGTCTAGTGTGCTCTTACTCAACACATTATCTAATATCTCCTTTGAATTGCCTCCTTAATCCACTCACTTCCATTTCCCTTTAGAAATCCTTAATCCAAGGAGCTAGGAAATTTATTGGTTGTTTGCATATGTTGATGCATAGAATATGATTTTTCAAACCTACAAATCGATTCCCACTTTGACTACCCTATAAATACCTAAAGTGATCAAACCTACAAGGGACCAATGTACAAATGCATAGCTAAAGTTGTAAAAATTATAGACGCTCTATCCCAAATTTTACAATGTAAATCCTCATTCACATATCTTGATATTGATAAGCAAGCATGACACAAAATTTAATAGAATATGGTAACCATAGCATGCACAATGGGAACAATAGACATTGACCATTTGTCTCCTTGTAGGTACATGCAAATTGAAGAGTTTGATTTCCTTACTGTAAGACTCTTTCTTCCACATAAAATTATTTCATGTTCTTATATTTCCTTTATGCACAAGGTTGATTAATTTTTCTTAGAATTCCTTGGCTTCCAATGAAATGTGGAAAATCAAGTCTAACCATCCATTGATGACTCTCTTAAAAATAAGAGTAGCACCTTTTCCTATGTAGTAAAGAATGATGAGAGAAATGTTCCATTTATTTCTCTTGCAATTTTATTATAAGGGAACTCTTCTTACAAGATCACACTACAGGAGTGATTTTCACCTGGCAAGAGGATTTTTTCATATTCAACTTTGATCTCTAACTAGTTTCTACATACATCCCTTAGGCCACATTTTAGATTTCCCTAAGAAAAAGATAGTCAACTAATAGATTATTATTAGAACAACATATCCTCCAAATCTTACTATTTTCCCATGGATGGTATAGCGAGAATTACTCTAGTTTTTACTATAATTGAATTCAATCTCCATCCTCTTCTCCTTGCACTCTTCATCTACTTTCCTTTTGCTCCTTATCCTGGCTTGTAAGCATCTTTATTGGGTCAAATCAAGTAGGCATCAAACAAAATAATAGTGGGAGAATGATTCATTCTCATTTTAATAGGACCTTATTTGAAATTAGCCTTATATTTACTTATTCTACCACTCCCTTATTCAAAATTTTTATTCATTACTTCCATGCTTGTGGTTCCTCCTTTATCATTCAAGCTAATTCTAGTACTAGACCACTACTACCAAACAATATTAATTACCAAATATATCACTATTCCAATCTTAAGACTCCCTTTTCATCATTTGCAAACATACATGTCAGTAGCATCAACATCAAAATCAAATTCCAAATGTCCACTTTATACATTGAAAACATCACCTTCATGATTTTAAGATGTGGATTCATTTTGAGAAATCTACCACAAAAGAAAAACAATTTCACATTCCACATTTGAAAACACATTATCCTTCATTTGGAATATTGTTATCATCACTTTCATTATACAACATGGAGGGATAATATTAAAGTGATTAAAATATCCATTGTATATGCTCATTTATCATAACTTCATATCATATTTGCAAGAGCTATGTGGGGCAATTCAAAAAATCCATTTACTTTATCATGTTAGCAGACCTAAAAGGCTAATTCTATAATGGGGTTCCTAGCTTTAGTCAAGTCATAAGAATAAAGATAAGCAACTGCCTCATCCATTCTAGTTCTTTCTTATTTGAGATAAGAGCTAAAATGTTATCTTGCAAAATTTTTTAAGAGAAGAAACCATTTACAAAATCATACTTAGCCAAAAGTGCACCTATCTCTCCTTGGATGCTCAATTCATTCTTTTGTGGATTTTCATTTGTATAATCTCAATTTCTCCCTTGATCAATAATGATACACACGTATACTGAAGCATTATAATGATTGAAACCATTATAATCTCCTCTATAAAATATCTCACATCTCTAATATTTTATCAATATGTGAAGTTAGTTGGGTCCCAAAGTGGATCCGACTAAAAAAAAATGTGTCCAAACTCTTGAAATGGATCCATTTGGCACCTTGCATTCATTATATTCAAACCCAATCACTAGTGCATCATTTAAAACTCATTTAAGTCCTATTGTAAATAGTGATTCTATGCCAGGAAGGCCTTTGAGGTGGCCTTAAAAATTGACTGAAACAAACAACCAAGGCCTAAAACTTGCATTTATTTTCTCTGGTTCATTTAAACTTAGCCTAAAAATTCTTATCTCTTGAAGACATTTAGGTCAAAAGATATTGACTATCAAATTTGCTCACTTCAAACTATCTTGCAACCAACCATGTCAGAAACAATATGTTGCATTTAGATTTGGCTTTGAAAATAGGTCAAATGAATACTCAGGGCCACAAAATATGGGGCATTATTTTACTATCACATGGAGAGTATATATCTATAATTTGGGATCATTATAAATAATTTGGAGAATTTGGTAGGTATTCAAAGTTGGGTACTTGGAATTGCAAAATTGGGAATACTAGCAAAAAAGAAACTTTTGCAAAGGGAATAGACATGGGAAATTGTGTAGACAGATTCATCAAGACTTCAAAACTAGTATAATTGAATTATTTTTAGACTATAATATAATGGTACAATCCATTTGGCTCAATCTATCATATTTTCAGAGCTATAACATCCCAAACATGGCTATCGATCAATCTACACTTTTAGATACCAATGAAACTTTAGATATTGCATTTGGAATTGTGTTTGAAGATTGGTCAAATAGATTCATCATAGACTCAAATCTAGAATATATCATGTACCTAATCCCTAGAATGTGATTTTGAAAAAATATTCTCATTTTGGTCAACTGGGTCAAAGTTATAACTGGTCAAATAGGGCTTCCCAAAATTTTGAGCAATATGCATCAACATGACAACAATAAACAACCAACTTTAATGGATTCAAAACTTGGTCAAAACATATCAAAATGACTTGAAATCTGAAACATAAGATCTATTATATTCATAATTATAAACATTCCCAAAGTGGTGACTCATGAAATTTAACCGGGTACAAGATATTCAATTGCAAACTAGGTTTCCTATCATTGTTTGATACTCCAACAAAAATCTAGATTTGAACAATGTTCAAGATGAAACTTCACGAGAAGATTTATAATAAAAAATTATCATCATAGGAAACATGAGTATACTAAATTAATGGTTTTAAACATATGAAACACATCACGGGCCTTGAAATGACAATTAGGTACATATGGATGAAAAGCTCTTATAGGGCTTGATTGGGCTTAGTTTTCATAATGGTACCCAAAATTAGTACTTCAATCTTGAGTCCCAATAGTGGCTCTATTTGGGGATACATGTCCCTTGTGAGAATGGAAAGGAATCATAGCTCTAGAAGAAGTAGACCAATCCAAAACATTATGTTGAACAACTTTATTTAAATCAAGAAAACTACTTCTAAACTATATAAACAATGACATCAAGCCACTGAACTTCAACATAACTTCTTACCTCTATCATAGACCTAATCTTTATTTACATTTTCTTGAGTTAAGTTGAATATATCATTTCCATCAGTTTCACCAATCAGATCAACATCTTCAATCAACTCACTTGACAAAATAAACTCTAAATCTTCGTGTTCATAGTGGACATACAAACTAGGAACCACTTCAACATTATGTTCACTATAAACATATGGATCAGCATGCTCAAAGATATAAGAATTAAACTAAATCTCATCTTCATTAAATTATTCATTTATTCTATCGGTCTTTAATATGAAAGTTTCATATTTATATTGGTGAAGGAGATAACACATACCTTGAATTTGTGTGTCTTCATGTGTAACTGATTGGGACTAAAATGAGAAATCAAATTTATACTCACAAATATCATCCATGTCAATTTCCAAAACTAATCTAGGGTTCTCCAATGATTCTTTGCAATCAAAAAATGGATTAGCATTCATATTAGAGCATTCACCATAAAATTCATTACAAGGTGTAAACTAATCTTCAACAATAGCTTCATCTAACACCTTGTTATTAGATTCACAAGATGACATATCCTCATCATTATCACTATCATTCCTAGAATAAAAACAATTTGATCTCCTATAATAGTATGATATTGTATCATCATCAAGATCACTATTAACCAAATCTAAAAATTCAATGTGCTCTTCAAAAAATGGGTTGATAATTCAATGCAAAGTTTCCTTGTAAGCATTGTAAAAAGTGATGAGATGATTAGCATCAAACTCTTCATCATATAGCAGATTATTAAAAACCTTGAATCCATTTCCAACATCATTGTCATGACTACTTTCAACATGTGAAGAATAAAAATCAGAATCGTCATTATATGAAGACACAACATCCACTTCATCATTTAGACATGTGGAATATAGATCAATATTACTTGCATTGTCTTCTTTAAAATGAATCAAATGGCTTGATCACCAACCATCTCTTATCTTATCAATAAGTTTTGGTATATTAATCTTAGAATCACTTGCATACTAATGATTACAACTACATGTAGCCTCATGATATTGTTCTACACAACTAGCTAATTCATCCTTGTAAATGATTCATTCACCAATGATCTCCTTATCTCCATATTTTTTAGTTAATTCCTCTTCAACATTCTCAACTATAATCTGATTCATATAATATAGAGATGGAACTTCATTTTCAATTTTATAAAGAGAGCTCATACTTTTACTAGCATAAGAATATTCACTCATCATTTCTCTCTTCTTCCCATGTTGCATCAGACTCATATGAAGATGAGTATGCATTATCATTGACCTCACCTTGACTTGAGTGACCACTTTCATCATATTCTTCATATGATTCTTCTTCATGACATATCAAATAAGCAACCTTGTTCTCATCACTTGAGTCATAACTTCTAGTCTCTTCATTCTTATAAAACTAAGATGAGCATTCTACAATTTTATGAGTGATGGCATTCTCAACACCATAAGAATTATCACTAGGAGAAGTAACTATTGAAACTATTTAATTATTTTGGAACTTGTTAGAAGTTGTAATATTTCCTTGGTGTGTTTATAAACCAAGGTTAGATCTCCTTTCTTTATTGTTGTAATATATTAGGATATAAGCCAAGGTATCCTAATATATTTCTTTTTTTGTCCTTTTTCCACTACATCTTATTTTGTCATCTAGTGGAATATGTGAGGACAAATATATATTGTAATTTCTAATTTTAGATTATTCCTCCTTAAGAGGAATCTCACACTTGGCCTCACACACTTATGAATGGTGGCATTCATAGACATGGGAGTTACATTCTAACTCCTCTCTCTCATCTCTATTTAAGAGATGACCCTCTTCTCTCATTTAACAATGAGGTTTCTTCCTCTTCTCAAATATTGTATGAGCCATTGCTCTCTTGCTCTCTCTCTCTCTTTCTTCTTAGGCTTTTCATGCCTCATTCATAATGTCACAAGGGGTTTTCTTTGCTTTCCCCTTTCCAAATATCTTGTCTCATGGTGTTGGAGCTTGAAGCTTTCTCTCTCCTATTTTATGGTAATATATTTTCATGCATTTACTCACTTAGATTCTTTCTTGGTATTGCTTATTTACAGATTTCTTTTTCCATTTCTAATAGAACTCACCCATTGAAATAGCTTTATCATCTATTGTTGTAGTAGCATCAATACATGTATTCCCCTTAACAATATTATGAATATTTCTATGTTGTAACAAGGAAACCTTATCAACACATACTTTGAAATATAAATTCTCAACATGGTTAGTTACAACAATAGGGATACCAACATGTTGATTGTAATTTGAAATCTCAACATGACATTGATTTTTAATCTTGAATGTATCTTTCTAGAAAACCCTTTTAGAGAAGTGACTCTTGGTTAGTCCTTACTTTATATTATTTTCAATCTCTATAGCTCTCATGAATTCTTGATGCAAAGTCATGTGTTCTTTATCTCTCAATAGATAACTCATTTTTCCATCAAATGAATCAAAATAAACAACCAAACATACTTGATCATTGGGTCTACATTTTTTAGGAATTCCATTTAAGGCTCCTACAAATTTGACACTAAACTTAGGAATAAGTTCACCATTTTTAATATGGATCTTCAAGAACTTCTCAAAATAACTAGATGTGCTTATTCTTTCCTCAAATTTTTCCATGAAGGCTAAATGCAATTTGCTCCAAGATGAAATAGAAGATGTTGGCAAAAAGGAAAACCAATATCTAGCATCACCTTCCAAGGTTTGGAAAAACAATTTAATATGCACATCTTTGTGACCAATATCAAAGTCACCCATTAAATCACTAAAAAGTTGAATATGATGACTGGATGAATCAAAATGGCCCCCATTAAACTTAGGAAAATGATTTATAAGATCATATGGCACAGTATTTGGGAAACCATGAATGCCATTAAAGTGTAATGACAAGCATCTCCTGGTAGAAATAGGTTTACAATTTTCATCAACGAACTGCATGCTAGCTGAAAAGAAATTTGATATTCTTTGCAAATTTACAACTCATTCCCCAAGATAACCTTTAGAATTTGTAACTTGCAATAGATATAAAAACCCTCCTACCAATTAAATCTCCAAACATACTCCAACATGTAATTTTATTTTTTGAATCTATCTTTCATAAAATATGCAGAGATGCATCAAACCACTTTCCTACTTAGTGCTAGAAATATCACTTGATGGAGAAAATTTTGTATAACTTACTTTCATGGAAAACTAAATCTCATGAAAGTGAAAAATAGCTTAATATGTGATCCTTGTAAACCACTTCAATGCTGAAAATAACAATAGATTTTAATCTCATCTTGATTTAGTAACTCTTGCATAGCATCTCACATAATCTTTTCAACCATTGTCAAGAACATTAGATAATTTCCTCTAATCTTATTTCCAATTTTTGTATCATTAATCATACCTTCAACTTCACAATGCACTAGTACAAAGTTATAACTTTGAGTTTCCACTCACTTAGTGAGAAAATATTTTCACAACTTGTAAATTAGAAAAAGCTAGTCCAAAATTTACAACAGGTAATTGAAAAACACTATACAACAACTTTGGAGTTTTGTATCTCTGACAAGATGAAAGAATTCATATTACTTGAATCTTTAATCTAGAATAAAATTTCATGATCACTTGGATTAAAACATGAGGACTCATAATTGGTCTTAATAATTATACTCATCATCAATCTTCAAAGTTGCTGCTATCAAGAATAAGTCATAATTGGGAGACTCAAAATCTAGTAGGGATATGAGAAGTAACTTGAAATTACTCACTTCTATAGTAGTTTCCTTATGTCTCTCCCCATCAAAGTCACCATTTTGTTGGCTCTTGATTTAACAATGATTTTAACTACCAGTTATCCAAAACAAGATTGCATCTAAGGGCAGCTATTTCTTATGATGGATACAATTTTTCAAGAACATAGGCCAACTATAAGGCTGAAATCCTTCTTCTACTTTAGGCTTTGCAAAACCTAGGTAGGTAGACCTTTAGATTCATTCGTATGGTACCAGTTTAAAGATACATTTGAATCTATACAAAGTAGATTAAACCCTTATTTCTCCTATACTTATGTATTGTCAAAGGTATGCAATCGAAAGTTACAAAACCTTATGAAATCTGCAACTTGAGTGAGGGAATCTTTCAGCTCCTAAACAAAAAGGGAGAATGGATGATTGATATTTGATTTTGAATAAGAATAACCCACATATGTAGCAACATACTAAACTAATTTTGTAGTTGATCATTGACCTATCTATTGGGTATCCCATAAATCATAACATACATCCGGTATTGGTGAACTATCCTATCACTCTATGAATCAGACATCAATTTTTATGTTGAACCTCATACTTATTAGACATCCTTCTCATGAAACCCACAACCCTATCAAAATGTGTTAAGAATTTACATGATTCTTTGAATCAAAGGAAAATCACATCAAGAAATTGTTATAAATGTTTAGAATAACTATGAGGGGGGTGGGGGAGTGAATAAGTTACTCAAGGTCTATATGTACCACTTGAACAATTAAACATTATTCACTTCACTATTCTGCTTATCCTATTGTTGCTCAGTCACAATTGTAAAATTGTCATAAACATAACTTATATTGCATAGTGAAAACATTATCAAATGTAAACATTCATAAAATATTCATCATAGTTTGATGCTAGGATTTTACATGGAAACCTAATTTGAGAAAAACCGCCAGCAACGTGTCACTCTTTTTCACTCTTTCAAAGTGAGATCTATTAGGAGCCAACCCTGTTAAAGGTTACAATACACACTATTAAGTGTGACATGGTTAGAGTATTTAATCACATTTTTATGAGTGGTCTTATAAGAGGACTTTGATCATTCCAATTAGATTTTAATACAAATTTTTTCCAATGATAAGAAATAAAACAAAAGGTTTTGGTTCAGATCTTTGTTTAGTCCTTATGCTAGTTCACTGATAAGCCTTTCACTATCATCTTTGATCTTAATTTTCTTGGGCACTCTTCAAGAAATTATTCCACTCTTCTCATCAACACTTAAGCCTTATTCTCTAATTCTCTTATCAACAACAATATCGTATCTACAAGTTGTCTCCTTTAGCTTTGCATTCACACTCTTGTGTGCTTCTGATCAACCTCACTCTGTATATCTCTCTTCACATACAAAATTTCTCATACACACACTAGCTATGCTCAGCTTGGCTTGAATAGACAAGGATGGACATCTCACCAAATGATCAATTTTGTATATCTTTAAATAAACAATTTTTTCTTTACCATTTTCTACATCCACTGTAGAGCTTAGGGTTTAGAATCATATTCAACTTAATTCAATGTATCTTTTCATCTTCCTTATCATCCTCTAGAAAATTCTCTAGAATCTATCTATTAGGTCTTCAACTAATCACGTTCTTGAATTTATTGATCTAATTCATGAATCTTATCTTCAACACATTTTACATCTCCAAGAAATTAGATAAGTTAGCTTGATCTTATCATTTCTTTGAATTTTGTTCTCTTAGTATCACTTAGCAATATCCAAATTTTGATAATCAGTCAACACTAAAATACTCTATCTTTGGAAAGCTTTTTTCTTGGCATCAACTAACTTTCTTAGTCGATGCTAATGTTTGGTCAACACTAGATTTTCTTGACACTAACTATAGCTTGATAGACACTAGCATTACTCGACACTCCTTACTATTTTAATCTTTTTCTCAGCTTATCTTAGCTTTCTTTACATAAATAATTAATTTTCTTTATCAAAGTCTATCTAATCAAATGTTGATTATAACTTCCTTTTTATAGCTTAAACATTTCCTCTAGGTGCTATAGTTATGGGTAAATTCACAAACCCTCTTCATCAATCAAATAGATATGACATTTAAACTAGCTAGCAATATGTCTCATCCATAGATTTGAGATCAATAACAAAACAAAAATTGTTCCAATTGTAAGTTTTGAACAATCTCCCTCTTTGGCATTAATGGCAACATCTCAAACATCTAAATACTAGTAGTAATTAGGTTACCATATAATCCAAAATATTTATCTTCCATGAGTGACCAATATCCTTAGTTTCATTTTGATTCTTATCAAATTTCCCTTACATGATTTTCTCCCTATGAGGTTTATCTTACCTTCTTTCTCAATAATCTTTCCATTTGACTTATCTTAGAAATATCTCCATCTTTCAGTAATCCCTCCCTCTTTGACAATAATGCCAAAGAAATGTAGCTCTCTCAACTCCAAAACTCTTCATACATCCAAGTTATGTAGATTTTGCATGTCTAATTGATACTTTTCCTTTGTCTATGATTGATTAGTTTATGTTGTACTAAAATATTCTACCTTAGGCATGTCCCAAAATAGAGTTGTATTTTACCATTGTATGGCATGTTCTGATTAGCACATGTGATCCACCTTGTCTTTTTAAGTAGCTTTGGTTAAGATAATCACCCCTAGTTTGCCTCTAAGATATTCATGATCATCTTTTGGTAATGGTTTTTAGAAAAAGTTAGCAATCTATTCCTTTGTATTCACATATTATAGCTTCACTTCTTTGTATTGAAATAATTCTCTCAAGTAGTAATACTTGATAGCAATGTGCTTTGTCTTAGTGTGCATCACTGGATTCTTTGAAATGTTGATAGCACTTATGTTATCACATAAGATAACTATTGGATCTGTAATATCTTATTCCATACATTTCAACGATTGCTTAATCCACATTATGTTTAAATGATTCACTATAACTGCCACATACTTAGCTTTAGCTATTGATTGGGAAATACAATTTTGCTTTTTGTTTGTCCATGACACCAATATTTTCCTATAAAGAATGCACTTCCACTAATATCTTTTTTTTCATCAAAACTTCCAACCCAATCTAAATTAGTGAAAACTTTTAGTTCAAATCTATCACTTCTCTTATAATATAATCCATAGTCTTCTATTCCTTTCAGATATCTCAATATCCTTTTCATAGCCATCATGTGGTTCTCTTTAGGACTTCTTGAAAATCTAGCAACTATCCCAACTACCAAAGTAATATCTAGCCTATTATGATAAACATATTGTAATTTTCCTATCATGGATCTATATAGGGTCTAGTTCACATTAGTAGAATCATTAATCCTCAATAGTTTATGTCCTATAGACAAAGGTGTACTCATCGGCCTTAAATATTCAATACCAAAAGTCTTAATATTTCCTTGATGTATTTGGATTGCGAAATAAAAATACCAAACTTCATTTGACACACTTATAATCCAAAAAAGAATTTGATTTCACCAAATATACACATTTCAAATTCCTTATTCATTTCATCAACAAATGATTTATATAATGTTGCTAATCTTAGATTACTTTTGACAATGTAGTGACCAAGCACCTAGTCATTCTCTATTAGCATTATAGTGCAAGATGATTGATTAGAGTGAGCTAAGAAATCAGTGTGAGCTAAGTAATCAGAGAATGTCATGCATAAGTTGTTAGCCAATACATATCAAGAAATATACCTAGTTAGTGTCAAGCACTATTATGTGCCAAGAAAATAGTATGTGTCGAGTCTCTTATGAGCCGAATAGATTATACATGCTGAGTGATTCAGGTACCAAGTAAAAAAAGACTACTAATCCATTTAGAAGTTGTGTTAAAACATTAAAAGCATAGTCTATGTCAAGTATCAATGTCATTGGATGTCGAGTGAATAATTTTTGGCATAGTTGTTTGTAATGACACAAACTTCTATGTAAACCATTTTTGGGCCGACATAATGATTGTTTTATGATTCTAAGAGATAAGTATGGAGGTATATTGTGAATCCATGTGTAGTACATGCAACCAATCAAATTAAGGGATGAATTAAGTGATAATATAGATCAACCAAAATCATTAATTCTTACCTAGCCTATTCCACCTATATATATTTAATAAGGAAAACCCTAAAAAGTTTGTGTGAATTCAAAGAGATTGCAAGGAGATGAATGTTAAGCGTAGAGAGAGGATTTATGGTGACTTTAGAGGTTATGAAAATGTTCTGAATTGCAAAATTAGTTAGATAGAACAAAGGAAAGAAAAGATAGGATAGAGGAGACATATCTAATCATAAGGATCAAGGATTTATTAGAAAAGAGAAGAACTGACATCTAGTAATAGTGTGCTAACTGAAGGATCATTATGTTGAATCATTTTAATAAGTGATATAGATAAAATATCATAATAGAGTATTATTAATAAGATTTTTAAATCTCATAACTGAGTGCTTGCTTTATTGTAAGTTTAAATCCTCTAACAAGGTGAGACTTAATAGTCTTTGTAATCCTTTAACAAGGAAGACCCCTTATAGGGTAGATAATAGTTTATGACCAAACTCATCGTAACCATAATTGGCTACACTTTATAGTTGCAATAGTGAAGATTTGTGGGTGTCATCTCCACTCCAATTGTACCTTCTCATTGTAGGGTTCATGGGTAACAAATTTATTGTGCCATGTTTTATTTGTTTCATGCTATGGATGAAAATGTGTAGTTACCTATTTTAATTTATATGCTCAATTATGAGATGGAGGTGTGGTGAATATTTTATGCTTAAATTTTTGAATTTTTGGTTCACCCCCCCTACTTTCCCATTGTTATTTCTAATAATTGGTATTAGATCTTTTTTCTCTAGAAAGGAACGTTTTACAGCTTTGGAGGTAAGATCTTCAAGATGGAAGTCTACAAGTTGGGAAAGACTATTGAGAAGAAGATTGAAGTACATGTTGCCCTACACCAACTCATGAAAGCAGGAGATGAAATACAATGTTTGTTGCAGAGAAGAAACAAAATAGCTATTCAACAAAATGACAGTCATTACAAGAAGAAGACACTACTAGTTGAGAATGAAAACTCAAGTGAATTTCATGTAGTAGCTATAGATCTAATGGAAAAGAATAATGTCCTAACTACAGAGGTCAAAAATCTTAAAATAGAACAAGAAGTCCAATCAATAATTCTATTTGAGGTGACCAAATAGAAAGAGAAAGTTGAGGAAGATAAAGTCATGATTAAAGATAATAAAAGAACACTGGCCAATAGACTTGAAGAGAAGGCATTAGCTATTCAAAAGCTTGCTAATATGCAACTGGATACAATGAATCAATTAATGATTATAAACCATGAATTCAATGGAAGGGACATTGAGATCATAACTCTAAATTTATAGAATGATTAATTGAGAAATGAACTTAGAGCAGAAAATGAATTCATCAAAATATTTAACAAACCAAGTAAAGCCACTAAATACTTTTAGAAGCTGATCAAATCTCCAAGACCTAATAATGATACTATTGGATTGGGATACTCCAATATTGAGGAAGGAAAATCATCTAAAATTTGTGAGAAACAGAACAACAAGGGTAAGAACAACAAACACACTTGTCATAATTGTGGAAATCTAGGTCATACAACAAATGTTAGCAAGAGAAACAATGGAAATTAGAACCCTAAGAAGACCAAGACCATAATAACTTAAATTTTTTTAAGGATACTACCACAATTTTTAGAAGTATGGACATAAATCATATGAATGCAAATCCAAGACCAAGTGTACATTAAACAAGTAGACAAAGGTGCAAGAAAATGGGAAATCCTACGATTAGGATTACAACAAAAGGTATAGTTGTCACTATTGTCAAGAATATGGATATGTTCATATGAATTGCATTAGAACACATTTTAGAGGAAACTATAACATATGGTTGAATGAAAATACATGCCTTAGTTGTCTTAAAACTGGTCATGTTAGCAGGGACTATCCAACTAGATCACTAGTGCCAAGTAAAGAAACTAGAAAATGCAAAGAAAAAGTTAATATTGAAAAGGTAAAGGTATGGATGAATAATACATGGAAGAAGAAGGAAGATTGCAACATATCAAGCTTAGATGAGGTCACTTCATCCAATGGATCATGTGATTGGATCATCCCCA
Source organism: Cupressus sempervirens (assembly GCA_028749045.1). NCBI lineage: Eukaryota > Viridiplantae > Streptophyta > Pinopsida > Cupressales > Cupressaceae > Cupressus > Cupressus sempervirens. The sequence goes on from CM053793.1 coordinate 396,602,317, forward strand.
AATAGGAAATCAAGAGGTATCTATGGGACTGATATTTCAAAAGTTATATTATGCATTAGTTCCAAGAATATAAGATTTGAAAAGATCATGTATGCATGAATTGATATGCAATGTATTTTTAGAACCTATAGAAAATATATAGTTTTTTTGAATTTTCTATGTTGTTGCCAAGCATAGAAAGTTTCACAATTCCTACTAAGAGACAATGGTATTATAATTACAACTAAGAATATTTAAAATCATGTGTTAGTCAACTGAGTTGAAAGTCCTATGATAACTAAGCTTACAGCTATGTAAGAATTGGTCATTTAATGCAAAATATGAAGGGTTATCTAGTCAATTTTTGACTCATTTTCACTTACCAGAGTTTATACAGCACACAAAGAGCACAAAGGAAAATTGAAAAAGAAGATTCAAGTGTTTGTGAATTGGATTCAACTACTACTCATCATCAATAATAAAATTTGAAAGGTATTTAGCTATTTCCTAGTTGTGCTATTTCATTTCTCATAAACCCTAAGTAGTTAAATGGCATCTAGCTCTTTTGTAAATGTTAGGAAAGAGGGGAAAGAAGTTTCCAATGTTTAATTGATAAGTAATGATGTTAGATAGCCCTCTTTCTGAGATATTCCTAAGATAGCATATAAAGGAGACACATCTAGTGCATTATGTTGGAAATATGGTCAGATAGATCTCTTGGTAGTTGTCATTTGTGGTAACATGTATTCAGCATTTGGAAATAGAAAAATGTCTAAGTGTTAGATAGTTTGTAGTAGCATAGAGACATGCAATGTATATGGATGAATCATTGAGAGTTAGATGACTCATTGAGACTTGTACAACTTAAGGAATTATTTTGGTAAAAAAATAATTACTAGGTCATGTTGAGATAACTTTGTGGATGTTATTCCATAAGTTATTTTATATTATGTCAATCATATAAAAATGTAAAGGTCAAGTAAGGAAAGATTTGCAAATATGCAAGATATAAGTAAAGATATTATCTTGGGAAGATAAGTGTGTGATATATATCCTAGATGTGAAGTTATATATGATGTGAACTATTTTACAAAGATCTTGAAAGATATGTGACCCTTATTTAATGTGAGATCTGATGTATGATCAGAGGAAGTACAAATTACAACAAGTATTGTATGTATATCTACTCTTGTGAAGAACTAAATTGTATAATTACATGTTAGGGTAGTGGGCTCTTGTTGCATACAATGTATTTGATCTACCAACTCCTAATAGGTTTGAGGCTTCTAGCAAGGCCTAGTCATCTAAAAAGAACTCAAGATACTATATGTACTTCATAGACTCCTAACAGGGTCAATATCCTTAACATGATTTATTTGGTTAGTGAGCCATCTTGTGGGTATCATCCCCACTAGGGTTTTCCCTTGGCTAGGGTTTCCTTAGTTAAAAAATAATGGTGTTATGAGTTCTCTATGTGTATGGTTATATTTACTATTCAAAATTATTGGTTTACTTTCATATGCAAGTTATAAAATAACCAAAAATATTCATTTGTGGGCACAAGTTTGTAGGATACTAATTCATCCTCCCCCCCCCCCCCAATTTTTATCTATTTCTAACAATTGGTATTAGAGAACAATTACTTTGAATAATTTTAACAACTTGAATAAGATCCCTATAGATATGGAAGAGTTGAAGAAAACCCTTGAAGAAGCTCTTGAATAGATTGTGAATAGATTGATCTTCTTATAGAAGAAAGAGATAACTTAAAAGATAGATATGAAGATGCAAAAGTCTACATCGATAAATCGAAAGAAAAAATTGATGATTTGAAATCTAGCAAGGAATCATTTTCTTAAACTAGTGACAATGATGAAGTATGAAATCTCAAGAAAGAAAATGAGATCTTGAAACATGAATTGAAAATCATTGAACTTAAGTTGAGTCTAAAGAAAGATGGTAGTAAGAGTGAACATGATCTAAAAACTAAGAATGAAAACTTTAGATCCCAATTGAGTCAAGTGATACCATCAAGATTGATCATGTAGAATTAACATAATCTAAGAAATAGTTAGAGAAACTTTATTTTAGTAATGAGAAGATAGATGAACAAATATTTCACGAGAGGCCTTCTTATGATAAGACAAGACTTGGATATCTTGTTGGAGAGAAATCGACCAAGAAATTTTAAATTAGAATAGAACTAGATCTAGTTATTGAATCTCGTAAAGAATATAATTTGAGTAAGGTAGAATCAAGCATAACTACCTAAGAATCAAAAGAAATTAACTTAGTTTATTTGTTAGCAAAACATGATGAACCTAAGAAAATAGAGCAAATTGATGAACTTAAGAAAGATGAAACACCCAAGCAAGTAACGAATGATTTCAGAGGTAGATGCTTCATATGCAATGAAGTTGGACATATAAAAAGAGATTGCATGGGTAAGTATTTTAACCATATTACTAATTTCTATTGTTATAATTGTCATGGTTATGGACATAAAGTAGTAGATTGTAAGAAACCTAAGTTTTATGGTAATAGTGCCAATAGTAGAATGTTTAGGAACAAAAACCCTGTAGGAAATGAAAGAGGGAGATCATAGAGTAGATCCTGTTGGTGCTTGAAAATGTTACCCGCTTCCAATTACCTTGACGAGAACAAGATGCATCTAGGGGCAGCTAACTCCCATTATCAACACATCCATTCAAGCACCAGGCTAACTATAAGGCATGACCCTTCTTCTTCTTTAGGCTCTGCAAAACCTAGGTGAGTGAACCTATAGATTCCTTATATGGTACTAGTTGTTAAAGCATACACTGAATCTAATGTAAAGTAGATAAAAACCCCTAAATCTTCTATACTTACCCAAGAATCACAAGCATGAAATAGCTAAGAACACACTTCATGAAACTGGCAAGCTAAGTGCGGGTTAACATTGAATAGCTTTCAACATAAAAGGGAAAAATGATTTAATTATGTTGATGATAGCAAGACCCAAGTATGAGCAACAAAACTTAATAATCCTTTCTCTAACCAGTGCCTTATCCATTGGGCAATTACATGAATTATAACCATACATCTTTTGGAAATATGTGACATAATTCCTACATCAAGATCCCTGATCTATCCTTCACTTTGTGAACAGATATCTGCTACAGAATGAATCTCATGCTTAGAACATCCTGTCATGAAATCTGCAAACCCTATGACAAATATCAAGCAATTACATGGCTCTTTGTTCCATAAGCAAGACATTTTAACCACATACATTTCAAAAAGAAATGTAGCCTAATTCATGCTCTTTGATCACAAATTAGAAGAAATAATAGAGCCATAATCAGGAGACAAGATTCAGACTAAACTTAAAACCTTTGCTGCTCTTTATTTTCTTTTCTTGAAACCAAATACATGAAATGTATAGAAAACAACTCATAAATCACCTAACAAACTAGAACTATCTGGATAAAACATGAATGTTGCTCAATACAAAAGAGAAATGTTGGGTGTGTGGCTTTCACAGCCTAAGAAGAGCTCCAAGAACTACAAAATAGAAAACCAACCAACCCCTTTTTTTAGAGGAGAAGAAAGAATAAATATGAAGAGGGAAATTTTCGGATTGAATTTGCAGTCAACAAGTGTCCCTTCAGAATTCCACTTCAAGAAGATGAAAAAACCTCTCTCCCTCTTCTCTCTACAACTGCATATCATATATAATCCTCATCATTTGGCCTCTACCAGGCAGAAATATCTCAAAAATCTGATGATGAAAAGCATGTAACTGATCCTTTAAAACCGTCCTCTAACCAATCTTAATCATCACTGAAGAACTTAGCCTATTCTGTCACCAATGCCTCTGATTTCACAAATTGTCCTATAACTTGAACCAGGAAGCACCTGTGCAAAACTAAACTCCAGATTTGGAAAGTTTAGGTTCTCTTGGCTCCAACGGTATATTGGAGTGCACAATTTGGTTAAAAATCACCATAGATATGGCCATTTGAAAATCAAGCCTCTGTTCATGGCTTCCATGGTATTTTGTAAAAATTTGAACTTTTTAAAAAAAATTTGAACTATACTAAAGTTTCAAAATTTATTTAAAAGAGATGAACGTGAGTTTAGAAAAAATTAAAATTTAAAATTTCTCAAATTCCTCTCATTTTCTACCTGAGTCAAACTAGGTTTGACCGAGCTTGACACGTGTCATCTTCGGATTGGTTGAAGACTATACAGCTGGGCGCCACATCACCAATCCATTTCAACCTACCACGTCAGTGTCGCTATCTCGCCATGTTAACTCTCGTGCATCTTTCACTTGGCAAGATAGCGAGGGCCGCTCGATTCGCCAAGTGTCGCAATCTCATGCACCGAGTTCCACATCAACATTTTAGTCACTGCTTGGTTGCCATTTTTCCTTCAATCATTTGCTTACAGCACTATGCAGGTCCCACGGGCTTATTCAACTTTCATCAAATTTTGGAGATTTTTTAGCAACTCGCTACCTCACTAGCCAAATTTTTTTGAAATTTTCCAGCTAGCGAAGTAGCGAGGCACCAAATTTTTTGACTTTTTTGGTCGCCTTCATTCTACTGACGTTATTGGATTTTATTTGCGTGCCCGTTCAAAATTATGCTTTGGACCCTGCTGACATCACCACATAGCTGTCAGGGACGCGTGTGCATCATGGCTTCCAAAAGCCCCTTTCTTAATTCATTATACATAGCACACAAGATATTATTTAAAGACTTTAAACGTCTTACCCATGGGCAATGTGGGATAAAATCTCACTGGCTTTTCTTCTCTCCTGCATGGATTTGTTTATTTTTTGCATGTTCAACCTCTATTGTGCGCTAAAATTCTTTGAAAGAATTTAGAATGTGTTGGGTTTCTTTGTTAATATAGGGCATTTTTAAATCTAAACTCCCCTCCTGCTCCTTCATTGTAGTGTTTGGTGGCTTCACTCTATGCGTGGGCTCTCCATATCTACGTAGGGTTTGCTCCATCCTCCCTTAATTATCTTTGATTGAAACTCCAAACTTGGCATGAGATCTTCAGGCAAGCTTCCTCTTGTTGTGGGTAACTCCAAGGGATCTCCCTTGCATTTTAAAAGGCATTTTTTCTACTTTAAAATGTTCCATATGGCTTCTTGAAATTGCACTTGCTGTAGACTTTCTTTCCTTGGTGAGAGTGAGCAGAGTTATAATTTTCCTTCCATTATTCTCTGGTAGGCCTACAACTTTGCCTCCAAATATTTACGGTGCCAATCATTTAATCCATGAGATTGACTTTAAAATTCATTTTAAATTTTGCAATTTAGTGGTGTCTAGACTACCGGAAGATGTTTAAAAACATATTTTGGAATATATGTTTCTACTATCTGTTCCAAAATTTTTGCTATTCTTATCAACCAATCATCCATATTTAGACCATTAGAATCACACTTGTCAGCATATGCACATATGTAAGAATGAGGCTCCAAATGTGATGTAAGCATTTATTCTTCACATATTCTACAAATCATTGATTCAAGGTCTTTCATTGTAGTTTGTTGCTCACCAAATTAACCTCTTAATGTTCTATAGTGCATCTTAGAAGGTGAGTTATCATGTATTGCTAAGTCTTGTGAACCAAAATTTTCATCCCAGATAGTAAATGACTCTCCTTTTGGTATAGATGCCAAATACCTGTGGCTTGGATGATCTCTTTGCTGATCAATTTTGTTTAAAATAATAGACTTGTTTTTCTTTATTGAGGAAGAACCCATTACCTTTGATGAAGAGGTAAAGCAAGTAATATCCACAATTATAATCATGAGAATAGGAATCCCTTTTTTATATCAATTACAACCTGAGAAACCTCAATCCATACATGATTTCATCAATTTTTGGCAGAAGATCTCTTGTACTCAATATCACTACCAATTCTTTCCTTTTTAATCAATTCTAAAAATTGTGAATTTGTGCCTGGAGGCCCGCCAGCTGCACTTAAAAACTAATTAAATCAAGTAACCAAGCCATGACAATCAGCATGACTATTCAATCCTATTTGCTTTATCATATTGCAAATTTTCAACTCATGATGAATTCTCAGTCAAAAGATTTTAATTGCCGAACATTCATATTTCAATTATCCTGCAGGCAAACAATGTTAAAAAACATAAACTAGGCTCGAGTTCAGCATTATAAACTGGGTTATTGATCACTTGGGGTTTTGAAAACTAGGATATAAGTTCTTTGCCATGGAGAGAATATAATTCCATGTTTTGGGCTCATGACGAATCACAGGGCACATTTGGCAAATTTTTGAAAACAGGCACTTGGAAATTTTAACTGAGAAATGTGTCAAATAGTAATTTTTAGCAAATGTATGGACATGTGAAAGTATGTAAAAGGATTCATCATGACTTAATAATTGTCATACTTCAAGGATTTTTAGGACACAACAAAATGGTACAATTCACTTAGGCTTATCAATCACAGGATCAAAGTTATAACATGCTGAACAGGGGTACAGATCAATCTGGATACCTTAGCCGTAACAAAACAATGTAAACTAGGTTTTTGATCATGTTAGCAAACTGATCAAATGGATTCATCATGATCTCAAAGTTGGAACATATGAAGTGTCTAACCCCTAGAACACAAATCAAAAAGAAAATTTTCATTTGGATCAACTGGGTCAATGATATGATTGGTCGAACAGGGCTTCCCAAAATTGTGAACAACTAGTCAAATGCACAAAACAGTAAATGACCAACTTTGGGGGGTGCAAGACCTAGTCAAACGGATTCAAAATGACTTGAAAATTGAAACATAGGTTCTTTGTTATGCATATTAAACATTCCCAAAGTGGCTATTCATGAAAAATTCTAGGGTAAAAGATATTCAGATGCAAACTGGGCCTCTGATCGCTATTTGACACCTGGGTAGAATTACAAATTTTGACACTAGCTCAAAATGGGACTTCACAGAATGGTTCAAAATGTCAGTTTAACTTTATAGAACACATAGACACACTAAATGAAAGGTTTTAGAAACATTAAACACCTCTTAGGCCTTAGACTAACAACCAAGTACAATCTCATTTAAAAGTATTTAAGGGCTTGATTTTTTCAATGGTTCTCAAAATTGACCACGCAATTTTTAGTCCCAACAGTGGCTCTCTCCGGGGATGCATGTCCCTTGTGGGCATGGCAAGATTTTAGATCTCTGGGAGAAGTAGACCACACACTTGAACAACAAAACTTTTCGAACAGCTTTATTGAAAACAGGGAAACTACTCTTAACTATGCACAAGAGATGGCCCCAAGCCACTGAAAAGTTTCATAACTTTTTACCTCTATCATATACCTTATTTTCATTCACATTCTCTTGAGGCAAACTGAAACTCTCATTCTTCCTTCTCTTACCCAACACATCATTATTCACAATTAGCTCAATAGGCAAAACAAAACTATCATCATCTTCATAGTGCGAATAAAGATCAAATATACCTTCTTCATCTTGCCCACTATGAAAAATGGATCAGCATGACCATAACAACTAATATCAAACTAAAATTGATCACTATTGACTACGTAATGGATTCTTTCAACTGGAAACACAAAGTTCTCATATTCAACTTCATTCAACGAGTTACATGGAGTAGATTGTAACTCACCTTGTGCCTCCGTAAATGAAGAGTATGTGAAATCTGATCATTGCCTACTTGCAACCATGTTACTCTTTGAATCATATTTATCCTTTGCTGAAACCTCTTCACACTCAAAACATTGATTAGTCACCATATATGAAAATTCATTCTGAAAGTGTTGATCTAGACTATGCTGATCACTATCATTTTCTTCATCAAACTGAATGTCAGAATACACCTTGAACTCATCTTTACAAGACTTATCAACACATGAAGAAAATCTATAATTTGATTGACAACCTTTACTATTTTCCTCCTCATCATATGAAAAATCAAAACAATGTTCAGCAAGATCAACATGAAAAGAACCTAAAATGGCATTAACCTTCCCTTCATTAACATTCCCTACATCCAGCAAATCGTCATGTGTAAAAACATTTGAAGTTTTGTTATATACACCTCCAAAGTCTAACCAAGATTGTTCAGATTCTACCTCTTTTTCCACATCAAACTTTGGGGAATTGATTTGACTAAATGAGAAAGTATTATGAGAGAACATATGAAGATCCTTAGAGATACTTACGTGCTTTTCAAACTCACAAGCCAACAAAATAGAGATTTCATTAGAACTCAAGAAGACTGCCTCACAAATCTTCTCCTAGCTGTGATTGTCATCTGGATAACATGAAGAACTTACAACAGGAAGATCATTAGTCTAACAATCTGAAAAATCAGAATTATTACAAAATTCTTTCTTATCATGGAAATCACTACCCTTACTGCTGTTACAACTTTCTTCAACTTCATATGTATTGTAACTTAATTTATCTTCTCTTTTATATCCATCATTTTCATGCTGATTGCTATTACCTGATTCATTAACATTTGAATCCACCTCTTCACAATCGGAAGACAGATTATCTTGCTCTATGGAATCATTGTATTCATTACTACCTTGGCTTTTAGCACACTCATTATCATTAGGAGATATTTCATGAAATCTATAATCATCATCTTCCATCTCCTCAATGAATTTTTCAATTTGCAAAATTCTTTGTAATCTAATAGGTGCTGGCCAATTGACTGAATCGGGTACTAGAACATCAAGAAAAACACTAGGCATTGAAGATTCCTCAGGTCTACAATGAAAAGGCATCTTATTGATTATTGACTTAAGCCTTAAATAACATTGTTTGACACTTAGACCTTGAGTACTGCCTACTTCAGTTCTTATAATATTGACAATCTTTTTGTAAATCAGTCTATTCAACATAACAATGTTATTATTCACGATTTCCAAACTATTAGAATTTGGTAAACTAATCTTAGATCTGAGATCTGACTCCATTATAGAACGATATTTCTACCTCTTTATCCTAGTGCTAAAAACCACTGAATAGAGGCAACCCTTCCTAATGTTTGACTTCCATGAAAAGAAAACATGAAAACCAAACTACCTCAAGTGCTGATGCAAAACTTTGATCTGCTGATTTGGCATAGGTGCAAGACTGAAAAACCTTTACACCACTGGTAAAAACTTTGTAGAGCCACCACCTCTTTGCAAGAGGAATATAACAATCATTTATGTGATCTACTTTTATATTTCAATTCTTTATAACAACAGATTTCAAACAACACTTAAAAACTTATCAAGAATTTAAAACTTCTTTTCCAAGATCTATCAACAGTCTCAGATCTGCCCATACAACTGAAAGTCCTTCAAAATTTTGCAATGAAATCAACTAGGAAATATTGGTATAGAGATTTGAGAGCCACCACTCACGCTTTGTGAGAAATAAAACATAATTTGTCACTTGATAAATCTGAACTAGACCTTCACTGTAGGAAAAACTTGCAGATCACTGACATCTTGAAAAGAAAATATACTTTATAAATGAATTCTTGACTCTAAAACTTTCTTGACAATATTTGCAAATTGGATTGATTGAAGATAGACCTATGACAATCATAGAACACAATTTTCATCTAGTTTCAACATACTGCTGATAATGAATAAAGCTTAACTGGGGAACATGAAACTTCAACAAGGAAAAGGAACACGTCTTGCTATTAATATGCTATATCCACTCTATTTCACATCAGAGGCTCCTATTCTATCAAAAAAATGGATTCCCATCTTATGTCCCCAACAGAGTCACCATTTTGTTGGTGCTTGAAAATGTTACCCATTTCCAATTACCCTGATGAGAACAAGATGCATCTAGGGGCAGCTAACTCCCATTATCAACACATCCATTCAGGCACCAGGCCAACTATAAGGCATGACCCTTCTTCTTCTTCAGGCTCTGCAAAACCTAGGCGGGTGAACCTATAGATTCCTTATATGGTACCAGTTGTCAAAGCATACACTGAATCTAATGTAAAGTAGATAAAAACCCCTAAATATTCTATACTTACCCATGAATCACAAGCATGAAATAGCTAAGAACATACTTCATGAAACTGGCAAGCTAAGTGCGGGTTAACATTGAATAGCTTTCAACATAAAAGGGAAAAATGATTTAATTATGTTGATGATAGCAAGACCCAAGTATGAGCAACAAACCTTAATAATCCTTTCTCTGACCAGTGCCTTATCCATTGGGCAATTACATGAATAATAACCATACATCTTTTGCAAATATGTGACATAATTCCTACATCAAGATCCCTTATCTATCAGACATCTGCTACAGAATGAATCTCATGCTTAGAACATCCTGTCATGAAGTCTGCAAACCCTATGACAAATATCAAGCAAGTACATGGTTCTTTGTTCCATAAGCAAGACATTTTAACCACATACATTTCAAAATGAAATGCAACCTAATTCATGCTCTTTGATCACAAATTAGAAGAAATAACAGAGCCATAATTAGGAGACAAGATTCAGACTGAACTTAAAACCTTTACTACTCTTTATTTGCTTTTCTTGAAACCAAATACATGAAATGTATAGAAAACAACTCATAAATCACCTAACAAACTAGAACTATCTGCATAAAACATGAATGCTGCTCAATACAAAAGAGAAATGCTGGGTGTGTGGCTTTCACAGCCTGAGCAGAGCTCCAAGAACTAAAAAATAGAAAACCAACCAACCCCTTTTTTTAGAGGAGAAGAAAGAATAAATATGAAGAGGGAAATTCTTGAATTGAATTTGCAGTCGACAAGTGTCCCTTCAGAATTCCACTTCAAGAAGATGAAAAAACCTCTCTCCCCTTCCTCTCTACAACTGCATATCATATATAATCCTCATCATTTGGCCTCTACTAGGCAGAAATATCTCAGAAATCTGATGATGAAAAGCATGTACCTAATCCTTTAAAACCGTCCTCTAACCAATCTTAATCATCATTGAAGAACTCATCCTATTCTGTCACCAATGCCTCTGATTTTACAAATTGTCCTATAACTTGAACCAGGAAGCACCTGTGCAAAAAAAAAACTCTAGATTTGGAAAGTTCAGGTTCTCTCGATTCCAACGGTATATTGGAGTGCATAATTTGGTTAAAAATTGCCCTAGATATGGCCATTTGAAAATCAGGCCTCTGTTCATGGCTTCCATGGCATTTTGTAAAAATTTGAACATTTTAAAAAAAGTTTGAACTATGTTAAAGTTTCACATTTTATTTAAAAGAGATGAACGTGAGTTTAGGAAAAATTAAAATTTAAAATTTCTCAAATTCCTCTCATTTTCTACCCGGGTCAAACTGGGTTTGATCGAGCTTGACACGTGTCATCTTCTGATTGGTTGAAGACTATATAGCTAGGTGCCAGATCACCAATCCATTTCAACCTGCCACGCTAGTGTCACTATCTCTCCATGTTAACTCTCGTGCATCTTCTGCTTGGCAAGATAGCAAGGGCCGCTCAATTTGCCAAGTGTCGCAATCTCATGCACTGAGTTCCACATCAGCATTTTACTCACTGCTTGGCTGCCACTTGTCCTTCAATCATTCGCTTACAGCACTATGCGAGTCCTACGAACTTATTCGACTTTCATCAAATTTTGGAGATTTCCCGGCAACTCGCTACCTTGCTAGCTAGATTTTTTGAAATTTTCCGACTAGCGAAGTAGCGAGGCACCGGATTTTTGACTTTTTCGGTCGCCTTCATTTTGCTGATGTCATGAAATTTTATTTGTGTGCCCGTTCAAAATTATGCTTTGGACCCTGCTGACATCACCACATAGTTGTTTGGGACCCGCGTGCATCATGGCTTCCAAAAGCCTCTTTCTTAATTCATTATACATAGCACACAAGATATTATTTAAAGACTTTAAAAGTCTTACCCATGGGCAATGTGGGATAAACTCTCACTGGCTTTTCTTCTCTCTTGCATGGATTTGTTTATTTTTTGCATGTTCAACCTCTATTGTGCACTAAAATTCTTTGAAAGAATTTAGAATGCGTTGGGTTTCTTTGTTAATATAGGGCATTTTTAAATCTAAACTCCCCTCCTACTCCTTCATTGCAGTGTTTGGTGGCTTCACTCTGTGCATGGGCTCTCCATATCTGCGTAGGGTTTGCTCCATCCTCCCTTAATTATCTTTGACTGAAACTCCAAACTTGGCATGAGATCTTCAGGCAAGCTTCCTCTTGCTGTGGGTAACTCCAAGGGATCTCCCTTGCATTTTAAAAGGCATTTTTTCTACTTTAAAATGTTCCATACGGCTTCTTGAAATTGCACTTGCTGTAGACTTTCTTTCCTTGGTGAGAGTGAGCAGAGTTATAATTTTCCTTCCATTATTCTCTGGCAGCCCTACAACTTTGCCTCCAAATATTTATAGTGCCAATCATTTAATCCATGAGGTTGACTTTCAAATTCATTTTAAATTTTGCAATTTAGTGGTGTCTAGACTACCGGAAGATGTTTAAAAACATATTTTGGAATATATGTTTCTACTGTTTGTTCCAAAATTTTTGCTATTCTTATCAACTAATCATCCATATTTAGACCATTAGAATTACACCTGTCAGCATATGCACATATGTAAGAATGAGGCTCCAAATGTGAGGTAAGCATTTCTTCTTCACGTATTCTACAAATCATTGATTCAAGGTCTTTCATTGTAGTTTGCTGCTCACCAAATGAACATCTGAATGTTCTATAGTGCATCTTAGAAGGTGAATTATCATGTATTGCTAAGTCTTATGAACCAAAATTTTCATCCCAAATAGTAAATGACTCCCCTTTTGGTATAGATGCCCAAATACCTGTGGCTTGGATGATCTCTTTGCTGATCAGTTTTGTTTAAAATAATAGACTTGTTTTTCTTTATTGAGGAAGAAACCATTACCTTTGATGAAGAAGTAAAGCAAGTAATATCCACAATTATAATCATGAGAATACTAATCCCTTTTTTATATCAATTACAACCTGAGAAAGATCAATCCATACATGATTTCATCCATTTTCAGTAGAAGCTCTCTTGTACTCAATATCACTACCAATTCTTGCCTTTTTAATCAATTCTAAAAATTGTGAATTTGTGCCTGGAGGCCCGCCAGCTGTGCTTATAAATTGATTAAATCAAGTAACCAGGAAATGAAAACCGGCATGACTATTCAATCCTATTTGCTTTATCATACTGCAAATTTTTAACTCATGATGAATTCCCAGTCAAAAGATTTTAATTGCTGAGCATTCATAATTCAATTATCCTGCAGGCAAACAATGTTAAAAAACATAAACTGGGCTCGGGTTCGGCCTTATAAACTGGGTTATTGATCACTTGGGGTTTTGAAAACTAGGATATAAGTTCTTTGCCATGGAGAGAATATAATTCCATGTTTTGGGCTCATGACGAATCATAGGGCACATTTGGCAAATTTTTGAAAACAGGCACTTGGAAATTTTAACTGAGAAATGTGTCAAAAAGTAATTTTTAGCAAATGTACGGACATGTGAAAGTATGTAAAAGGATTCATGATGACTTAAGAATTGGCATACTTCAAGGATTTTTAGGACACAACACAATGGTACAATTCACTTAGGCTTATCAATCACAGGATCAAAGTTATAACATGCCGAACAGGGGTACGGATCAGTCTGGATACCTTAGGTGTAACAAAACAATGTAAACTGAGTTTTTGATCATGTTAGCAAACTGATCAAATGGATTCATCATGATCTCAAAGTTGGAACATATGAAGTGTCTGACCCCTGGAACACAAATCAAAAAGAAATTTTTCATTTGCATCAACTGGGTCAAAGATATGATTGGTCGAACAGGGCTTCCCAGAATTGTGAACAACTAGTCAAATGCACAAAACAGTAAATGACCAACTTTGGGGGGTGCAAGACCTAGTCAAACGGATTCAAAATGACTTGAAAATTGAAATTTGGGTTCTTTGTTATGCATACTAAACATTCCCTAAGTGGCTATTCATGAAACATTCTAGGGTAAAAGATATTCAGATGCAAACTGGGCCTCTGATCGCTATTTGATACTTGGGCAGAATTGCAATTTTTGACACTAGCTCAAAATGGGACTTCGCAGAATGGTTCAAAATGTCAGTTTAACTTCATAGAACACATAGACGCACTAAATGAAAGGTGTTAGAAAAATTAAACACCTCTTAGGCCTCAGACTGACGACCAAGTATAGTCTCATTTAAAAGTATTTAAGGGCTTGATTTTTTCAATGGTTCTCAAAATTTACCATGCAATTTTTAGTCCCAACAGATCCAATGATGGAGATAAATTTAATGAAAAAAATAACTAGTTTGTGTGTTATAAGTGTAACAATCCTAGACACATTGCAAGGAATTACTAAGAACCTAAAAGTCAAAATAAAACAAATCAGTAAAGAAATGTACATATATGTTATTTATGTAATGAATTTGGACATAATATGAGATATTTCAAAATAGATAGAAGAAACTTCAATGGAAATCCCAATTACAGAAAGAGTAATAACAAAAAAGATAGAAGGAATGAAAATGGTAGTGATAACAATCGTAAGGAAGTACTCAAGGAACATTTCAATGAATTTAGAGAAGCATTTGTGAAAGCTAAGGATCCAAAAAGCTCTTATACAATTTGGGGGAATAGTATTTTGATGCAATTAATGAGACATTGAAGTCACAGATTATTTATGACTCATCCTACTTGAATTAAGTAGTTCCAAAAGAGGTAGAGCATTAGTTGGTCAGAACTGATGTTAGAGAGTGAGTTGGAAATTGTATAGTTAATAGGAAGTAGTTGACATAGACAAGAAGCTATGGTCAAGTGCACAAATCTTAATCTAACTATAGTAAGTGGGAATTTAGAAAATAATTTTACTGGTGAACAAAGACAATATTTGAATTTGTGGTACATATGCATTTAATGCATAGTGCAATTTGAAATTATTTAAGGATCATGAAAAATATTGTGTGTACCATTTGTTCATGTGAATTATTTTGAGTGAATTGAAGAGTGATTTGACAATGAAGTAAAGACCAAAGATGAAAAATCCCTAAAACAAAATTTTAATGTAATTTAGGAAGTTAAAACTAAGTTTTTTAGTACATTTAGTTGAATTGCAATAGCTAGTAAAACTATTTATAATGTGAATGAAACGCCATAGTATGTATTCAAGAAACATCCATTTACTTATCTTATAGATGACCCATTGGGCACATTTTCACAATTTTTGAAGAATATGCTTCATGTCCAAGATGTCAAAAGATATATACATTATAAAATTGAGGACATACGTGATGAAGATATACATAAGGACTTAGGAAGCATGTGTAATAATGGCCTATCCTTAGAGTCTAAGTATGCACACCTAGATGGATTGAACCTACTGAAGTATATGTTTTATACAAAGTTTCACAACAAAAAAAGACCTGAATCATTCTAAGTAGGGTACATGATGATATGTTCTAGTTATCTGATATGCAAATAGCAATTGATAATGACATTTTCACAAGGTCACAAGTTTGATCAAAGAGAGATGTAATCCTGTAAATGAGAAGAATGTAAGGAAAATGGTTGAGACAAACCTATACAAAAGATTTGATGGAAGGAACATGAAAGTAGATACAATTCAAGAAAAAGGAGTAAAATTATCGAGTAAGATATTAGAGTACAAGTTTAACAATGGCTCAAGGGTTAACTTGGTACTAGCTAGATTTTTACATGTCACTTATGTAATAGAAATTTAGGGAAGAAAAGTAAATTTGAGTGAAATTATCATATTGCAATTGTTAGACAATATTACAAAAGTGAAGAAGACAAAGAGCATAATCTTCAAATTCGAGTCCTTACCGACTCATTTATTCTTTTATGAAATAAGGAAGTTCCCAGTATTCTCAATTGGGATAGCAATGAGTGTAGAATGAAATTGGTGACTCAATACTATAGGCCAAAGTTGAAGAATTGCAGTTATGAGATTTCCACAATCCATGAATTATGCAACTATTTTTCATCAACATTTTAAATCATACTCCATGATCCATCATTAGGATGAGAGAGTGAAAGAATTCTTTTTGGAATTCTTTCACTCTCTCATCCTGATGATGGATCATGGAGTATGATTTGAAGAATTGATGATAAATTTTTTTACACAATCTTGACCCAAAAAATAGTTGCATAAAGTTGGAGAATGTTAGAGATGATGACATTGATAGAATGATGAAAAGTTTCTAGTCTAAAATGGAATAAAGGTACTTAATACCTCCATCCATGGTAGAGAAATATAAGGATGATATATTCTGCATGGTGGAGATAGATAACATTTGTATAGAAGTTGTGGTGCCAAGGGTTAAGTTCATAAAACCCATAGGATATGAGCTGAGTGCAGAGCTCATAGAAGGATATGCAAAGATCATACTCCAATTAGACAAGGACACAAAGTGCCCTAGATGGGGAACTTATAAGGAGAAAATAAGAATAGTTAAGAAAGTAGAGAAAGTAAGAAAGTAGAGAAAATAATTGATTCCATCCTTAAGGAATTAGGTATGATTCAAGATGAATTAAATGAGGTGAAAGGGATAGCACTTAAGATGTAAGAAAGTGGGAAATTTGAAGTGATAGAAACAAATCCTATTGTTGTTATAGGACCTTTAGTAGGTGTAATAATAGCACAACCATGTGTGCAAGTTCCTATTGCGTCATATGCAGCAATTGTGCAAGTGCAACTAGTGAGAACAAGCAGTGATCATCCTAGGAGGCAACTAGAGGTGGAAGCACCAATTGCAAAGAGGAAATTAGAGAAATTGGTGAAGGTGAAGTAAGAACTCACACCATCATCAAAAAAAGGGCCAAGAAAACCACCAGTGGACTAGGAAAGAGAAGGAAAATAATGCAAGTTAGTGAATTTTAAAGTTTTAAGGATGAAGCTGAAGATAGACCAGTAGTGCAAGATATGTAGGAAGGCAGAACATTAGCTAGAAAGAAAGCATGGAAACCAAAGTTAGAGAGCCTTAATAGGAAAATAATTAATGATGACATTTTTTTACAATTAAATAAGTATTAGAATCTGTACAATAATATGGATATAAGGCAATTGGGAAATGCCATTGTGAGAAACATGATTATGAGATATAAGAAGTTTGAGAATATTTATAATAAGATACCTAAAGATCTATATAATAGGCTAATAAATAGAAAGAAAAGAGTATTGGAAGAAAATCTCAATTTGAGAATAACAATGATAAATAAATTGTGTGAATTCAATTCTAAAGAGGATTGTGATAGAATTTTGAAGGGTATTGAGCCCTTGTTGAGGAATAAAAGAAGAGAAATTCCTATGATGGGAGGCAACTATGAGGATGTTAGGAAAGAAATAGATGAGGGAATTATTAAATTCATGGCCAAAATGCCAAAGATGAGTGCACAATACAAAGCCAAGAGCCCAGTATATGTACAAACCTATACAGCTTCAAGTGATGAGGGAGAAGTAGAAGAGACACAACATGTGCCATCACCACTGCACATTATAATGGGTACTAAATCCATGCAAGTGGATAGTACACACATTACTATAGATGCAAAGGAAAACCCTTTTGTAGGTTATGAAGAAAATATTGTTGGTAATATCAAAAATATTAGAACATACATCAACTCAAATGATGATGAAGAAGATGAGAAGAAGAAACAAGCTAATGAAAAGAAGAGAGAAGAAGAGAAGAATAAAGAAACATAGAGATAATAGAGGTAAAGAGGTTAGAAGATGAAATGAAAAAGAAGAAGGAAGAGTAAGAAAAGAAGAAGAAATAAGATGAGGAAAGAAATAAGAAATCTGAAGAAGATTAAAGGAAAGAAACTAAGAGATTGGAAGAATAAAAGAAGAAAGTTGGGGAAAAGAAGAAGAGTGCATAATTGAAAGCATTTACACTTATTCCTATAGTAACTCTAGTAATAGAAAAATTAGTATTGGTGCCATCAGATGATGAAGATGATAAAAAAACATTTATGAGCTCACTAAGAAAGTTGATTGAAAAGAATAAATTAGTAAAGTCTTTGGAGAAGATGCTAACTGAATTTTTGGATAGAATCCAAAAGACAATTACTATAATTATAGCCAATCCAGAATTGTATTCCAAGGAGTTGGAAAGGACCTTTGATGAGGAATTCACAACTTTAGCAGAGGTAGCTTTGATGCAAGTACAAGTGAAGCATGATACATCATTGTTTGATATAGTATGCACTAATGTGATGAATGACTTGAAATCACTTGTTGGAAGCATCAAGGAACTAAGGAAACACATTGATGAAGGAAAGAGGTTGTATGGTTAGTATGCCTTGTCATACAAATATCTGACAAACTTTGAGATTCAAATTAAGGGTAAGTTGGGTGATCTTGAAACACTTACTATAAAATTAGAGCTCCCAGAGACTAGAATTGAAGATTGTGTAATAGAAGTGGAGAAGATCAAAAGTGTAATCAAAGGCTTAGAATCTAACAAGAAGCAGGTAGCAAAGATATTCTCT
Organism: Cupressus sempervirens; assembly: GCA_028749045.1. Lineage (NCBI taxonomy): Eukaryota > Viridiplantae > Streptophyta > Pinopsida > Cupressales > Cupressaceae > Cupressus > Cupressus sempervirens. The sequence goes on from CM053793.1 coordinate 396,620,857, forward strand.
AGTCTTACATAAATTTTGTCACCTAAGATAAGCATTTTGTAGAGGCAACTAGAGGAAAGTCTTGTAGCGAAGACTTCCTATGACAAATTTTCCTATGCTAACTTTAGTGTAGTTGAAGTGGCATCTTATGCACTATGCACACTAATTAGTATTTTCGATATAGTGAAGGAGAATTGGAAGAAGGAAGTGGAAAAGGTAAAACTTGTTTATGTAGATTTTTTTTCTAGAATAATAGGTTGGTCAGTAACAAGCCATATAGTTTTGGATACAATTTTTGGCACCTTTTCCATTGATGTCAAAGGGGGAGTAATATGTAAAAGAAAATTGTATTATGTATGTATGTTATAAGGAAATTATGTATTATATATATGTAAGGGGGAATACACTTATGTACTTATGTATCAATGTAAAGGAGAGATAATGAATGTAATGATCCATCAAATTTTTATTTTTTTTATGTATGACATCATTTTGGGACTTAGGAATTTTCCAAAATGTTTCCATCAATACCAAAGGGAGAGATTGTTGGAAATATGGCTAGATAATGTCTTGATAGTTTTCATTTATGTAAACACGTATTCAATATTTCATTTATGCATTTAGAGATAGAAAATTGTCTAAGTGTTAGATAGTTTGCAGTAGCATAGAGATGGATGTGATGTGTATGAATGACTCATTGAGAGTTATCTTATGCATTGCTAAGGAAAGATCTATGATAGTGTCATGATGATGTGTACTAATGCAGAGATGTGTATGAATAGTACGATGCAAGTTATGATTGAAATACTAGTATGAGTATTTGACAAAGTAGAACAAAGCATAGAATAGAATTGAGTTGTATGACTTGAGGAATTATTTTGGTAACAAAATAATTACTAAGTCATGTTGATCCAACTTTGTGGATGTTATTCCACAACTTATTTTATATTATGTCAAGTGTGTCAAGACATGGATGTTGACTAAGGAAATATTTTCCAATATGCAAGATATAAGTAAAGATCTTATCTTGCGAGGATAAGTGTGTGATATATGTCCTAGAAGTGAAGTTACATATAATGTGAACTATTGTGCATAGAGCTTGAAAGATATGAAAGACTTATGTAATGTGAGATCTGATGTATGATTTAAGGAAGTACAAATTACAAGTAGTATTGTAAGTATATCTACTCTTGTGAAGAACTAGATTGTATAATTGCATGTTAGGGAAGTGGGCTCTTCTTGCATACATTGTATTTGATCTACCAACTCCTAACAAGGTTGAAGCAACTCCTAATATATTTGAGGCTTGTAACAAGGCCTATTCCTCTAACAAGGACTTGAGATACTATATGTACTTTATAGACTTCTAATAGGATCAATATCCTTAACAAGATCCTTTTTTTTAGTGAATCATCTTGTGGGTATCATCCCCACTAGGGTTTTTGCTTGGTCGGGGTTTCCCTAGTTAAAAAATAATGGTGTTATGAATTCTTTGTGTGTATGGATATATTTACTATTTAGCATTATTTTTTTACTTTCATGTGAAATTCATAAAATAACTAACAATATTGAGTTGTGGGAAAAAAAATTTAGGATATTGATTTACCCCCCTCTTATTATTGTCTATTTCTAACATGTTATCTATGATACCACCAAAAGTATTGATATGCGAAAGATTGGAGTAGGTGATATGGAAATAAGGGATGCCTAAAACAAATTTCATGATAATGGATTCTTGAGGGAAGAGTATAAAATCATTGAACAAAAAGGGTTAAGTCATGCCCTAGATTTTCCCCAAGTGTTTAAACCCAAATGTATTAGAATTTTTTTGAGCTGCATACATGATATCTATATTTTTTTGGAAGGTGGACCAATGAATCTCAATAAGAGGATTATTAATTGAGTATCAGGGTGCCCTACCCTTGATTGACCTAAGAGCATGCAAAGTGATGTGAAGGAAACTATTGAAAATAATATAGGTGTAGTATGGAACAAAAGAGGGATGTCTATTGACACAATTTTAGATCTCCTAATTGCCTTTATAGTGAGAGTGATTTCTCAAGAGTTCTTTTAATCTAGATGATTAAACAATGTATCATGTATGGCTATCAATTTGGGATTCAAGATAGTAAAGAGAGACCACTCGCATGACCTTGCTGAGTTACAACTACAAAAACTATCAAAAGACTTGAAGGCCATCGAGAAAGAAAAAAATGAATCATAAAAGTTTGATTCTTTACTTATTTTCATATTCTTTTATGTGCAAAACACTTTCCCCACCTTTCGTCAAGTTGCCCAGAAGACCAATAGGTCAATTGCACAATAGATTTCAAAATTCATTGAGTAGTTAGGAGATAATTTTGAGTCAGTGATGACTAGTTACTTTGAGGATTTTAAGAAATCCATGAAATAGAGGTTGAGGATCCCTATATCCCTAGTGGAAAAACATTATGATGATGTTTGTTTCCTAGTGGATACAAACCATACCTATTACAAGTAGCTATACCAAGAGTTAGATGGCTAAAACCCTTTCCATATGAGATCATTGTAGATGAGGCCTCTGCAGCTATTAAAACTCTACTAGTAGAAGATATTGACAAGAGTTCCACCTCATTTGGTAATTATGTGGAAGCCAAATAAAGAATCACTATAATTCTAAAGACAGCTGCAATTCTTAGAAATAAGAAAAAACTAGTGAAAATGCTAAAGGAGAGATTTAGAAAAGGAGGAGAAGAAAAAGAAGAAGAAGATGATGAGGAGGAGGAGGAGGAGGAGGAAGAAAAAGAATGAGCCCCAATAGAATTAATTCAAGGCCTAGGTGAGGATCAAGTAGATGAAGGAAAAGATGTCGAGGGAGAAGAAGTTGAGGAAGCACCCAAAGATACTAAGGCCAAGAAGAGAAAAGCTAAAGAACACACTATGGAGAAAATAGAGAAGCTTGTAAAGAAACCACAATAGAATCCAATTGTACCTATTACTAGGACAAGCATAAGGATAGCCATAGTTTAAGCTACAGAAGTTGTAAAATCTAAGGGAAAGAAGACACTTGATACAACAAAGCCTAGTGATCCTACTAAGAAGACATACAAAACATTGAAGAAGAAGTCAGTGCCTCAACTAAATTCAAATGAGGAGAAGACTGAGTCAGATGAGTTGAGTCAATACAAGGTGGTAAGCCACAATCCCTCTTCTGACATAGATAATTTGTGTGAAAATATTATTACAAATGCAAATTTATCTAGAGTCACACATGTTGATTTTGATAATATAGGGAGTATAGATAAGAATAAGGTTGAAGAATCCATATTTGAGATGATGGCTACATTTAAATCTAATCCAATAAATATTTCAAACTCTTTACCTAAAAATGTATATGATTGGGTAGAGAAAAAGTGGCAATATAGTTTGACCACTGAAAGGAAAATAAGAGAGGCTCAATTAGCCCAAGTTATATTTGCTTTGGACAAGCAGATGATGAATAAAGCCATGAAAAAATACAAGGGAATATTTTGCTCCAAATATAAAGATTTCAAAATTTTGAGAAATAAGATAGAAGAAGTGATAACTCAAAGCACATAGCTTTGGAAGGACATTTATGGTCTATCTACAAAGACAAAAGAAAAGAAAGTAGATGAAGAGATAAAGGAACTTGAGAAAGGTGAGAAAGAAAAGGATTAGGTCACAATCAAAGAAGATGATCTAGAAGGGACTCAAGAAACTATAGAAGCAGCCACAACTAAAGATGAGTAGCATGATGTACAAGATGTACAAGATGCACAAGTGTCAAGTGTTAATCCAGTGCATGAAGAGAAGGAGAGTTAACAGGACTCAATTGTTATTATAAAGGATGTAGCTGATAATTTATCACATAAAATAAATCCTTTAACTAAGGTAGATTTTCATAAAGTTCTTAAGGACTCCACCACAACAACACAACTATGCACAAATCTTATACTGGTGAGAGTGGATGAGATTGAGAAGGAAGAAATTGCATCTTGAAAGGAGAAACCAAAAGAAACATCAAATGTGCCCCCACAAGCTCAAATAGGGGTGCCCTTAATATAAGCAAGGTATGTTAGGCCCAAATTTGTAGATGAAAGAAAATAATGCCACATAGCCAGGAGGAGATGGTAACCCAAATCTCCAACTTCACTTCCTAAAGGTATAAAGTTCTTTGGGGCTTAGCCAAGAGTGACAAGATTTTACTTTCAAGAGAGGTGTCTTTTGATTCACTTCCCAATATCTATACGCTAACAAAATGCTAGAGCTGAGGTCATCCCAAGAGGTGATGAAGTCCCCAAGTAGGCCTCCTAAAATGTGTAAAACAAGGCCACTTATTTATTGTGTACTCAAGATCACCCAAAGGTGTGATAGGAGTGAATATGTAAGTGGTCTTGGGTTTAAAAGGCACTTTTTCTTTCTTAATGGATCTTTAGGTTTTTGTAATCTATTTTTGAAGACACCCACATTTAAGTATGCCAAGTTCTTCCCAACTTGATAGCATCATCAACATAATAAAATTGAGGGTTTGTAAAAAATTAAAATTGATCATCATTAACATAAGAAAATTGATAGAGGTAGAACAAATTCCCTTAAGTCATTCAAGATTGAGTGTGTTCATTTTAAGCACAAAATCCAAATGTTTCATAGAAATCTTCTTTGTCCCTTAAGAATTCAAGATTATATGAGAATATCTTAAGCCCAAATTGAAATATTTCATTGCATTCTTCTTTGAACTTTAAGCATTCAAGAGTGTATTTTGTTATGTAACCATTCATTTCAATGAAAACCTTGTCAATTCATTTGAGATATTTAAGACTACATTTTGTTATTCTACACATCCATTCCAATGAAAAGCTTTTTCATTCCCTTTAAAGCATTGAAGATTGTGTTTTGAGCATCCATTCCAATGAATTGTGTGTAAATTATCTTTGGGACATTCAAGAGTATGTGTGTAATGTTACTTTAAATGCATTTGAGAGTTTGTATTGATTTGGTATTAGTTGCAACATTCATTCCAAGGACAAATGATTAAACCATAAAAGTTCATTTATCCCCTATGTCCAAAGTCCTCCAAAGTTTGTCTCCTACAATAAAACTTGATCAATAATCCCTATACACCAAATAGATAGTTACTTAAGCATCAAGAAAATTAGCCAATCTATATATATATATATATATATATATATAAAGCTAAGACAATAGAATGCAGGCACAAATGAAAAACTTTAGAGATGATAGAACAAAGACAATAGAACAAAACAAAGTATGATATACTTGATACTTACACTTCATAGATTGTAGATGAAAATATAGGATTGCAAACAAATAATCTCATAGATGCTAGTAGAAGCAGAGATGATAGTCCCTAAAACCACAAACTTTTGACCGCCCACAATGTAGATGAAAAAAACATTTATTGTGGAGAAGATAGTCAATAAATACTATAAGCTTTCAGTCACCCACAAGGAAAATGACACAATAAGAAACTATAGAGATGACATTTAATAAAAATGATAGGCTTTCAACCACAAACAATGCAGATAATAGAATATGAAAACTATGGAGATGACAGTTAATAATGTAGAGACATAGAAACAATAGAGACAACATAATAGAATTTTTTTATAATTTCAGGTGGTTATTGAGTCTCACAAGTGGAGATTCCAAACCATGGAAACAATGATCTAAAAAGATGATAAAGTATCTTCGCAAATGACACTACATCCTATTGGAAAAATTCTTAACAAAGATAAGTTAATAAGAGGGGAGGGGTGAATTAGTAACTTCTAATATTTTAAAACTTTAACTCTTAATACAACAGTCCAATTAGCATTTAATCCTTCACATATAATCTTATCTAATTCTGTGTATAAGAAACTAAGAACATGAAAGCATTCATAACACTTTGACACAAAGATTTGGTGATCGAGAAACCTTCCAAATAGAAAGTAAAACTGGGATGGGAATGATACCCACAAGCTTTAGTATTGTAGTATAAAGTTGGCCTGTTAAGGTTTATATTGATCACTTCTAATGATCTTCCCTATTAGGAGCAATAAGGACTACTAGGTCCACCTTGTGAAAGGATTTACAAACATACAATGAAGTATGCACTCGGTAAAGAGATTTACAAAAGATTGTTAGGTCTACCTTGATAAAGGATTTGATTGATCCACCTATTAGGATGAAACAATAGCTGATCCTTGATCTACAACTTGGTTTGTTGAATGAGATTCCTTTAAGTGTATAAATCACCTTCCTATGATAGATTAATCTTTGTTGCTCTTGATACTATTGTAGCCTTTGTAATTCACACTTTTGGCTCTTTTCTAATTATTGCATTAATACACACACACACACACACATTGGATGTCATATAATACATTATATTAATATCAATCCAATTATACAAATTAAAAAGTCAACCACAATACAAGTTTACACAATTATTACAAAGTTAGCTCAAATGTAGACACTAAGGCTCTAAAGACTAACTTAGTGAGGTTCTAATACTTGGCATCCACTGTCACTACTTGGCATCATCATGCACTCGGTAGATGTAGAAGCTTAGTCCATGTTGATCATTTTCATGCAATCTTGAACTCAATCTACACTGGTGACTTAGTAGATACTATAAAACTTGTCATATAAATTGAATCACTTGTTTACCTCTACATAGCTTGGTAAACACTATCACCTTAAGCTCAATATAAACTTTGTCACATGGTTAATGTTTCTCATTTTTTGCCTTGCCAATATTAAAATTTTAAATGCTTACCCACCAATGGCTAGTTCCCAGAGTTAATTTTATTTTAAATGCCTGAGAAACATCAAATTTTTTAAAAAAAAATCAAACTTGTGATATGTTTCGGCCAGCCTACATCCTATCCCATCATTGGATCTTCTCAAGATCTACAACCCTCTCTAAGTCGCCAAGAAAAGCTTCTCGATAGATATGCATAGTGACTTAGTGAGTGTTTGCCACGTGGATTGGCGGGCCCAGTTTAGTAGTGGTGCTTTTTTGTTTTTCGATGCCGACTTTGAATAAAGTCATCGGCGCTTGCTACCTCACTACTAGAAAATTCAAATAGCTTGTCATTAGTGACATAGAAACTCACCATGAAATGAGTGTTTGGTGGGACCTCATGTGACATGGATGCTCAGGAGGGATTTTGACCATTGGATCAATGCAAAATCAATAGTCCTCACTAACTCACTATGGGAAGATGCACGATGTTTAGGTATAGCGAGTTAATGACCTAGAGACACATGGATTGTGGGTCCTATTTTCCTTGACAGGCCACAAAAGAAAGAACTTACTAGACAAGTTGGAGAAAGATCAGGTTTCTATTGGTCAGCACACTGACAGAGTGGGTGTATCTTCAGGACCATCGTATGGTGGGAGATCAATGTTTCTCGCTAGGTCATTATGGAAAGATGCTCGATCTTTAGCTATAGTGACATAGCAAGGATTTCCCATGTATCCTCAGAGTTCTGTGGGTCCAATTGAGGTAGTAATGATTAGATGCAATTGGTAGTTAGTGTAACATCACGATCAGGATTCTTTGAGAAAAGTTGGCACAGTTAGTGAAGGAAGGAATGGTCAACCATGTAAGTCCCATGAGGTGGCAGAATGGAATGAAATGATTGGCCCACATGGCTCATCCTAGTGCCAAGATAGATTGACTAAGTTAACTTGCTAATTCACGAACTAGGAATAGAGGAAATCAAGGTTTTTTGTGAATTCAATCTTCATGATCAATCCCAACCACTAGGAAATGAATGCTAAACATGGGAGAGAACTCCACCACCTCTAATAATCTATCTACCTAGTCAGAGAATAGTTATGACACCGTTTTTGTCTTCTCAAGACATTATTGGACACAAAAGATCAGATATCATTGCCCTAGATCTGTATCCATGATCAGATTTTCCCCATGATTATTCTCTGCAAGACTTCAATGCAGTGTTTGAGGAGTAACTACAATTAGAGGACATCTTAGTTATGCCTGCACTATAAAGGTAGATTTTGTAAATTTTGAAAGGGTCAAAACATTCTCTATTGTTCTCTACTATTTCTCTACAATTCCAGTGTAAAATTCCCCTTGCCTCTGAACTGTATGATTCTCTACCTTATATCCTTTAGCCATTGGTATGAAAGTGCAAGAACTCTTTGCCTTCACCATTGTTTTGTGAAAGTCTGTAATCTTCTTGACTGTATCTCTTTTAGCCTGTGAATGACATATAAGTGAATCTTCTCTTGCCTTGTGTCATTCATTTAGCTTTTTTGGTCTGCATGTGGTAATTAGATTAAAAGAAAGTCTGAATGTGTATATCCTTAGTTTCATTCTGGTTCAATAGTGCATATATGGGTAGAGATTGGTCTAAACACTCTATTTTGGAACATCACCTCTTTAGATTAGATTAGGTAGATTTTCTTTCATGCTCTCCTTCTCCCTTGTCCTCTCCAAGAGTAGTTAGGTGCATCCTGATAGTAAGAGGAAGCCGTCCTTCTCCAGAGACTCAACCTCACAGTTCAAGTCCAACAGCTTAGAGGTTGTTTCCATGTTTCACTAGGTTGTCCTCATGCATATGCTTTGGAAAAGGGTGCAAACCTAAGTGACAAAATTTTTTGGCATGCCCTGTGGGACTACAACAATCTTAAAATTTCAAGCCTACTAGTGTCAAAGGGAAGATTTCAAGACCAATACCGAGGAGATAGTACTGGCTTCAACTTTTAAGCCTTCAAGAGGCTCATTCTTCAAAGTACTTGGTGACTATAAGCTTCAATACATATCTGGTTCCAGACTAAAGGTGTAGTGATTCATGCCCAGAGCTGAAACAAGGGCATCTTCTAGAGGTAAGTTTCATTACCAAGAGCTTTCGCTTTCAAATCCTAGAAGAAGGAGGACTAGAATATCTTTATCACTAGTTAGGAGTGCAATAGTAACAAATACCCCTGCAAGATCTATCTCTACTCCTCTTGCTATTAGATCTTAGCCTAGATTTCCATCAATACATATCAATAGATCACTTGTCTATATGGCATTTCCTAGAGCTCATACTTTTCCCATCTTTAATGGTGGGAGCCCTCTCCTATTAGCCCAAAGACATGATATACCAGTAGCTACTCTCAAAAGTATACCAGAGTTTACTGGTGAAACTTCTATCTCTCCCTCAGAAAACATTCAAGAGGTTGCAAATGTTTGTAATATCCATGGTATTACAAAGGATGATGTTGCAGTTAGGCTCCTAGTCTCATCCTTGAAAGGAAAAGCACTACAATGGTATAGAGGTTTAGCTCATGGTTCTATAATAGATAGGGATGGATTAGGAGTAGGATTGTGCAAACATATTAAGGATTAAAGTGACTATTTGTCACTTTTAGAGCAGTTGACTACTATAAAAAGATCCCCCCATGAATGTATGACTGATTTTAATTATAGATTTCAAAAGACATGGGATAGAATACCTACTTTAGTGAAGCCTACCCTTGGTAATGCCTTCTTGCATTATCTTAGAGCTTTTAAGAGTGATATTGCCACCACAATCCAAACTATGGGAGGAGATACCTTACCTAATGCTTATGAAATAGCAATAAAATTAGAGAACATCCTAATACAAGGAGGCAAGTTAGCTCTAAGGCCTCCTATGCCCCTCTTCCCTAATGTTCCAAATCATCAACCAATAGTGGCTCCTCTTCCCACAACTTCTACATCACAATCCCTTGTCCCAGTCCCTCAAGCTTCTACATCTTCAAATGGGATAGATGAAGTTAAAGAAATGATGCAATCTTTGATGCAAAACATGGACAAAAGAGAGAAGAACCTAGAGAAAAGATTGCAATATCAAGGAAAGAGGATGGAGGATAATTTCTCTATGATGTAGAAAGTGAGCAACAAGGTGGTGACTTTAGAAAGGCAACAAGCTCAAGGTAGTAAACCTCATCAATTGCAATATCAAACCCCAAGTAGTGGTAGGCCTCCAAATCCTAATCATTGGAATAATTATTTTGATCAGAGTAGGCAGGGTGGCCATGCTTCAACCTCAAATGCAAATCAAAGTAGGTTCATAGTCCCTCAAAACAATATGGCTCAAGATCAAGATTTTTGCCCATCCTACAACTACTCTTATGCCTATTGTATGTGTCAAAAGGTTGAATCTTTTATGGCTTTGACAGTCCAAGAGCTTGCAAAAAAATAATCATACAAAGAGGACCAACATAAGGATGCCTTAGATATGCAAAAACAGGGTGATTGCTCTTTTATGAATCATCAAATGGAGGAGCATTGTAATGTAAACCAGGATTCCATTGCTCATAACACTAGAAGCAAAAGAAGAGCTATGGAAGATGTTATCCCTCCTACCCCTAATCAGGCCTCAACTTCAAGTGTAGTATCTTATGAGCAAGAAGCAAATAATCAATCGAGTACCTTTCAGTAGCAAAGGCAAAATCATGGCAGAAAGGAAACAAGTGATCCTCAGGCTATTCCACCTCAACCTCATATAATTGCAGCTCCCAAAGTTTCTACCAAGACACCTGCTATGCCATTTAGTGTGGTAGAGAAAATGAAGAAGAAAAATGTGAATATCTCCATGTGGGATGTGTTAGGATAAACCACAGATAGAAATAAAAAAACTACATGCAAATATAACCAGTAATAGAAAATAATAGATCACACAGAAATGAACACAAGGCACCAAGATTTAATGTGGTTCACCCAATCCCTGGGCTATGTCCACCAAACAACAAGTCCAATCTTATTACAATCTAGTGATTACAACGTGATTACAAGTTGTAATCCCTTACAGCTCAATACTACTGCAAGAACCAATTTTGCATCACAAAATAATGAAAAATACCCAACCCTAAGCCCTTTTATACAAGTATTAAACCTCTTTAGGGTTGTAACATGTCGGCCATAATTAGCCATAACTTTAGTGGCAAATCTATAAATGGTGAATAGTACCAAAATGATTGGCGAATAGTACCAATTTATTTTCTAATTATGAAGTATGTATAGTACTTTCCTAATCAGTCAGCACAATCTAATAGGATGTTGTTGCTATTATACCCATGCAAAAGAGGTTGTTGCAACAAGAATTGGAAAAGATTGAACCAAAAGATCAAACACCTAGTATGGAAAGTGTCAGAAGTCTAGTACAACCATCAAGGGAAGTAGAAACAAGAAAAAAGGTTAGACCTCCTCTATTCTATGTTTCTCTAATTATAGGGGACAAGCTAGTCCATAATTGCATGATTGATTTAGGAGCTAGCAGTTCAGTGATGGCTAGGTGTGTTGCTAATGCTTTGGGAATAAAATATGAACCCATTATTAGGGATGTATTACAATTGGATGGTAGTACTATCAAGACTATAGGGATCCTTAAGAATGTGGAGATGGCCTTACATGCATGCCCTAGTTGTATTGTAACCCAAGATATCTCTATTAGTGAGGTCAAGCCATATTTTGCCATCTATCTGTCAAGAGACTTTACTACCCAAATAGGTGGTTTCATATCTTTTGATTGCTCATATATGTCTTTCAAGATGAGATATGGAGCATATTATTCAATTAGAGTAGAGCCTCAAGCCCTCCATCATACTGAACCCTACATCCCCAACTCCATCAACGTGAATTTCCCTATCCTAGAGATGGATGAGAGTGACATAGTGAATGAGTCCACTACTTCCCTAGCAGAGATACCTAATTTTTTCTTGGATGATTGGGCTAATGCGTATCAATTTGACCCTATGTCAAATACCCTTGAGATATGCCTTGGTACATATTGTATAGTGGAAAAAGATGCTCTAGTTCCCAATCTTGTGAGTACTAAAGAAGATATGAGTGGAATATGGAGTATGTACTTTGATGGATCAAGAAATAAAAATGGATCACGGGCTGGTGTGATGTTGATTTTTCCTGCACAAGTAAGGTATTACTTCTCATTTAGGCTCCAATTCAGTTGCACTAGTAATGTGACTGAGTATGAATCCTTGATTCAAGGCCTCCTACTTGCTCAAAAAAGAGGAATCCAAGCCTTAAGGGTGTATGGAGATAGTGAGTTGGTGGTTAATAAAGTGAGAAATTAGAATACCACCAAGAATGGTTTGCTCAAGTCTTATAAACATAGAGTGTGGGATTTGCTTGAAGGTTTCAGTGCATTTAACATTCAAAACATCCCTAGAAAAGAAAATAGACATGCTAATAGACTTGCAGCAATAGGTGCATCTTATGATGTGCTAGGGAATCTTGAGGAGGAGAAGAAGCAACAAATCAAAGTGGTAGTAAGGCTTTCTTTCCTTGATAACAACACCCATTGGCAAGTGTTTGAGTCTGATGAGCAAATTGTGAGTTTCTTGCAGAATTAGGTAGAATTTTCAAAGAGAAATTAGTCAAGACTGTAGAATCAATATGGTGGTTAGATCATTCATCCCAGTTCTAATAAGTTTCCTAAGGGTCTCATTATCTTAGAAAGTGTTTTTAATCCTGATGACCAAACAAGAGGCAGAGGCATGAACCTAGCTACTGATGAAAGTGACTACATTCCAATCATGGTTACTGATGGAAGGTCTTTAAACATGGGTAAGGTATGTTCTAAAATTGAACAAGAAAATTTTATCCATCTATGTCAAGAATTTAATGATGTTTTTGCTTGGACATATGATGATTTAAAGGGTTTTGACCCAAGGTTATTTCAGCATACCATAGATCTAGTTGGTAATGTAAAACCAGTAAGACAAAAACAAAGACTAGTGAATCCCAAGATTCTATCCAAATTGATTGAGGCCCACATAATTTTCCCTATCAAACACTCATCATGGGTAGAAAATCTTGTCCCTGTTAGGAAAAAGAATGGAGAAATTAGATTGTGTGTGGACTTTAGGGACCTTAACCAGGCTTCCCTTAAAGATCACCACCCCCTCCCTTCTATGGAGTAGATTTTGTCCAAGGTTAGCAGTTCAAAGATATTTTCATTTCTTGATGGATTTTTTGGCTACAATCAAGTACTGGTTAAGGAGTTTGATAGATACAAGACTACATTTACCACTAAATGGGGTACCTATACTTATTGTAAGATGACATTTGGGCTAACCAATGTAGGTGCTACATTTCAAAAGGCAATGGAGATGGCTTTCAAAAGATTGATTGACAAGTTTTTCTTAGTTTACCTTGATGATATTATTGTGTATTCAAAGGATGTAGAAGATCATTTTGATCATCTAAGATAGGTATTCTTAAGATGTAGAGATTTTGGGGTTTCCCTTAACCCAAGCAAGTGTGTCTTTGCTGCTAGCCAACAAAAATTATTAGGACATGTTGTATTTGAGGATGGCTTAACCATTGATCCAGAGAGAAAAAAAGCAATACTTGCCCTCCCTCTTCCTAAACACAAGAAGGGGTTGCAAAGTTTCCTTGCTAGGATAAATTTTGTGAGAAGGTTTATCCCTAATCTTGCTACCATGGTAAAACCTCTTACAACTATGCTTAAGAAAGGTATGGTCTTTGCATGGACCAAGGAATGGAAGGAAAGTTTTGAAGAGATCAAGGCAGCCATAGGCTCAGCCCCTACTCTCATGAACCCAAAGTTTGAGAACGATTTCATCATTTATACTCTAGGTGGTGAGTCAAACATTTTTGTTGTCCTGACTCAAAGAAATGATAAAGGTGATGAGTGTAATCACCTAAAAATGGTCATCTAGACTATTAGCCCCCTTCTCAGCATTTTGGCTAAATTAATTTAATCATTTATCTAGACCAAATTGCTAATAATCAATTTATTTGATTATAACCTATAGTTTGACTATGCTATCCTAAGTTCATTATTTGATTAAAAGAACATGTCCCCTTTTAATTAAATAAAATACCCCATTCTTCTAACCCACTTAAAGTGCACACATAAAGTCCTTTTTCTATTTTGCAATTAAAAGAAAAGGCTTTGTGACTTTTGTCTTATATGACAAGTCAACTTATATTCTATTGGTTGATTTGTGTGTGCACATGGATCACTGCTCTTTTCAAATTCCACCGTTGATCATCCACCATCTTCATCTTGATCTCTACCGTCCATACATCTTTAAAAGGGAGAGAGCTTTCCCCCTCAATCCATCTTTTGAACATTGTTATGCTGCAGGTTTTCTAACAGGTTTCTTTGGAGCTTTGTGGAGAACTTCTATTTTTTGTCTACACTCTCATCCATGCTTAGAATAGCTGCACTTTTCATATTCATTCTAATTTAATCTTTAGTTGCATTGCATTCTTGAGGAACTCCTTGAGACATTTGCATTCTTGCATCTTGTCTTTGGAACCTCCCATTGCATGGTTTACTAGCAAGAAGAGTATCTCTAAGGCTCATCTGAGAGCCTTCTTATTCTTGAAATATACTCTCTTGCACTCCGTGGATAGGGAGCTCTAAGCTGGCATCCAAGCATTCCAAACTCATGGAATCATTTGGATAGAAGGGTTTAGAGTGTGACACAAATCTAGTGTACAATGAGTAGCCCATAGCTTTCTTTAGTGAAGGGCTTAAAGAGTATGAAGATAAGTACAATTATGTTGAGAAGCAAACCCCTACAGTCATCAGAGCTTTGAAGAAATTCAGACACCTCCTGTCTCATAATAAGGTTCATCTGTTAGTACCCCATGCTATTATGAAGGATTTTCTTTTGAATTAAGATATTGGCAAGAAAAGAGTTGGTAAGAGGGAGGGGGTTGTGTAAATAGATGTTATCATCTTAGGAACCTGATGAGGAGGTTGCCATGGTACTGATAGAGAAACAAGAGCTGAGAAATGGTGATCCAAAGAGTTGGATGGATGGTATGATGAATTTTTTATCAGGGAATGCATACCCTCAAGGATTAGATAGAACTAAAAGGAGACAGTATAGACTACAGTCAATTCCTTATGTCATAGTTGATGGTATCCTTTTCAGAAGAGATTTTAATGGAGCCCTATTAAGATGCCTTGTTATAGACCAAGCTAAAAGAATGATCAAAGAACTTCATGATGGTCCTGATGGTGGCCATTTCTCAGCAAGGACAATTGTGATGAAGATCATGAGGCCTGGTTACTTTTGGCCATCCTTGTTCCATGATTGTCATAAGTATGTGAGGAAATGTGAAAAATGTGCCTTCTTCTCTAGCAAAAAAAGACTTGTAGCTCTTCCCCTTCATCTTATCCAGGTGGATCAACCTTTTTCTCAGTGGGGATTGGATTTCATAGGCCCTATCAATCCTTCCTCTAGTTCTAGTCACCAATGGATTTTAGCTGCTACAGATTACTTCACCAGATGGACAGAGGCAATTGCATTGAAGGATGCTACTGAATATTTAGTTGTTGAGTTCCTTGATGTAATTGTGACTAGGTTTGGTGCCCCTTCAACCATTATTTTAGATAATGCAAAGTCTTTTGTTGGAGCTCAGATTTGTGCATGGGCATTGGATCATAATATCTATTTGAGCACATCCTCAAATTACTATCCTCAAGGTAATGGCCTAGCTAAATCATCTAACAAGAACATGACCAAAATTATTAAAAGGACAATAGAGGAAAACCAGAGGTTTTGGCATAAAAAATTAAGAACAGCTCTGTGGGCTAATAGGATAACACCTAAAAGATCAATAGGGAATTCACCATTTGTGCTAGTATATTGTAGAGAAGAAAGTCTTCCAATTTCATTAGATTTCCCAGCCCTAGAATTAGCTCATTAATTGAAATTGATTGAAGATGAGGCCATGACAATGAGAATGGAAAAAATGATGGAGCTGGAAGAGAAAAGGAATCAAGCTATGCAGACCCTAGAAACAAACCAGTAGCAAGTCAAAAAGAGTTTTGACAAAAAGGCTAGGGTTAGAATCTTCAAGAAGGGAGATTTGGTTCTAAAATGGGATGCCGATAGGGCAAAACTAGGAAGACACTCAAAGTTTGATGCATTTTGGAGTGTTCCCTATCTGATTGAAAGTTGTAAACAAGTCAATGCTTTCCAGTTAAGTAGGCCTAGTGGTGAAATTTTGCCCACCCTAGTCAATGGGATTTATCTTAAGCCATGTTTTTGAGGGTTTGAGATTCCATGTATATAGTTAATTTAGTTTCATTTTCCTATTTGTTCTCTACTTTTCCAAGAAGTGCACGGGCACAGTTGTCTCTGTAAGACAGCAAGTTTTGAAATTTTGAAGGTTGCAAATGAAGGTTTTGGTCTCTGGTTCCAATTGTAGAGACAAGGTTTTTCTAGTGTTTTTCTATCTCAAAGCTAAGGTTAGGGTTTCATAGTGCTTAGAATCTATGTATTTTATGACTCTATAACCCAATGGATGTTTTAGGCCACTAGTCTTATGCATAGCAGGCTCGCATCCCCTGTGAGTTGCCAGAAATGTTGCTCATTTTGCCCCCCGCCAATATTAAAATTTTAAATGCTTACCCACCAATGGCTAGTTCCCAGAGTTAATGTTATTTTAAATTCTTGAGAAACATTAATTTTTTTTTTAAATTCAAACTTATGATATGTTTCGATTGGCTTGTATCCTATCCTGTCATTGGATCTTCTCAAGATCTACGACCCTCGCTATGTCGCCAAGAAAAGTTGCTTGATAGATATGCATAGTGATTTAGCGAGTGTTTGTCACATGGATCAGTAGGCCCAGTTTGGCAGTTGTGTTTTTTTTGTTTTTTTGATGCTATTGACGCTCGCTACCTCGCTACTAGAAAATTCAAACAACTCATCATTAGCGACATAGCGAGTCACCATGAAATGAGTGTTTGGTGGGACCTTATGCAACATGGATTCTTAGGAGGGATTCTGATCGTCGGATCAATGCAAAATCAACAGTCCTTGCTAACTTGTTATGGGAAGATGCACACTATTTATCTATAGCGAGTTAACGACCTGGCGACACATGGATTGTGGGTCCTATTTTCCTTGGCAGGCCACAAAAGAAAGAACTTACTAGACAAGTTAGAGAAGGGCTAGGTTTCTATTAGTTAGTACACTGATAGAGTGGGTGTATCTTCAGGACCATTGAATGGTGGAAGATCGATGTTTCTCACTAGGTCATTATGGAAAGATGCTCGATCTTTAGCCATAGTGACATAGCGATGATTTTCCATGTATCCTTAGAGTTTTGTGGGTCTAGTTGCAGATATAATGATTAGATGCAACTGGCAGTTAGTGTAACATCATGGTTAGGATTCTTTAAGAAAAGTTGGTGCAGTTAGTGAAGGAAGGAATGGTCAACCATGTAAGACCCGCGAGGTGGTAGAATGGAATGAACTAATTAGCCCAAGTGGCTCATCTCGGTGCCAAGATAGATTAACTAAGTTAACTTGTTGATTCATGAACCAGGAATAGAGGAAATCAAGGTTTTTTGTGAATCTGATCTTCATGATCAATTCCGACCACTAGGAAATGAATGCTAAATGTGATAGAGCACTCCACTGCCTTTGGTAATCCATCTAACTAGTTAGAGCATAGTTATGGCACCATTTCTATCTTCTTCAGACATTATTTAACATAGAAGATCAGATATCATTGCCCTAGATCTATATCCATGATCGAATTTTCCCCATGATTTTTCTCTGTAGGACTTCAATGTAGTGGTTGAGGAGTAACTACAATTAGAGGACATCTCAGTTATGCCTGCACTAGAAAGGTAGATTTTGTAAATTTTTAAAGGGTTGAAACATTCTTTGTTGTTCTCTGCTATTGCTCTACAATTTTAGTATAAAATTCCCCTTGCCTCTAAACTATATGATTCTCTACCTTATCTCCTTCAACCATTGGTATGAAAGTGCAAGAACTCTTTGCTTTTTCCATTATTTTGTGAAATTCTGTAATCTGTCTGACTATATTTCTTTCAACTTGTGAATGACATATAAGTGAATCTTCTCTTTCCTTGTGTCATTCATTCAGCTTTTATGGTCTGCATGTGGTTATTAGATTAAAAGAAAGTCTAAATGTGTATATCCTTAGTTTCATTCTGGTTTAATAGTGCATATATGGGTAGAGATTGGTCTGAATACTCTATTTTGGAACATCACCTCTTTAGATTAGATTAGGTAGATTTTCTTTCATGCTCTCCTTCTCCCCTGTCCTCTCCAAGAGCAGTTAGGTGCATCTTGATAGTAAGAGGAAGTCGTCCTTCTCCAGAGACTCAACCTCATAGTTCAAGTCCAATAGCTTGGAGGTTGTTGCCATGTTTCACTAGGTTGTCCTCATGCATAGGCTTTGGACAAGGGTGCCAACTTAAGTGACAATAGTTAACAATGAGTAGCTCAGTTAACACTAGACTTACATTATATTAACTATGAACTTAGTACGCATTGCATAGCTTTTTTTGTAATGGTAAACTCGGCATACACTGAGATGCTCAGTTTAACTGCCAATCTTCACACTAATTATAACTACTTGGTAAACACTAGATTTGTCCAAAGGACTCGGTAGCAATTGTAGAACTTAGTGATGACTAAAATGCTTGGCAAATACAGTTAACTATAGAATAAGCTTGGTAGATACTTACAATCTAAAAAAGTGTATGTCACCAATAAAAAACTTAACTGTTATGTCAATAATCTCCCCTTTTGGCATTAGTGACAAAAACATTTATCATCCAAAATTGAATTCAAAAATTTTCCTGAATATCTTTATCCATCACCTAGTGATTCTTAGCTTGGTAGAGTATATTGTTTTTGAGATTTTTCAAATTTGGTTTTGTAAGATATATATATGTACATGGTAAGCCTCCTATATAGTATACTGTACATCTAAATACATTTCCTTTCTATATACAATGTGTATTTTTGTACACATCTATCTCCCCCATTTCCTTTACGTATCAATTTTGTAATGCATTTTCTCCCCCATAACTTATTATTTACATATCTTCTCTTGTATCTTCCTGTTCACAGTATATACTCCCCCTTTTTGACATTAATGCTAAAGATTTATTCTATATATTTACATGTTAATGCCAAAATGAGATAAAAAATTTGAATGTACCTTGAGTATTATAGCCAACATTTTGTCCCAATTGTCTTGCAAGACCTTACATGTGTGAAGTGCAATCTATACTTCTACTAACAACTCAATCATGTGGTTTTCTATTGAGAAGTTGTTGTCATGGATGAGGATTTTGGAATATGCAATATGTTTTTAAAGTTCATCCATGTTGGGAAGAATCTTGTTTTGAATATCTACTAAGGCAGATCTGATTCTAGCCTCTTCCTTAAGCAACTTTGCCTGTAACTTAGTCAAAAAATTATACTTATTAAAATGTGTAGGGCATGAACTAGGGTCAAATTGTAGCTGCTAAGTACTTGCTTGAGGTCTTCATCTATCTTGGACAATTTTCCCTTTATTTCCTTGGTAAAATTTGAAACATCACATAGCCTACCAAAAATTAATGACACATTAGTATAAGATGTTTCTAGAAAACCCAAAATGGTAGAGATTTCTACTTGATAAATAAAAATTTGTTGAGCAATGTGCTCCAACACTTTATTCTAAAACTTCTTTTCTACCTTCTATAGTAACTTATCTTGTCCATCTATATCTTCATTGAACTTTTGAACTACCTTTGCTAGTTGATACAAAATTGGCTATGAAGAATCAACCTCTATACATGTCACCTCTACCAAAATATTCTTGGCATCCTCAATGATATTAAATTTCACATCTCTTTCTTCTCTAAGCTTTTGCTACTTGGATTTCTTTTGGAGGAGTTCACCAAATGTCTACATTAGGTCTGGAGTGAGCTTGGAAATGTCCCAATTTGGGATTGCAATTTCCTCATCTAGGTCTATTTCCACCTCCATCTCCTTTCCTTTGCTCACAAAAAAAAATCTCTATTGAGCCTTGGCCTAAACTATCCTTGCACTTATTGCTTGTGTACCCAAAATAGAAACAATAGTAGATATACTAGGACTAGTTGTAGAACTTGATACTACACTTATTGTAGAAATACCTGAAGTAATACCTACAGTAGCCAAAATTGATGAATTCAAAATTTATGTGTCCAAAAATTATGTTTCCAACATGATGGAAGAGGGAAGACTCTATAGCTCAGTAGATGAAGTGGAGGTCAATTCAGTTAATGATGTACTTAGCTAATTTGGTGCAACGATTGATTGGCTTGTTGTGCCTTAAGTGCTATTCACAATCAATCCTATAGAGGTTATCTCTATGCTTGATGTGATCAATCCCTTTTTTGGAGAATGAGGAAGTGAGGCTATAACTACTATAGCAATCTTGACTGGGTCAATTTCCTCATCATCTTTCTTTTCTTCCTCAATAGCCTTTGGCTCTTCTTCCTCTTCATCATCAATGTTATCAAAATGAGTTGCTTCTTCAAAATTTTCCTCTTTATCTTTCTCCTCTTTATCATCATCATCATCATCATCACCATCACCATCTTTTACTTCTATAGAAAAATCACTCAATTTATAAAGAAGATATACATTCTTCCATGTATTTGTTACATTTCTTACAACATGCCCAATATCTTTTATCAAAACTAGACAAGTATTGAATTTTAGAGTTAATTTTTCCTAGTTTTTCTTTAAAGGTTCCTTAATCTCCTTGTTGTTAGGCTTTTAATAAGCTACCTCATGGTTTTCCCATAGATATCTTTTATAGTTTACATGGAAAGTTCCCATCTTGGAATAATCTTATCCATCAAAATGTTAGGGAATTGAGAAGTAAGTTGGTTTGGTGAGTATTTCCACTTACACATTTTGTCCATCACCAGGTCTTCAATCTACTTTTTTTCTTCCTCAGTCCTAGTTTCATATTTTAATGACTTAAAAAAATTTATACCTGCTCCTTCTTGTAGTTCTTTTAGTCTATCTTGGAAGGTGGGTGGAGGTTTCCTGAATATTATATCTCTTCCTTCCTTATCAACTTTCTTTCTTGAAGATCTTCTTGCAAATACAACAATGGATGTCTTAGTAGGCTTGGTGATAATTAGGTTTCCCTTCTTCTTTAATGGTCCTTCTTCCTCAGATTCTTCCTTATCCTTTGCTTCCTCATTTTCACCTTTTCCCTCAGTGAACAAAAGGGTGGAGCTAGTTTTCAATTTAGTAATTATTTTCTTTCCTTTGTTTACCACCTAGGGGAGCTTGATCTCTAGTTCTATCCTGGCTTTTGCTTCATCATATATACCAAAATATGCAGCCTTGGGATCAACTAGTTCATTTATAATTGCCTCAATGATATCTTTAGTTTCAACAATATTAACCTTATATCCAAGAGGTTTCACCCATGATATTCTAGGCCCAACTACTTGAATGTATACCTTATCACTATCTACCATGAAACATACATCATCCTTATAGTCTTCAACTAATTTCTTTGGAATCCTAAAACTATTATTCATTTTCTCTTTAAATGCATCAAAGTAGTTATTCGTAATACTATTATATTTCTCTCCCATCTCAACAATATACTCATTAATTTGGTAAAGAACTGACACATCTTTTCTCCATACAATTGATCCTTTTGAAGGGAAAATTTTCTAAACATCAAAGAATAAACAAGTCAATAGAGAACCAAACTTGCATAGGTTGTTCTTTGATATCAAAATGCTTTCCATGTTCTTGTTAAACTATTTCAATAGAAGCTCAACAAGGTCAAGTGAAAGATTATTCTTGACCACCTTGTAAGCAAGGTCAACTACTTCACAAGGCACACTGTTCAACTGGCTAGACCTATAGATCTTATATGCTATGATATGAATGCCAAACTTTAGTTCCATTTCAATCACACTACTTATCTTCATGCCTCTACCATAACATTCTACTAGGGTTTTCTTCTCAAGTTTAGCCCAACCTAGGGTTTTGGTTGTTTTAGCCTTAGCCAACATTGGGAGACCAGTGATTCTATGAATCATCTTCTTCATGATTAAAATTGGCTACTCCAACCATAACTAATGATTGTGCACCTGACTAAGAATATACCTAATCCATCTTACTTGAAATTCATGGGGCATATGAGGAATGTGTTTCAACCCTTTTGTCTTTAGGTGTTGATGCTTGGGTTTCATGACACCATTAACACACAACTATCATATGGTTTCATCCATTTCCAAAGTTCCAATATTTTGAATCATGTATTTAAAGTGAGAATGAATTTCATTTATCAACAGTGCCTTTAGAGGAATTTGAGACTACACTCCAATCAGATCTAGGGTTTTAGCGATTGCAAGGGCAAGTTTGAAGTCTAGGGCTTTCCATTCACCACAAACTAGCATGTCAAAACCTTTCTTTGCCTTGCTACTACTAGATGCCATTTTTCTTGGTAGAGTTTGAGAGAACTTAAATTTTTTTGGTAACAATTCACTCAAATCACTTGGAAGTCTAAATATTGTACTATGCAATAACTCTCAAAAATTCACAGTGAAAATGACTTCAATTTCATTCCTTTATCAAATTTCACCACAAGTGCTTGGTATGGATGGTAGATCAAGTTGAAAAACTATCATCCACTTCTTTACATTGATTACTTAGCAAAGTCTTCCATCATTCAGTAGACATATGAAACTTTAGTTACTCTTGACCTCGTTTGATAGAGTCTGTGACCCAACCTCACTCAGTAAAAAAGGTAACTCAGTAGTAACCGGTACCCTTTTCACTCAGTGATCCCTTTGCATCTTGAATACAGATATGGATATTTTGTCTTTTCAATCTAGAACTATTTTGAATGTCTTCTTTGGTAGCCTATTCCTAGCTTTGGGAAATCAAGTAGAGATTGCAAGTCACCCAATTCTTTAGTAACTTGTTCATCATTGCTTGGGCTTTCATTATTGGTAGAATTTTGAACCCATTTTTGTCTCATTTATTTTCAGATGTTATCAGCTTTTTCCTTCTTTTCATCTTAAATCTAATTGCATTCATGCAGTTCTTAGCAAGATGACCAAATTCTATACAAATAAAAAATCTTTTAGTAGTATCTCTTTTCCTCAAGTGATGCTTTACACAATTCATTCCAATGTGTCCAAATTCTCCATAGTAATGACATCTACACCACATGTTATAGTCCCAACCAAATATGGCTTTCACAATCTATTCTACTAGATTTAATATCTTGGTTTTGCATTCTGATGATTTGTACTAATGCTTCTTGCCTTTATGACATTTGTCTTCAAATCTAGGTTTCTCTTTGGATTCATTAGCCTTATGAACATGCTTATTGCAATTGCAGCACTTTCCATTGAATTTTTCTTTTCCATTGTTGCAACATTTGTCTGAAGTATGACCTATTGTACCATAGTGATTACAAGTAGGTCTTTAATTCTTTTGAGCTCCTTGCTTAGATGATTCTCCTTCTATATATCCAATTCCTACTTTTCCTTTTTGTCTATAGATATTTTACTCATTCAACTGATTCATGTCTTCTTGGGATTTCATTATTCTTTCATTTATTTGTCTTTCAAAGTTCAAATCATTTCACAATCTTTCATTTTTAGATATTAGGCTCATGATTTGTTCATTTGTATTAGAGAGCTAATCAATAAGATCTACTTGCTGAAGGGATTGGTGCTGGATTTCATTGTTATTTCCTTCTATCTCTTCTTTTATCTTATTTTTCTCTTCCATGACTTCACATAGCTTTACTGACTAAATTTCTTGCTCTCTTCATAGTTTTATTATTTCTTCTTGCAGTGAACCATTCTTTTCTAGTTCTTTGATTCCTTCATTTGCTTCATCTGGATTACTTGAATGAAGGTCTTCAATATTTTCTTCAATGTAGAGATGATAATTCATTTGAATTACAAGTTCTTTTCTTCTTTTCAAGGATTGAGAAAGTCTCTCCTTTGCGTTCTTGAGTTGGGCAATAGCTATTTCCAAATCTAGCTTCTCATTGTCAATAGCTTTGTCAAGTCTAAATATCTCCATGGCTTTGATCTTTGCTCAAGTTGTTAAACTTTCTTCTGTGAACCACAATGCTTTGATACCAATTTTTGGAAATATTCTTAACAAAGCTAAGTTACTAAGAGGGGAAGGGTGAATCAGTAACTTCTAAACTTTTAAAACTTTAACTCTTAATCTAATAGTCAAATTAGCATTTAATCCTTCACATATAATGTGATCTAATTGTATGCATAAGAAAATGAGAACATGAAAGAATTCATAACACTTTGACACAAATATTTAGTGATGCAAAAACCTTCCAAATAGAAAGTAAAACTAGGGTGGGGATGATACCCACGAGCTTTAGTATTGCAGTATATGTAGTAGTTGTGAAAACCAACTTCATAGATCACCAAGATCGCCTACATGCAAATAACCTGCTAAAGAGAAACTAGAGAAGGAAAGGAAAGACTTAGAGAATCTCAATGGTGTGATAGAAGATATATTCCAACAATCAAAAATCAAATTTTTGTACCAAAATACACTAGGAGAGCCTATTTATAAAGGCCTCTAGGGTGCTTCTAGAATGAGCTATAAAGAGCTAGAAGATAAGCATGACAATTAAGCATATGTCTATGAAAAGTGGATTATCCTCCACGTAGATGAGAGGATAAGTATGAAAAGGTGTATCTCATGTAGATGTGATGTAGACATCATGTACTAAAATGAAGTACTAACTCATGTGTTGTCAACATGACAACATGTGAGAGTATGTAAAATCCTAGGTGACAAACTAATAAGTAATGTCTTTATCTAAGTAAATGTATGTAAAGTGTAAATAATAGTAATTTACACTAACACCCCTGTAAGTGCAATGTATGGGAATTCACTAAAGCTCACAAAAGCTACAATGAAAATGCATAATGGGTCCTGAAAACTAAGCCAAGAAAGATACCCATGTACAAATGCAAAGGAATGTAACATATAAAAATGGGGAAAGAGGGAAAACCACATGGGAAAAGCCCTCCCCCAAAAAGAGGTAAGCAAAAACATGCTAAAAAAACATGAAGGAAGGAAGGCCTCAAAAAGACCACCCAAGGAAAACTTCTATAACCCCAAGCATAAATTGCAACTGAAGATCGTGTGGCAATGTAAAAGGTTTGGTGAAGATGTTAGCAACCTACATGTCAGTTAGAATGTACTCAAGAGAGATAACACCATCCTAGATCAGCTAATAAAGGAAGTGCATATACAACTCAATGTGTTTAGTGCATTGATGTTCCATTGGGTTACAAGAAATATGAATAGCACTCTCATTATTGCACCACAAAATTATGGGAGGATCAGGTGGAAAATCAAACTCAGTCATCAATTGCTAGAGCCATAAAATCTCGTAACTAGCAAGTACTGCTACTCTATACTTAGCCTCTATAGATGAAAGTACATGAACATGCTTCTTCTTGCATGACCGTGGGATAGGACAAGAGCTAAAACATAAAACAAAGCCAGAAGTAGACTTCTGATCATCGACATCACTAGCCTAATCTGAGTTAGTGTAGCCAACAGTGTGAGGAGTCCCTAATGTGTAATGAATTTCATACATAAGTGTGCCTTGGATGTATCTCAATATGCACTTGGAAGCTTGTCAATGACTATCATGAGGCTCCTAGGAAAATTGAGAGACAATTCCAACTACAAAGGAGAGATCAGGATGAGTGTGTGTCAGGTACAACAAGTTGCCAACCAACTATCAATACAAAGTGGTATCCACTGAATGTGAAGAATAGGAGGTAGAAAAGATGACATTTTATTGAAAAGGTGTTGGAGCAAGCTTGCAATCAAGAATGTTAAAGTAGTGAAGCATGTCAAGATCATACTTCTGCTGATAAACAAAAATCCTAGTAGAGGATTGAACAATCTAGAGACCAAGAATATAGTGTAGTAGGCTAGGATTAGTAATCTCAAACTGGTCCATCCATGCATGCTTAACATCTTGAACCATAGAAGATGAGCTACCCATGAGGATAAGATCATCAACATATAGGAAAAGGATCTAAACCTTAGCTCCAAGATGGTGAATGTACACTGTAGGATTAGAATGGTAGTGGGTGAAGCCTCTAAAAAGTAGAAATGAGTCCATCTTCTCATACCAAGCCCAAGGGCCTATTTGAGACCATAAAATGAGCATTGAAGTCTACAAACCAAGGAGGAATCCTACACAAATATCATCAGTGCGATCACCATGCAAGAAGGCACTCTTTACATCCATCTAAAAAATGGGTCATCCCTATGAAGCTATGAGGGATAAGACAAGGTGAATAGAGAACATATTGGCAATAGGGGAAAATTTCTTGGTGTATTCAATACCCTCAACCTATGAAAAACCCTTCACAAAAAGATGAGACTTGCGTTTATCAATTGAACCATCAGTAGAAAACTTAGTACAATATATCCATTTGCATCGCACCAACTTTCTTCCCTTAGGAAGAGGACAAAGATCTCAAGTATGATTCTTCATAAAAGAAGAATACTCCTCCTCCATGGCATGTTCCCACTCTAAATATCCCATCATTTTTTAAAATGTCAAGGATCATCACAAATAGCATGACTGAGAAGACTAGAACCCATAGTATGAGATCAAGTGCGATGGGAAGTGGAAGGGTCACCAGCTAGAGATCCTACAGCCTCAAGTATAGCTCAAGCCCATTTAGTCATCTATGGAGGATCCTATGGTGGAGGTAAATGGGGATCACAAAGATCATCATTTGGAAAACAGACTAGAAAAGATGAGGGAGTAGTGGTAAGTAAAGTAGGCATTGGAGGTTGGGTATCTACTGTAGGAAGACTCTCATCAAACTAGACATCCCATCAAAATAGGATCTCTCTAGAATTAAGGTCAAATAACATGTAAGCCTTAACATCCTTTTGGTAGCCAACAAAAATGAGGGGTTGGCTTTTCCGCTCCATTGCTCTCCCCTAAAAATTAGGTACATATGTTTATGCTAAAATACCAAAACTTGGAATGAAGATACATCAAGTTGTACATGAGACCAAGCCTCTTTAGGAGTAATATGTTAAATTGTCTTATGAGGCATTTGATTCTAAATATAGTTGAAACAATTGACTATCTCTACCCAAAAAAATCAATCTATGGACCTGGACTGAATCATACAATTAGCCATCTCTTGAAGTGTTTTGTTCTTTCTCTCTATCACACCATTTTATTGAGGGGTGTAGGACACTAAAAACTACTGTTGAAGACCATGCTCAGAGAAAAAATCCCTACTAGCTTGGTTCACATACTCCCCCTATTATCTATGCATATCCACCAAATAGAAAGACCAGACTACTTCTCCACAAATGTCTTGAAGACTCGAAATGAATCAAAGACATCAGACTTGTACTTCAAAAAGTACACCCATGTGCATCTAAAGAAGTCATCAATGAAAGTAAGCACATATTTGGCATCAAAAAAAGGAGTGGGAAATGACATAAGGTCACTATGAATCAAGTCCAAAGGTGCCAAAGCATCAGTGGCTTGTCATTGTGGAAAAGAATCTCTATGTTGCTTGCCAAGTACATAACCCTAACAAACACCATCTATATAGAAAATCTGGGGAAGCCTAAGAACAAGTGTCTATGTGCTCATCTACTGAAGATATCTACAATTGATATGGCCAAAATTCTCATGCCAAAGTCTACTTACTAAATCTACATGTGCAACAAGACATGAACCTGTCATCAAAAGACTCAAATCCATCAAATCTATAGAGGCAAGATGCAGAGTCAACACTCCTAGTAGCAACAATCGTCTCAAAATCATGTAATTCCTAGATAACCACACCATCTGGTGAGAACTCAAATGTATTACCAAAGCCAAAGAGGAAAATCTAATAGATGGACAAGAGGTTTGTCGAAATGTCAAGGACAAAAAGAATATCCTGAAGAGAACCCCTAGCTAGTGCAATAGAACTAGAACCCATAATGGAAAGATGTGATGAGTTTCCAATAGCAATATATGAAGTAGCTCAAGGAGCAAGTGAGTTGACCAACTTTAGAGTGTTTTTCATATGGTGAGAGGCACTGTAATCAAGAATCTAGGTAGTCCTAGAAGTTATAGCTCAAGGAGTAAGAGCGTGACCTTTCCCTGCAAGGGGGATGATGACTTAGGAGCTCAAATGTGATGCTCCTACATGGCTTCCTCTAAAGACTCCAAACATTTCCAACACCTAGAAATGGGATGTCCATCCTTGTCATAAAAATTTTAAGTCTCAACTAATTTCTTCTTAGTCTTGAAGGTAGACTTAGTAGACTTCAAAGAATCTTTACCCTTGGGAGGGTTAGTTGGAGGTTTAGGATCAAGTTTTGGTGTATCTTTCTTTGGTTTGGCTTTTTTTTTTTTTTTCCTCTTAGAAGACTAAGAAACCAATGCTTGGTTGGAAGAGCTAGAGGCATCCACCTATTGGATCTTTGCATATTCCATGTTAATTGATCACAAAATGTCTCAAAAGATGGCATCTAATATCTATTACCCAAGGAATCCATAATGAAGTAAAAATTGGAAGAAAACATCTAATACTATCCTCAAAATTTTTAGAGTATCAAAAAATACACTCATCATCTATTTTTTTTTCCCCATATCCTTGCAAAATTGTATGTAGAGATTTAAACTTCATCAAGAAGTCTCCAATGGTGGGGAAGTTGGTTGGTGTCAAAGAATTCAACGCTACATCAAGCTATAGTGCCTAGAACTCATTCACTATGCCAAACAAGTTGTAGAACTTGGTCCAAATAACCCGAGGAGTGGTCAAATCATCCAACTAAAATAGTAGACTATTAGAGATGTTTAATGCAATCAATCCCATGGTTTTATCCATTTTTTTTTCTATGTTGAAGAACTTCAAAAGGGCATTGTAGAATAGGTTGGTTCTCACCCAAACATGACCATAAGCCTTGTGACATAAGAAGCTTAGTCATTTGTGCTTTCCATGTGTGACGTTTGTGTGGCATGAGGTAGGTCACAAAAGGGTCTAACATTGAGAGAAGTAGATGAAAGTAGCAGGGTCAATTCTAAAGTAAATTATAGAAAATAAAATGCTCTGCCCAACAATGTATAAATATATCCCTCAAATATCAAAGCAACAACTATTGGAAGCACAAAAAATGAGAAAAAAACTCAAATTCCTAATGTAGAGAGAGGAAACTGAAGCCTCTACTTTAATGCCAAAAATGGTAGCTCAAAAAAACTCAGAACAAAATGAAACAAACATCATCATCTCCATCTTGAAACAAACTTTCTAGAGCTTCCTTTGGATTGAAAAATAATCTTTCTATGCTCAAGTTATGGCCAAAAGACTAACTACTACTCCAAAATAAAGCTCTCTAGAAAATTACTATTAGTACAAAAAAATTGATGGTTGTATAGCCATCAACTCCCCATCACCAAAAAAATTTGACTGCCAAAAAATGATGTTAGTGGCCAGAAAGTGACATCACCCTACTAGAAAATGATTTTAGTAGGGGGCTAAGAAGATGATGTTAGCACACTAGATTGATGATATTAATAGTCAACTTAATGATGTTAGTAGTCATCTTGATAATGTTAGTAGCTGAGAGATAGGTGGTGGTGACCATGTGGAGCACTTTAGTGGTGGTGATGGTACAATAGGATAGTGCCACCAGAGGCGATAGTGGTTGTGCCTAGCAGAGGCGGCCAGAGGGTAGCTTGTTGATGGCGACAAGGTGCTAGCTACACCATGGCTACATGGTTGGTGGTGGCTAAGCCTAGGCTGGGTGTAGGTGGTGCTCTATTAGGGTTAGCGTGGCTAAAGGGTGGTGGTTGGGTGGAGTAGCCTGGATGGCCACTTTTTAAAAAAAAAATTGTGATTTTTCATCCGTACAACTCTTTGAGAGGCTAAAAAAGTTTCCAAAAGTGACGGTGGCCAAAAATTGAAAATTTAATTTGGATTTTGACTATACTAGGCCTTCTGCACATGATGGCAGTGTCTATTTTTTCACAAAGTGCTCCAAAAAATGCACTTCCTCTTGATCGAAGAAAAAAATCTTGAAAAAGCTAGGGTTTGTGTCTCTGAATTGTTGCTTCAAAAATCTTCAAACCAGGAAGTAGTAGGGATGCTCTAACACCATGTAGAAGTTGTGTAAACCAACTTCATAGATCACCAAGACCACATGCATGCAAATAATCTACTAAAGAGAAACCAAAGAAGGAAATAAAGGACTTGGATAATCTCAATGGTGTGAGAGAAAATATATTCCAACAATGAAAAATTAAATTTCTATACAAAAATACACTAGGAGAGCCTATTTATAAAGACCTCTAGGATGCTCCTAGAATGAGCTAGAAAGAGCTAGGAGATAAGCATAACAACTAAGAACACATCCAAAAAAAGTGGACTATCCTCTACATAGATGAGAGGATAAGTATGACAAGGTGTACCTCATGTAGAGATGATGTAGACACCACGTGCTAAAATAAAGTGCTAACTCTGGTGTTGTCAATAGGACAACACATGAGAGTATGAAAACTCCTAGGTGAAAAACTAATAAATAGTGAATTTATCTAAGTAAACTTAAGTAAAGTGTAAAGAATAATAATTTAACTAATAGTATAAAATTGACCTATTAAGGCTTACATTGATCACTTCTGATGATTTGCCTTGTTAGGAGCAATAAGGACTGCTAGATCCACCTTGTGAAAGGATTTATAAACATATAATGAAGTCTAAACTTAGTAAAGAGATTTACAAAATACTATTAGGTCTACCTTGTTAAAGGTTTTGACTAATCCACCTATTAGGATGAAATAGTAACTGATCTCTAATCTACAACTTGGTTTGCTGAATGAGATTCTTTTAAGTGTATAAATCGCATTGTTGTGATAGATGAATCTTTGTTGCTCCTTATACTATTGTAGCCTTTTTAATTTGCACTCTCTACTCTTTTTTGATTATTGCATTGATACACACACACATTGGATGTGATATAATACATTACATATATATTAATCCAATTATACAAATTACAATGTTGGCCACAATACAAGTTTACACAAATATTACAAAGTCAGCTCAAATGTAGACACTCAGGCTTTGAAGACTAACTTGGTGAGGTTTTGATACTTGACACCCACTATCACTACTCAACATTATCATGCACTTGGTAGACATAAAAGCTCAGTCCATACTAATCATTTTCAGGTAGTCTTGAACTTGATTTGCACTGGTGACTTCGTAGATACTATTAAACTCGTCATATAAACTGAATCACTTGTTTACCTCTACATAGCTTGGTAAACACTATCACCTTGAGCTCAGTATAAAATGAGTCACTTGGTTAACACTTAGTAGCTTGGTTAATATTGGATTTGCATCATATTAACTACAAACTTGGTAAGAACTATACAACTCGGTTTGCACTGGTAAACTTGACATACACTGGGATGCTTGATTTACACTGTTGATCTTCACACTAACTATAACTACTTGGTAAACACTAGTATTTTTCAAAGGACTTGGTAGCAACTATAGAACTTAGTGACAATTGAAATGCTTGGAAAACACTATTAACTATACAATAATCTTGGTAGATACTTACAATCTGAATAAGTGTATGTAACCAATAAAAAATTTGACTGTTATGTCAACACATCCTAATAGAGATGACAATGCATAATTTTTTGTAGAAAACTCCAAGTTTTTTTTATCAAATCTAGGTGTAAAAATAGGACATGGGTCCCATTAGGCATGCCAAAATGTCTATGTGAAAATCTAACCTATCAAGAGCATGCTTAAATGAGAAAACATTAGTTATACATGTATATCAAACATTGAAGTAAATGAAAATACAACTAATTCTACTTGAGTTTTAAAACTTAATGCAACCAAAAGATAATAGTCCTCATGCAACATTAGAGTAGCTCATCAAGGGAACCTACATGAAACCTTGTTGGTGTGCTCAATGGTGAGGGATGTAGATGTGCTCTCCTTAAACACAACTATGGATGAAACCGTTCAAACCAATTGAATGAATGAAAATATGAAACTGTTAGTGAATGGATTGTTTTTCCTACAAAATCAATAGTCCAATCTATGCCCAAGGCTAAAAAAAACAATAAACTTCATAATAATTGGGTAAACATTGTGTTAATCATTTCCCTCTAAATTTTTATTGGTATAGATACATTTACAAATGATTTATCAATAAATTTAAAAGATCAACACAAACTAAATACACACTTTTTCCAGAAAGGGCTTAAGGGAAACTCATGTACTCTTGGGCACTGAGGTAATGGTATAGATTTAGAAAGTCAATGAATGAAAAGCCCATAGTTTTTCCAGAAGTAATCAATTTTTAACTATGAACTTAAATTTTACAACAACTTAAACTAGTTTAGGGAAATGAGAGATAAAAATGAACAACAAGAGAAATAGCAGTAGATATCATACAAAATTAACCATCATAGCCCACAAAGTAACCATAACTGATTTTTCTCAAATGCTAAGTTTTAAAGCACATCAAAATATGATATTACTATTTCCACAAAACCAACTTAAAATAGTACTAACTTTAACAAAGTATTTTTAGGCTACTCAAGATCTCACCATATTCTAGCCAAATGCTCTAGCACTTATAGTCTTTTACAAATTTGGAATGGTCTCTATTCAAACCCAACCTTTCAGTTGAAAATAATTATAAGAAAGAAATAGTTTTAAAATATTTTGAAAAATCAAAAACAAAAATTAACCATTTGCAACTAAACATTCTTGCCAGCTTTTTCTCTATCTACCATTATCTTCTTGACTAGTTTCTAGCTCCTGAAGGCACTTGCAAATTCCTGCATCACATGAGATTGAGAATTTTTCAAGCTAAGTAGTTTTGATTTGTAGGAATATTTCTACCACTTAAGCTCCCTAATCCTATGGATTTGTCTTAGTATAAGGTTCATGTTTAGATATAACATTGACTCAATGTTGGCCAAGGTGGTGAAGTCTCTAGAAGTATGTGTGTTATTATCCTTGATTTTCAATATGGTATCATTGAAGATCTTGGTTAAAACCTTGGAGTCCATGTTGCCATCCTCAAACTGTAGAATATTTACAGGGTTGACAATCTGTTTACCCTTCAAGAGCTCTTTATACATCCCAATGATTTCAATTTCCACTAATTGCATCTCTTTGATGACCCCTTTGTAAATTGAATCTTTCCAACCCATATTATTTTTTGAGGATGAACAACATGTATGATCTATGGTTTTCATGGGATTCTTGTTCAAAAACTTTAACACACCATATTTTTCAACTTCATGGACTTGAAACACAATGGCTTGGCATCAACTCTGATCAAATTTCCACACTAGAACAAGGGTTTGGACCTTACCTAATAGTTCTTCTCCTTCTATGTACATGGTAGTGAAATATAGAATAAATTTACTACCTTCTTTTACTATGGATCCCACCCACTCTTACACTACATCTAAGAGTAATTTTCCCCTTTACATTTTCTTAACTAATTGTTGGCTATCTGATGAATTAGGATCAAAAGATTCTAGAGTTTGAACTAATGGAAGGGCACCCAAATTCATCAAGGAATCTATGTATGTAGCCATAGTGATTACCAGCCCTTTTAGTTATTTCTTTTCTTTGCTATCCCTTTTAGACTGAGTCAATGTATGATCTACAAAAAAAATTAAAGGAGTGATTCTTGGTATCTCTGGTGACAATATTCCTAACTAGTGTATATAGTAGTCAAAGGTTGCATTTCTTGTTGGCTAAATTAGATAACCATGGTGAAATGGTGGAAGTAGCCATCAGTCCTTGATTTCCTCTAGGAGGAGTCATGAAACTAGGCTAATCTAACTTTGAACCAACTATTAACTCTACATCACCATCTTGATTATCTAAAAGGGTGAGCTCTTGTCCTTGACCTTGTCCTTGAGTCATCATTTTCTCCTTCAGAATCTCCTATTGTATGAGTGCCTCAAATTTTGTCTTAGACCTAGTTCTAGGAGTCATGATTTGTTTAGGAGATGCTACTCTTTCCTACTTCTTGGGACTCAAAATGCTACCTGAAATATGAGATGAAATTTGGATGTCAAAATTTAACATTTCAAAGAAAGAAACCATCTTTGGGGACTTTGTAGTTTGTTTTTCATTAACAACCTTCATATTTCTTCTCCTTAACCATTTATCTATATGGGTGAGAATAGATCTAGTTCTCAAGTTTATATCATCTTCTTCACCTAGCTCAATTCCACTTTTAATTTATTTTGTTCACTTGCCTCTTCCCATCTTGGTTCAACAATATCTAAACCATCTTTAGTTACCCCCTCCAATTTAAATTTCAATTTTAGGGAATTAATTTTTGGAAGTATTAATCTTGGATGGTCCCTTTTTACCACCTCTTTTTCATCATTACAATCTTTCCATAGATCTTGTAGATGAGGAACTATTGGTGATTGACCTTTCAAGCTGAGTACCTTTGCTACAAACCCTTTGCTATCAAAATTCCTCCATCCCTAGTAGGATACAAAGTTGAAATTAAAAAGATTACTTCTAATAATAGAGGCATTAATCATATTGCTACAAGCTAAATAACCAAGGTTGACAGGGAAAATAAACTCCCACTCCTCCTGGGGTAGATTATCCTTAATCATAGAAAACAACTTCCTACATATCTTAGCTATAATAAACCAATCTAAAGAATATTGAGGTAATTTCACTAGTTCTTCTTCAAATCCCCCTACTTGTAGGTATGTAAACTTAGGAAATTTAATGAAATAGCTCTCATACATTTGAATTAGCTTTTGGTCCTCTAGGGATATCCTCGACATCGATGCTTTTCTAAGGTTCAAATGTACACTTTCTATGAGAACATCATGTGTTTTCCTAAATTCTTCCATCTCTCTATCCTTTCAGTGTAGGGTACAATATTAATAGAAAATTATGTCCTCATTCCAAGGTTCATGGGGAAGGGAAGTAATATTGTTGACACACGCAAAGCAATAGATTAGGTAGGAAGACATATGGAAATCTTCTATGGATATCTCAAAGTGTTTGAGTTGATTCCTCAATGAAATAGATATCAATTATGCCCAATCTAAAATTTGTTCTCCTTTTAGGATAATATCTATGTAGTGTTGCATCCAATCTTCAAGGAGGAAAACATCTATAAACCCTTTAACTTAGTGCAACAAAAATAGGAGGTCATGAACATGGGGCTTCATATGATCCTTGGTAATTATTTTGGGTAGTTTTGAGCAACCTTTATAATTAGTCTCTATCCATCTCCTAGCCAACATGTTATGGTACTTTTCTAGTTTTTCTTGATATTCAATTAGAGACTAGGTAGGGCTAAAAGTAGCAAAGGTACACTTAGAAAGATGTAACACTAATGAGATGGTCTCCCTAGAGTTGGAGGACATTGGTTCTCCATCCTTGTTCAAAATACTCTTAGTTCTCACATCATAGTGATCAATACACAACTAAAGTAGCTTAGGACTTAAAACAGTGGGGGAAAGTAGTAGCTTTGATTAGACCACTTGTTAGGACCTCTAAACAATGATTAACTTCATCAACTCACTCAAGAAAATTTTCTTGTAGCTTCTTAACCTTGAATCCTTCTAAATTAGTGTCATAAATGATGTGCCTCTTATACTTGAGACTATAAATATTTCCAAAGAAATGTAGAATAGACCTCATTCTAAAAAAATAAAATAAAATCCCAACACTATTCTTGTTCTTCAAAGAAATACATAGAAGAAAGGATAAGGGATTTCTCGTATTCTCACCTATAATCTACTAAAAGAAAAATCAACACCTCTTCTCTAGACTTTTTACTACTGTACTTTTCATTCGCCTTTGCACATGATAAAGTAGTTAAGTGGGAAACTTATGATTTAAAAGGTAAGGGGATATACTACCAAAAGTACCACCTCATAATGAGGTATTCATGGAAATTTTGTTGTGGCTTGATTTGCATGTTTGAAATTGCGACAAGACACCTTCATTAAATGATCATCCTTTGTGAATTTCCTTGCAATAATTATAAAATTTTGACATCTAATCCAACTCCCAAATGAAATATTTTCCTTCTTTAATCATGACAACAATTGATCTCTCATCTTGAAAAAAAATTGGACAAGACCTTTAATCATTACTTCTAACACCTCATTTAATTTCTCTAGAATTGCTTGTCCTTTGGGAATCATTAACATTCATGTGCAAAATATTTACCAATATAATTGCTTTGAAGTCCTTTGAATTGAGGTTCAAAGTGGTTCAAGTAACATCTTCACTACACTTATTAGGTCCCACTTGTAGAAAAAGATTAGTGTTGAAAAGCTTTTTCTAAACTACTTTGAACTACTTTGAACTGAGGTTCAAAGAGGTTCAAAGCAGTTCAAAAGAAAGTGTTGGTGTTTGAAACTACTGAGCAACAAAATGCTCAATATCACAGTGAAATTACTCACACAATATAAGGATTAGCCAATTCCTAGTAGCAATTACATGAATAAACCACTTTGACCCAACTTCAACAAAACCAAAGGATGGTTTCCTACTCTTCAAGCTCTGCTAAACCAAGGCAGGTATACCTAGGGATTATTCTAATGCAAACTGTGGTATGAAATTATCTTAGTTTCATTCAGATTCTCATCTTTTACCCTCAAGAACATACACAGTTTATCATTTTTATCTAAAATCTTCTCAAATCTATATGCATCCCCTATAAGAAGATCTGGTTATAAATCTCATATAGTTTACAAGTATTCTTGGAATTAGTGGCTATCTAAGACTCAGAAAACTATATGCAAACAAGTGGTAACCAGCATTTGTAACTTTAAACAAAATGGAATGAAATGGTTTTGATTTTTTTAAAATCATTTCATATGCAGTAGCAGAATTCACCCTTGCTCACTTCTGACTTATGTGACCAGTGTCTTAACCATTGGAAAAAAAGTTAACTATTGGTGAGAGATCTAATTCAAATAACTTGTAAATAAATTAATCAATTGTAATCACCCATTTCCACTCTTATGAAGTATCATTTCTATAAAATCATAAACCCTACAAATTCATTGAAGCATTTATATAATTTCTTGAATTAAAAGAAACAATGATATCAACATACAACCCATCCAAATTGCATTTAGCCAAGTTAAACCTTATTTAAAATGACTTCAAAGCAGACAAACCCATAAAAAGGAGACAGAAATTGATGACAAAAATATAGTGTAAATACTCCTTTGTAGTATCCTTTCAGATGACTAAGACAATGACCAATAGAAATCAATTGAAAGCCTAGAACAAATTGCTATTTCTAGCATTCCAATGTGTCATCAGAGAGTACAAGTGGAAGCAAAATCCAAACAACTACATACTATTGGGCTGATTGTCTATACTTTTCTTGAGAAACACAAAAATTATACAAGTTTTAGACAATCACAATGCCTTGAAAACTTATTTATATAACATGAGTTGCAACAAACAAAGGGTAATTATAATTAGCAAGTGTCCAAGAAACAAAACACCATACAAGAGACAAAAATGAGCACAAAAAAATGCCAAGTGCATCAAATATTCTTTGGGTAGGCCCATTTCTATTACTACTACAAATCATCAAGCTTTGATTTGTCCTCTACTACTCTGGATCTTTAGAATACGTGGCTACCAAACTAGCCAATGAAGGGTTATCCTGTGGTGCCTCCAAATCAAATTTTTCCTATGGATTTTCATTGTTTTCACCTTGAGTAGGTAATATTACTTTTTCACCTTATTCTTTTGTCAAGTTTGGCACTGATGTGTCAATGACCTGTACCTCACCCTTTTTTTCCTCAGTATCATTATTATCGCCTTCTTCTAACTGCTTATTAGAAGGAATATCTACTATCTAGGTGTTAAATTGTGTATCATCAGACCAACTGAATTGCAGGATATCATCTTGCTTCTTTAATATATAGTTAGCCTCTTTTTCAAGACTAACAAACTCTTGTTTCAAAGAATCAAAAAATAACTAGACTTTAACCAATTCCTCTATCGTGATGGCACACCAGGCATGCCCTTTTTCATTTACAACTTTATTTATCCTTATGCAGAAAAGGTCATCCAATTCTTTACTCCATTCATCCTTATTTTTCAATTTATTCTTTCTATCCAAGGCACAAGGAAACAAATCAAATTTTTTATTCTTGTATTTTCTTAAATAAGAAATAATTTTTAGTTGCAGAGCAATTCTCCTATTATCAAAATCTGATAGGTCATTAGCAACATCATACATTTTTTCAATATGGTCATGGGGAGACCTTATAACTAAATAACATAAAAGGGTGATTTCTTTCTCCCTTCTTCCCCACTTATTAACAATAGGCTTGAGGGTTTCATCATGGGTTTTGAGTTCCTCCCATGTACTTGTTACTCTTGCCAACTGATCATAGAATAAGGGCCATTCAATTTTATCTACTAAATACATTAGAGCCTTTCTAAGCTTATCCTCATATTGCATATTTAACTCTACATGTAAGGCCCATAGCTTGATTTTCTCTTCTTCAAAATCCTCAGCTATGTAATATTCTACCCTTTGAGGTGTGTCTGGTATTTGTACAAGGGGGGTGGATTTAAAAGGTTCCATTGGAGGATGGGGGTATGATATTCTTGGCTTAGTGGACTTCCCCTTTAGCTTGTCTTCAAGCTCAATTATTCTTTTTACCTCCTTATTATAGTCCTCAAGAATTGTTTCATATTTATTCTATAACTCAAACATAGCTTGTTCCTCCTTCTTAGCAGTGGCCAAAAGAAACTTGGAAGAATCCACATTTTAATGTGTTGCCTACACATGTGAGGTATCAATAATTCTTCTCAAAATTATGCTTCCCATCAATCCAGACTCATCTGGTTGTGATGATGTGGCTCTAGATCCTCTTCTCAATGATGAACTGACCAATGTAGCTTGATCTTCAATGAATGCAATACCTTGAAAGTCCCCTTTATTTTGATCTTGCTAAGTTAATTTATTTGAAACTGAACTAAAAACTAAAGCATTAGCAAAATCCCAATTTGGCAACAATAAAATGTTAGATTCCTTCACCATTTGCCTTCCATCCTCAGGGCTTATATTCTTAAATTACTTATGATTTAATCTTTTGTTTGGTTATCGATGGAAGCTTCATCCATTTCTAGATGCTCTATTTTCAACCTTTTACATTTTTCATCAAAAATATTCATGTTTTCCCTCCATGCAGTTCACAAAGTTGTCATTAGCCAAAAATTGATGTTTTGCCTGTTCTAACACAAGGTCCAATTCCATGCCTTTATAGTCATCTATTGTTAGGTCCAAACTTGGGAGGGAGGTTCTTAAGGGTTGCCCTCATCTAATTCCACTTGAGTAATAAAAATACCTCCCTATGATCCCATCTGCTCAATTTACTCACCTATGAGTTGTTCTTCTTCAATCCTCAAAGGGGATTGAGTGGGTGAATATTCCTCAATTTGAGGTCCCTCTTCTTTCATTACCTTTTGCCTCTTGGGACTAGGTTCATCAAGTCTCTCCTCTAGGGTTGTATTGGTGGATCCCATTATTTTCTTGCCCTTATCTACAGGGGCCCTTTTATTTCAAATTATAGTGTAACTAGGCTTTTTTTGTACAATTATTTGACCAGGTCCTATATTAGGAGTGAAAGCCAACCTCCTCATGACTTCTCTGGCCTTATCAGGATAAGAATCAATAAAAAATTGTTTCTTCTCATTCAAAGCTTCCATTATTTTAGGGAAGTTATTCATGAGCTTATTTATTTTGTCGGCCTCTTTATTAGCATTATCTCAAGGGCTATATTTCTGATCAAAACAATGAATGAATTCTAAGACTCAGGAATAAACTCTCCATTTTTCATTCTTAGTTTCCTATTCCTACAATGAGAATTCATTCCTTATAATGTCCTCTAGAAAATATGAATCATGTTTAACCTATCCTAGCTTAATTCTATGCCTCAAGGTCTGATTAAAAAATCCCTTAGAATTACAAAAATGGGGATGAGAGATAGCCATCATATATTGATCCAAAATTTTATGCAAAAAGAGCCAACCCCCTTTGGTAATCACAAACTGATGAGCCACTGTGCAAGTAGGGAAAATTGACCCTAATTTCCTTTTCAATAGAAACATTTCTTTCACTCGTCCTAACTACCAAAAAAATTCAGCCATTCCTACCTTCAAAGGTACTTGGTAAGGAAAGACATGAGGACTCCCTTTAAAACCATAGATTTTGAAAACCATAGAAATAGGGTAAGGAATGACATCACCCCAATTGTGTGAAACTTTCAAGTTATGGGGTTTGTCCATAGGTCTGAGGAGGTCCATTAATACCTTAGGGGTTCTAGGATTGTCTCTTAATATGAGACATCTTAATTTAGAAGCAAAATACCTATCAAATCTGACAAAATTGGCATTATTTGCATCCCAGGTCATATCTGCACTCCACAACTGGACTAGTAGTGCTTCCCCATTCTCTTCTCTGCTCAAATTCATCTCTTTACCAAAATAAGTCACCTCTTTGAACAAGAACATGAGCATCAATAGATAATAGTGTCCAAAAGTTTCCTCTATCTTCCCTTTTGCAATTCCAACTAAACCATTATCAATTTCTTTAGCCAAAAAAGAAGCAAAATCAAACATAACATCTATACCAAAAGAAGCAATTTGAACCATCATATACATAAGGCCAATGGGCATGAAATCCTACTCATCTTCACCAAAAACATGGCACAGGGTCTTGTATATCTCTACATACTCATCTTAAAAGGTTCTCTACAGGTTGTATTAATTACTAGTAGAGTTCCTATTTTACCAATATGTTCCCTCAGTGCACCTCCCCTAATCACATCCTTCTTTGCTTTGTATTCATTTTATAATTCTTGCAAATTGATTGGCACATGGTAATCTGACAATGGTTCTAGGTGAAAGAGCTCTCTAATTTCTTCAACACTGATTGAGATCAGAGGCACACCATCATTTCTTCTCACCATCCTAATAGCTTGGTCATAATTCTTGGCAACGGCTTCAAGAAAATCATAATCCATGAAAACACTTGGTACTACTAGCTTTCCCAAATCAAAATTCTAGACATTAGCATGACAGGAAAACAAATTCCTTTCTGAAAACTACTTTTTAAACAAGACAAGACTAGTTTGTGTAGCTATTGCATCCCTAACCTAGTTCCCTTTTTCATATAAGCCATCAACAATTTTAAGCCTAGGGTTTAAGGAAATCAATTTTTCAACCTCTACAGGTTTAGTGGTGGATTATGGGAGTAATTCTAACAAATTGTCATGAAAATTCTTATCCATGTAATTAACTTTCCTAGAAAATGCTTTCTTAGGAGGCATCTTGATCGTAATAATAGGAACTTGAATGCTACAGAGGTTGAAATATGAGTTCTTGCTTGATTTTCCAAACTTGTTCTTCTCTAAACATTTGCAATTGCTCTCCAATAGATATGGAATTAGTTCACGTTCATACCAGGCTAAACACAATACGATCAATAGGCTCTTATGCTCAAAAAATGTGAAATCTTTGTTTGTGTGGGATTGGAACTAATGAAAATTTCCTATATTATACTATATTTCTCCCACACACAAAGCTTTCATTCATCATAAATGCATAGAATAGAAAAATAGAGTGGCACCACACTTCCTTTTAAATTTGGGTTGTCGATCCTTGATAAATCGTATGATCCAAGAATGAGAACAAGGTTGACTCACTTTTCTTCTTAGCACACTAGTAGTCAAACCAATCAACTACCTCCATCTCTATCTTTCCTTCAATGGTGGTGTTTCATCCTGGGCCCATTGATGATTGGGAACATGTGTCATCAAGTTGCTACCTCACTATGCTTAACTTTCGAGCATCTTGCTATAGCGAGTATGCGACAACCATTGATTTTTCTTTGATCGTGTGGTAGATATTTGAAACAAGTTTTAAGAGAACAATTGTGGGTCCCTCATTCACTAACTCACTATACATAATCTTCACACATCTTTCCATAGCGAGTTAATGAGTATTGTTGATCCAAGACCAAATCAAAGGTAGAGAAACTACACAAAGTACCTTGAAGAATGGTGGATCCCATACTTGTTATGTCACATAGAGTAAACAACTTGCAACTTTCCATAGCGAGATAGTGAGGATTGTTGATTCTAGTTTGATCTAACAATCAGAATTCTTTGCAGGTTTTATACATGGGGAATGGGTCCAGGATACTACTATCGCTGAGCTAGCTTAACATGTTGGTGCACATATATATATATATATATAGTTTTAAACCTTTCGTGACATCTCATGTCCTTGGCCTTGCCATGTTTATTATTTTTAGGTAGGTTGCTACATCACTTTCGGCAAAATTACTAACTATCCGACTAGTGATATAATGAGTTCGGATGAATTCAAAAATTTTGGCTTACAAATGCTTAGTAGGATGCCACCGTGTCATTTGATCTGTGTAATTAAGCTTTGTCATGTCACTCATTTGAGGCCCACCTTTGATGATTTTTTGTTACATCACAACCTTCTGACTAGTCGCTACATTACTACCAGCTAAAATACCAACTTTTTAGCTAGAGATATAGTGACTTTCTGGTAACCATCAAAACTGATGCTGGGAAATAAAACTATGAATGACACAACCTGCATAGAAATAAAAGCAAAGCTTGCACAATATTTTCCTCAAGATCCTCAAAATCATTCCTTATTTTAAAAGAATGCTATCTTTTGCAATGACTGGGCCCTTGCTATGTCGCTACCAAAAAATTGATATTACCTTTGATGGATTCTCAATTCTGGTGACAGAGAAAAAAAATACATTGATTGAAACCTCACCAATTAATACTGGTGTGAGAGAAGGTAGTCGTGCACATTTATAAGACTGCATGGGAATTTCCATAGCCACATCAACCCTTAAAAGAACACTACCTTTTGCAAAATTCGAGCACTCACTACATTGCCACCAACAAGTCACGTGGATTTTTTGATAGCGACTTAGCAAATTTCCAGACAAACTTGAACTCTGGTGACACCACTTGAGAGTTTTTTCACGTGCATTTCTTCTTAAAACTAACAAGTCTGGGACATAGTACATGGCCATAATGTCTTCATGTTAACACATTTCTCAATGCCAAACTTCAATTTTTAGTATCACACATTAGTTCTCCAATGGTCGCTACCTCACTAGGCATAATATTTGAGCATCTTTCTATAGCAAGTATGTGACAACCGTAGATTCAAATAAGATCCAACAGTAGGATAAAACCTTTTTCAAAAGGACTCAACAAAGACCTCAAAGCAGGTGAGAAGACTATTTGCTTATCCTTTTTTTAAACTTTCGCACTAGGATAAAATTTAAAATGCAAGATTTAGGGTTTTACAAAGATTTTAAAAGATATAAAAAATATGAGACCAAAACCTAAAACCCTAGGATCTAACAAAAGAGTCACATCTAATTTTTTCACCATGATTCTAAGAAAAATTAATATGTTAAAAATCAGATCAATAGTGGCTCTATCTGGGGATGATAGACTACTTGATTCTATGCAAGAATTCGAAATCTATGGAGGAGAAGACCACATACTTGGTGCAAAAATGAAAACTTCTTTAGAGAGCATAGAGCAACACATAGAAACAAGAAACCAAACTGCACAAGGATATTTACAAGGATTTACAAAATATACAGAATGTACAAAAACACCAGGAAACCCTGAAACTACTATTCATGGAAAATAAACCCTTCAAGAAAAGTACCTCTTCAAGAATTATCCATGAATTGGCAATTCAAGAATACCTCCAGTTAATTCCCTCAAAAAATATAAATCTTCTCCATTTCTATCACAAATGTTATATGGACCAAGCCAGATTGGGTCAAATTTACCATCCTTTCCCTTATCTTCCATTCTAGAATTCCACATTAGTACCATATCTCCTATTTCAAATTTTCTCTCAATGGCCTTTTTATCATATAAGTGCTTCATCTGTGATTGGAGCTTAGCATTCTGAATAGAGGAGTCTCTTCTGGTCTCTTCTAACTATTTAATGTCATTCATTCTGAGTTGCATCTCATCAATGATATCATCTTCATATAGTTGAATGAATTTATACATCTCCCTTAGATTATTATAGGGAAGTCTAGCTTGTATACCATAAACCAAGTCAAATGAGGCATAACTAATGGCCTTTTTCATAGTAACCCTGTCAGCCCACAGGGCTAATGGAAATTTTGAATCCCATGCCTTCTTGTTTTCCCCTAGAATTCTTTTGATAATATTTAGTATACTCTTATTACTTGATTTTGCC
This sequence comes from Cupressus sempervirens, assembly GCA_028749045.1. Taxonomy (NCBI): domain Eukaryota; kingdom Viridiplantae; phylum Streptophyta; class Pinopsida; order Cupressales; family Cupressaceae; genus Cupressus; species Cupressus sempervirens. Next base: position 396,665,028 of record CM053793.1, read on the forward strand.
TGACCATTCCCTTGAGGATGATAAGGTGAGGATGTATATTCTGTAATGCCATGTTTTTTGCAAAACTCTTTATATTCATTAGATCTTAAATACATAGCATTATCAATTATTATCTTCTATGGGAAACCAAATCTACTTATAATATTTTTTAAGATGAAATTGATCACCACTTTGCTTGTAGCATTCTTGGTAGGGATTGCTTCAACCCATTTAGTGAAGTAATCAATTGCCACCAAAATCCAAGAATGTCCACCATTGGATTTTTTTGAGATTTCACCTATGAAATCAATTCCCCACTATTGAAATGGTTCCTATACTTCTATAGGTCTTAATGGTAAATTCCCAAAAAATTTCAACTTTCCACTGAATCTTTGACAAGTATCACATGTCTTAACCAATTCATGAGCATCCTTGAAAAGTGTTGGCCACCAAAAACTAGATCTAAGGACTTTGTGGGCTATGGTTTTAGCCATGTAATTACCTCCACGTACACCTTCATGCATATCTTTTAAAATTTTCATAGCCTCAATTTCATCTACACATTTCAAAAGTACTCCTTCCATGCCTCTCCACCATAACTGTCCTTGCACTATAATATACCTTATAGCCCACAACTTCAAAGATCTGTTTTGATTCTCTATTAATTTTGGTGGGGACTTCATATTTTGCAAATAATAAATCTCATCCTTGTACAAATTAGAGTTATTCATGTCACAAAGGTCATTCCTACAGATATCATCACATTAGTTGATTTGATTTGCTTCCAAATTAGCTTCTGTCATCAACCTTGTTAAACCTTGACCTCTAACCAACTTAGTGATTTTAATATCAATATTAAATTCTTTTATTCTATTAATCCATCTGAATCTTCTACCAGATACCTCTTGTTGTGAAAGAATGTCCTTCACAGTAGTAGTAGGAACAAAAGCAATAAAAATGGCTCCCATTAAATAATATCTAAAAGCTTTCACCCCTTTCACCAGTGCTATGCCTATTTTTCTGTGATGTCATACTTGAGTTTTGTTGCTTACAAGGACTTGCTAAAGAATTCAATTGGTTGCTCATAACCTTCTTCATTTTTCTATAACAATACTACAACAACAGTGTGAAATGAAGCAAAAGAAAATGTGTGCATTGGCTTATAATAATCAGGAGCTCTGAGAATAGGGGCATCTTTAATAGCTTGCTTAATTTTCTAAAATGTAATACTAGGTTCACCATCCCATTTTATCTCAGATCCTTTCTTTAGCATTCTTGATATTGGCCTACTAATCTCTGCAAATTTAGTCACAAACCTTTTGAGAAAATTAATTTGATCAAAAAATGATTGAATTCCTTTAACACTTTTAGGCTTCTAAATCTTTTCTATTGCTTCTACCCTTTCAGGATCAATCCTTACTCCATGTTTTCCAACTAAATGTCCTAACAACTTTCCTTTAGTGACACCAAACTGATACTTTATGGGATTTAAAGAGACACCATACTTGAGGGCTCTGATAAACACCTTTTCTAAATGCATGCAATGATCATTTTCATCCTTAGGATAAATAGTTAAATCATCTTGATATACAGCCAATAATTTATTAATGATATCAACAAAAGCCACATCCATTGCTCATTGAAAATTTTCCCTAGCATTGGTAAGCCCAAATGGCATTCTGACATAAACATAAGTACCACATGGAGTAATGAAAGTAGTTTTAAACTTCTGATTCTTTAACAACCACTTGATTGTAGCCTAAAAATCCATCCATCATTGACATCAATTCTGAACAAGTGACCCTTTGCAACATGGCTTCCATATTTGGCAAACCATAATTATCCTTTAGTGAAGATATGTTAATATTTTTGAAATCAACACACAACCTTATATCTCCATTTTTATTCCTAACAGGGACTAAATTGGATACCCTGGATGAATGTCTAATAGGTTTTATGATCCCTAAATCTTTTAGCTTGACCAATTCCTCTTGCATTTTAGGAGCCAGAGTTGGATTTATTGGTCTCTATTTTTTCCTAAAGGGTTTAGCATCTGGTTTTAATGGAATCTCATGCTGAAAAAGATCTTCTCTATAGGCCTTTAAGTCATCATATGACCATGCAAACACATGTCTATACTTTCTTAATAAACCTATCAAACCTTGTCTTATCTTAGGAGACAATTTCTTCCCAATATACACCTTCTTAGGGGTTTCTTTAGTTCCCAAATTTATCTCCTCCAGATCCTTAGCATTGTATTCACTAGTATCTATTTGAGATCTATCATGATTGTCAGAAATAGTTTCTAGGACAACCAAACCCTTTGGTATTTTATTTGTTTTCAATTGCACAACTTCTTTCCGAAAAACAATATCTTTTCCATCTATGTTTTCTACATCTGCAAAATAAATTTCTTTCCCTGATAACATATACTCATAATTCAAAAACCTTAAAATATCTTTATCATCCTCAAATACTTGCCAATTTTGGATATTGTCAGGAACAAAGGGTCTAGCTTGGATTTCCACTTCAGATATACCAGAAAATGTAATGTCATCAGGCTTTATTGCTACATTTGCTAACAAATCTACCATCTTGTTGTTAGTCCTATCCTTCCAAGCTATTCCAAATGTGTCAAAATATTCAATCATATCCCATACTGCATTTTTGTATTGTTTTAATCTTTTGTTTTTTGATACATAAACATTTCTCACTTGGGATATAACCAATTCAGAATCTCCTATAACATGTAAACACTTTATGCCATGCTTGTGAGTTAATTTGAGTCCTAATAACAAAGCCTCATATTCTGCTATATTATTAGTATAAGGGAAACTCAATGTAAAAGAGAACTTATATGTTATTCTTGTAGGAGAAATCAATAAGATACCTGCACCAGATCCTTCTTTGCAGTAGGCACCATCAAAGAACATATCCCATAAATCACCCTTACCTATTTTTGCATCAGCTTCTACTTCCATCTGTGATTTATGTTTATCTTTCCTTAAGGTTAGGACCTCAACTCAGAATGCATTTACATCTATGTCCACAAAATTTGTCATATTATCTTCTACATCTTCCTCTATCATGTATATACTTTTAGGCTCCCTATTGACTTTTATCAAATTCCCCTCAACATTAAAAGTAGCAAATGACAAATCACACTATAGACTCCCACCCATAGTAGTACTTTCTTGATAATAACATGTCATACTAAGGTGGAATGTCAACAACCAATACACTCATAGTAAGTTCTTTGTCAGGGTAGGTTGTTAATCTATATGGCAAAGAGTTTATAGTGCCTATGGCTATCACTTCTCTTTTATCCATAGCACAACATCTTCCCTGAGTAGTATCAACCTTGAGACCCAATTCTTTCATTATTTCAAAAGGCATCACGATTTTAGAGGTACTAGAATCAATCATGCAATTTTTTAATGTTTTACCATTTACTAAAATGCTTAAGAAAAATGGTTCAACATTTCCCAAACACTAATTTACAGAATTATCCAAAAACATTTGAGGAATTGGAGAGACAACTCCTTTAGATTCATTTTCCTTTACCTCTTCTTTATTACTTTCTTTGGGACTGTGATTTTCATTACAATCCTAACTTACCTTTACGTCAGTATTTCCTAGCCATGCTATAGCTTTATTTCAGCATTCATGGATTCTTAGCACTTCAGATAGAGGAACCTTAACAGTAATTTGAGACAAAACAACAAGCATATCTATGGAATAACCAAGAGAATCATCATTAGTCACATTCCTTTTCTCATCTTGTTTATCCAAGATGTTCAGAGCATTTTGATGATTCTTATCATGTTTTGTTAAGATCTTTGATATCTTCTCATCTATTTTTCTGGGGATATTATTTGAAAACTCCATATCCTTAGGATTTCCTCCTTTCTTTTGTTCCCACCTTCTATTAGTAATTTTAACCTTCACAACAGGAGCTTCTTTAGGTTTCACAATTTCTCCCTTTTTAGGATCAACCCCTTTTATGAAGATACTAGCTACCTTATTGCTTTCATATTTTTGAGTCATGTTTCTAGCCTAAACTTGAGCTATCATATTAGCAATAATTTGATCAATCTCTTCCCTAGAAGGTTTTCTCAGTGTTACTTCTTCCTTTGCATTTACCATGTTACACACATTGTTCTCCACATCACTTTCATTAGAAAATACTTGTTGTATGACATTCTAAAACTGTCTTTGGCCATACACATCCCTGTCATAATCTTCACAGTTAGAATAATGTGATTCAAACATATTGCATCCTACATCATCTTTATTTTCTTCCTACTCATGACAGTTTTCTACCACAGCTTGATTTCCTGGGAATGAAAATACTACTACATAAGATTTAGGGGAATGGGGTAATTGACATGCAAAACACCAAGTAGGTTCAGCAATAAACTTAGGATCATCTAACAAATTTATAGAATTTTTTGACAAAGGATCAGGGGTCACCTTGTTGTTGTTGTTCTTGGGAGGAGGGATACTAGGCTGACCATCCTTCCAAGTAGTGTTATAAAGGAAATTTTGTAGCCTGTTTTGTCTATTGAAATTTGATTGATAGGAGGCCCTATTATTAGTGGGATTCCTATCATTATTCATCTAAGGAAGGTTCATACCTTTTATAGCATTTACAATCTGAATCATTTCACTAGGCTCTTGCTTTTTTCCTCCTATGGTTTTATTTTCTTCCTTTCTATTTCCCTTATTCCCAAATAATCTAGGATCATCTCTTTTGCTTTCTAATCTTCCTAAAATCCTTAGATTATTTTCTATATTAATGGCAATCCTAAAAGCATCTCTTCAGGTCCTAGGCTCTTTATCCCTAAGTTAGTATGCCATTTTACCATCAAAAGCATTTAGATAAGTGATCAGGCATACCTTGTCATCAATTTATATGGTTTGCATTAGCTTGTACATCCTTTTCTGAATCTAGTATTAAATTTAGTAATAGATTCATTAGGTAACCTCTTAATATTATTGAATTCACTCAAGATATAGCTTTGATTTTTCTTGTCACCATATTGCTCTTTGAAACAATACTTAATATCTTTCCAATCAACAATAGACAATTCAGGAAGTCTCTTGAATCATTCTCTACCATTTTCAATTAAAGACTAAACAAACAACTTCATAATGACATCTTCAGCTTCAACCTCATAATCGCTCATCATATCAAGAAAACTCCTCAAATGGTCCTCACAAGAAATAACATTATTTCCATAAAACTTAGGCAATTTTTCCCTCATTTCTTGTGGGACAGGGTTTGGAAAACTAGGGATTCCATCAAAACATATTTGCCTATAGCCTTCTAATTGAAAAGGTCTTCTTTATAAATCAATCTTGGGGTGATTAGCACTATCTTTCTTATTATTATTCATAGTATTACTAGTGCTAGCATCACCAACATATTTGTTAAGATCTACTTTTAATGAAGATGAAGACAAAAGAAATAGGTACCTTAGTATTATTATAATTTGAATCATTAGATCCATCGTCATCTTTAGGCATAGATGTATACTGCTTCTTGGTATTTTCTAGGAATTTGATCTTTTTGTTCATCTTAGCTATAGTAGCCTCACTTTCAGCAATCTCCAATCTCTTAGCTAAAGCATCTCTTTCTTTCCTTCTTTTTTCCAATTCAATATCAAAGAGTGACATAGAATCATGGATCTGAACTATATTCACTAGCTCATTGATCTTAATACCAATCTCCTTTTGTTTTCCTTTATCCTTAGCCCCTACAATAGGTTCCACTATTTTTACTCTATTGTTATCAACTTCTAGAGCAATATAGGTCTTAATCTGTTGTATTATAGGTCCCTCTAGAATCATTTTTTGAGTTTCTAGCAAATTCTGCTCTTGCCTCTTAAGTTGTTCAACTTGTCCCACAATCTCAAGTTGCCATGCACTAGCTACTATCTCATTTTTCTTCTTTAGAGCAGCAATTCACCTTAGTAATTCTTGTTTTTCTTCATAGTTCTTCGTAATCACTTCTTCCCTTTCCTTTTGAAATCTCCTATTTATAGCTTCTTGCTTAGCAAGCTGTGCTTTCAAAATTTCATTCTCATCAAGATTAGGGATAGTGAACTCAGACCTAGATGTTTTCTCATCATTAAAACTTTCAGGTTCTAAGTGTCTAGGTTTCACTTTTTCAGGGGAATAATTTGACATGAAAGGGTTTGTACTACATTGGAAAATATTGTTACTAGTCCTATCCTCAAGACCAAATGTATGTGGTTGCACAACCTTTTCTTGACATATCATTTTAGGGGTATTATACAAATCATCATTAGACAAAACTGGATGAGATCTTGGACCTTTGGAGAAATGCACTTTTTCAACAACAGAATGATGGGTGTTATCTTTCCCTACTAATTTCTCCTATAAATAGCTTCCTTTCTACATCTAATTTCCCTTCACAGCCCAATTCTATCCTCCTCTAGGAGGGAGATCAGTTTGTAATTTCATTCCCAGGTTTTTCCTCACATTAGCCCATGTATTTATTTTATTTTCCATAATTGAAACAACAAACTTTTAAATAATGACATTGGTTATAACCTTATGAGTCTCCACCCACTCTATCAAAATGAAAAAAAGAACTGAACAAATGATAAATCCTTTAGTGACAGTTTCAGGTTAAATGTATACAAATTCCAAATCCATGGGAAACGTCAGCATGAAAAATCTACAACTCTACCCAAGGGGACATATATCTCTAATAATTCACTATTTATGAAAAAACTAAGTGTAATTCCCTAGCAGAGTCACCATTTTGTTGGTGTTTGAAACTACTAAGCAACAAAATGCTCAATATCACAGTGAAATTACTCACACAATCTAAGGATTAGACAATTCCTAGTAGCAATTACATGAATAAACCACTTTGATCCAACTTCAACAAAACCAAAGGATGGTTTCCTACTCTTCAAGCTCTACTAAACCAAGGTGGGTATACCTAGGGATGATTCTAATGCAAACTATGGTATGAAATTATCTTAGTTTCATTCTGATTTTCATCTTTTACCCTCAACCACATACACAATTTATCAATTTTCTCTAAAAGCTTCTCAAATCTATATGCATCGCCTATAAGCAGATTTAGTTATAAATCTCCTATAGTTTACAAGTATTCTTGGAATTAGTGGCTATCTAAGACTTAGAAAACTATATGCAAACAAGTGGTAACCAACATTTGAAACTTTAAACAAAATGGAATGAAATGGTTTTGATTTTTTTTAAATGATTTGATATGCAACAACGGAATTCACCCTTGCTCACTTCTGACTTATGTGACCAGTGCCTTATCCATTGGGCAGAAAATTAACTATTGGCAGGAGATATAATTCAAATAACTTTTAAATTAATTAATTAATTATAATCACCCATTTCCATTATTATGAAGTATCCTTTCTATAAACTCATAAACCCTACTGATTCGATGAAGCATTTATATAATTCCTTAAATTAAAAGCAATAGTGATATCAGCATACAACCCATCCCAATTGCATTTAGCCAAGTTAAACCTTATTTAAAATGAATTCAAAGTAGACAAACCCATAAAAAGGAGATAGAAATTTTTGACACAAATATAGTGTAAATACTCCTTTGTATTATCCTTTTAGATGACTAATACAATGACCAATAGAAATCAATTGAAAGCCCAGAATAGATTGTTATTTCTGTCATTCCAATGTGTCATCAGAGAGTACAAGTGGAAGAAAACTCCAAACAACTACATACTATTGGGCCGACTATCTGTACTTTTCTTAAGAAACACAAAAATTATACAAGTTTTAGACCATCACAATACCTTGAAAACTCATTTATATAACATGAGTTGCAAGAAGCAAAGGGAAATTGTGATTGACAAGTGTCCAAGAAACAAAACACCATACAAGAGACAAAAATGAGCCCAATAGAATGCCAAGGGAATCAAATATTCTTTGGGTAGGCCCATTTCTGTTATTGTTGCAAATCATCAAGCTTTGATTTGTCCCCTACTACTCCAAATCTTAAGAATATGTGGCTACCAAACTAACCAACAAAGGGTTATCCTATGGTGCCTCCAAATCAATTTTTTCCTATGGATTTTTCATTGCTTTCATCTTGAGCAGGCAATATTACTTTTTCACCTTCTTCTTTTGTCAGGTCTAGCACTGATGTGTCAATGACTTGTACCTCACCCTTTTTTTCCTCATCATTGTCAGTACTACCTTCCTCTAACTGCTCATCAAAAGGAATATCTACTATCTAGGTGTTAAATTGTGCATCATTAGGCCATCTAAATTGCAAGATATCATCTTGTTTCTTTAATATATAGTTAGCCTCTTTTTCAAGACCAACAAACTCTTGTTTCAAAGAATAAAAAAATAGTTGGACTTTAACCAATTCCTTTGTTGTGATGGTCCACCAGGGTGCCCTTTTTCATTTACAACTTTATTTATAATTATGCAGAAAAGGTCATCCGATTCTTTACTCCATTCATCCTTATTTTTCAATTTATTCTTTCTATCCAAGGCACAAGGAAACAAATAAATTTTTTGATTCTTCTATCTGCTTAAATAAGAAACAATTTTTAGTTGCAGAGCAATTCTCCTGTTATGAAAATGTGACAGGTCATTAGCAACATCATAGATTTTTTCAATATGGTCATGGGAAGACCTTATAACTGAATAACATAAAAGGGTCATTTCTTTCTCTCTTTTTCCCCACTTATTAACAATAGGCTTGAGGGTTTCATCATGGGTTTTGAGTTCCTCCCATGTACTTGTTACTCTTGCCAATTGATCATAGAATAAGGGCCATTCAATTTTATCTACTAAATACATTAGAGCCTTTCTAAGCTTATCCTCATATTGCATATTTAACTCTACATGTAAGGCCCATAGCTTTCTTTTCTCTTCTTCAAAATCCTCAACTGTGTAATATTTTGGCCTTTGAGGTGTGTTTGGTATTTGTACAAGGGGGTGGATTTAAAAGGTTCCACTGGAGGATAGGGGTACGTTATTCTTGGCTTAGTGGACTTCCCCATTAGCTTGTCTTCAAGCTCAATTCTCCTTTTTACCTCCTTATTATAGGCCTCAATAATTGTTTCATACTTATTTTGTAACTCAAACATGGCCTATTCCTCCTTCTTAGCAATGGCCAAAAGAAACTTGGAAGAATCCACATTCCAGTTGTTGCCTGCACATGTGAGGTATCAACAACCCTTCTCACAATTATGCTTCCCATCAATCTAGACTCATCTAGTTGTGATGATGTGGCTCTAGATCCTCTTCTCAATGACAAACTGACCAATGCAGCTTGATCTTCAATGAATACAGTGCCTTGAAAGTCCCCTTTATTTTGATCTTGCAAAGTTAGTTTATTTGAAATAGAACTAAAAACTAAGGCATCAGCAAAATCCCAATTTGGAAACAATAAAATGTTAGATGCCTTCACAATTTGCCTCCCATCCTCAGGGCTTGAATTGTAAAATCATTTTATCATTTCTTCTTTTGTTTGGTTCTGGATGTAAGCTTCATCCATTTCTAGATGCTCTGTTTTCAACCTTTTACATTTTTCCTCAAAAATATTCATATTTTCCCTCCATGCAAACTACTAAAAAGCCCTAGATTTCACAAAGCTGTCATCAGCCAAAAATTGATGACTTGTCTGTTCTTACACAGGGTCCAATTCCCTACCTCTATAGTCAGCTATTGTTAGGTCCAAACTTGGGAGGGGAGGTTTTGGAGGGCTGCCCTCATCTAATTCCACTTGAGTAATAAAAATACCTCCCTATGATCTCATCTGCTCAATTTTCTTACCTGTGAGCTTTTCTTATCCACTCCTCAAAGGGGATTAAGTGGGTGAATATTCCTCAACTTGAGGTCTCTCTTCTTTCATTACCTTTTGCCTCTTGGAACTAGGTTCATCAGGTCTCTCCTCTAGGGTTGTACTGGTGGATCCCATTATTTTCTTGCCCTTATCTACAGGAGCCCTTTTATTTTGAATTATAGTGTAACCAGGCTTCTTTTGTACAATTGTTTGACCAGCTCATATATTAGGAGTGAAAGCCAACCTCCTCATGACTTCTCTAGCCTTATTAGGATAAGAATCAATAAAAAAAAATTTCTTCTCATTCATAGCTTCCATTGTTTCAGGGAAGTTATTCATGAGCTTATTTATTTTGTCAACCTCTCTATTAGCATTATCTAAAGGACTATATCTCTGATCAAAACAATGAATGAATTCTAAGACTCTGGAATAAACTATCTATTTTTCCTTCTTAGTTTCTTGTTCCTATAATGAGAATTCATTCCTTATAATGTCCTCTAGAAAATATGAATCATGTTTAACCTATCCCAGCTTAACTCTATTCCTCAAGGTCTGATTAACAAATCCCTTAGAATCACAAAAATGGGGATGAGAGATAGCCATCATATACTAATCCAAAATTGTATGCAAAAAGAGCCAACCCCCTTTGGTAATCACAAATTGATGAGCCACTATGTAGGTAGGGAAAATTGACCCTAATTGCCTTTTCAATAGAAACATTTCTTCTACTCCTCCTAACTACAACAAAATTTCAGCCATTCCTACCTTCAAAGGTACTTGGTAAGGCAAGACATGAGGACTCCCTTTAAAACCATAGATTCTAAAAATCATAGAAATAGGGTACGGAATGATATCTCCCCAATTGTGTGAAACTTTCAAGTTATGGGGTTTGTCCATAGGTTTGATGAGGTCCATTAATACATTAGGGATTCTAGGATTGTCTCTTAATATGAGACATCTCAATGTAGAAGCAAAATACCTATCAAATCTAACAAAATTGGCATTATTTGCATCCCAGGTCATATTTGCACTCCACAACTAGACTGGCAGTGCTTCCGCATTCTCTTCTCTGTTCAAATCCATCTCTTTACCAAAATAAGTCACTCCTTTGAACAAGAACATGTGCATCAATAGAGAATAGTGTCCAAAAGTTTTCTCTATCTTCCCTTTTACAATTCCAACTAAACCAATATGAATTTCTTTAGCTAAAAAGGAGGCAAAATAAAACATAACATCTACACCAAAAGGAGCAATTTGAACCATCCTATACATAAGGCAAATGGGCATGAAATCCAACTCATCTTCCCCAAAAACACGACATAGGGTCCTGTATATCTCTATAGCCCAAGAAGTAAAAAGACTCTTCTTAAAAGGTTCTCTAGAGGTTGCAGTAATTACTCATAGAGTTCCTATTGTACCAATATGTTCCCTTAGTGTACCTCCCCTAATCACATCCTTCTTTTCTTTGTATTTATTTTCTAATTCTGGCAAATTGATTGGCACATGATAATCTGACAATGGTCGTATGTGAAAAAGCTCTCTAATTTCTTCAAGGCTAATTGATATCAGAGGAACACCATCATTTCTTCTCACCACCCTAATAGCTTGGTCATAATTCTTGGCAATGGCTTCAAGCAATTCATAATCCATGAAAACACTTGGTTCTACTAGCTTTCCCAAATCAAAATTCCAGACATTAGCATGCAGGGCAAATAAATTCCTTTCTGAAAACCACTTTTTAAACAAGAAAAGACTAGTTTGTGTAGTTGTTGCATCCCTAACCCAATTCCCTTTGTCATATAAACCATCAACAATTTTAAGCCTAGGGCTTAAGGAAACCAATTTTTTAACTGGTGCAAGTTTAGTGGTGGATTCTAGGAGTAATTCTAACAAATCATCATGAACATTCCTATCCATGTGATTAACTTTCCCAAAAAATACTTTCTTAGGAGGCATCTTGATTGTAATAATAGGAACTAGAATGCTAGAGAGGTTGAAATATGAGTACTTACTTGATTTTCCAAACTTGTTCTTCTCTAAACCTCTGCAATTTCTCTCGAATAGATGAGGAATTAGTTCATGTTTGTACCCGGCTAAACACAATATGATCAACAGGCTCTTGTGCTTAGAAATTGTGAAATCTTTTTTTGTGTGGGACTGTAACTAATGAAAATCTCATGTATTATTCTCTATTTCTCCCACAACAAAGCTTTCATTCATCATAAATGTGCAGAATAGAAAAATATAGTGGCACTACACTTCCTTTTAAATTTGTGCAATCGATCCTTGAAAAATTCTACGATCCAAGAATGAGAACTAGGATGACTCACTTTTCTTCTTAGCACGTTGGCATTCAAACCAATAAATTGCCTCCATCTATATCTTTCCTTCAATGCTGGTGTTTCATCCTAGGCCCTTTGATGACTGGGGACACATGTCATCACGTTGCTACCTTGCTATGCGCAACTTTCGAGCATCTTGCTATAGAAAGTATGTGAAAACCAATGATTTTGCTTTGATCATGTGGTAGATATTTGAAACAACTTTTAAGAGAACAATGGTGGATCCCTCATTCGCTAACTCGCTATACATAATCTTCGCACATCTTTCCATAGTGAGTTAACAAGCATCGTTGATCCAAGAGCAAATCAAAGGTAGAGAAACTGCACAAAGTACCCTAAAGAATGGTAGGTCCCATACTCGCTATGTTGCATAGAGTAAATAACTTGCAACTTTCCATAGCAGGATAGCGAGGACTATTGATTTTGGTTTGATCTAACGATCAAATTTCTTTGCAAGTTTTATACATGGGGAATGGGTCTAGGACACTATTATCGCCGAGCTAGTTTAACATGCTGGCACACATATATATATTGTTTTAAACCTTTGGTGACATCTCATGTCCTTGGCCTTGCCATGTGTATTATTTTTAGGCAGGTCGCTACATTGCTACCAACAAAATTAATAACTATCTAGCTAGCAATATAATGAGTTTCGATGAATTCAAAAAATTTGGCGTACAAATACTTAGTAGGATGCCACCGTGTCATTTGATCTACATAATTTAGCTATGTCATGTCACTCGTTTGGGGCCCACCTTTAAGGATTTTTTGTTACATCACAACCTTCCCACCAGTCGCTACATTGCTACTAGCTAAAATACCAACTTTTCAGCTAGCAATATAGCGACTTTCCAATAACCATCAAAACTGATGCCAGGAAATAAAACTGTGAATGACACAACCTGCACAGAAATAAAAGCAAAGCTTGGACAATATTTTCCTTGGGATCCTCAAAATCATTCCTTATTTTAAAAGAACGCCATCTTTTGCAATGACCAAGCCCTTTCCATGTCACTATTGAAAAATTAGTATTATCCCAGCTAGCAAATAGTGACCTTCGATGGATTCTCAATTCTAGTGACGGAGAACAAAAATACATTGATTGAAATGTAACCAATTAATACTAGTGTTAGAGATGGTAGTCATGCACATTTATAAGACTACATCAGAATTTTTGCAGTCACATCAACCCTTAAAAGAACACTGCCTTTTGCAAAATTTAGGCACTCGCTATGTTGCCACCGGCAAGTCAGATGGATTTTTCGATAGTGACTTAGCAAATTGCTGGACAAACTTGAACTCTGGTGACACCACTTGAGAGTCTTTTCACGTGTGTTGCTTCTTAAAACTAACAAGCCTAGGACATAGCACGTGTTCATAATTTCTTCACATTAACACATTTCTTGATGTTGGACTTCACTTTTCAGTATCACACATTAGTTCTCTGATGGTCGCTACCTGACTAGGCATAATATTTGAGCATCTTGCTATAGTGAGTATGCAACAATTGTAGATTCAAATAAGATCCAATGGCAGGATAAAACCTTTTTCAAAAGGACTCAATAAAGACCTCAAAGAAAGTGGGACGAATATTGGCTTATCCTTTTTTAAAACTTTCATGTTAGGATAAAATTTAAAAGGCAAGACTTAGGGTTTTACACAGATTTTAAAAGATATTAAAAATATGAGACCAAAACCTAAAACCCTAGGATCTAACAAAAGAACTCACATCTAATTTTTTCATCATGATTCTAAGAAAAATTAATATGTAAAAAATTAGACTAATAGCAAGAATTACAAAAGATATCATAAGATTGACTTCTATATGTAAAGCATGATGATATTATGAAAAATAAGAAATTGAGAAGGACTTTCAAAAAGGAATTGGAAAAAGTTAAACTGGTGACTCAAACCTAAGGCTAATAGAAAAAATGCTAAAAAATTATGTGGAATACCTTCAAGAAATGTCTATGAGTAAGCCAACCTCAAATGATTTCATGGATTTGAATGTGGAAATGATAGGAATTGAAATAAACCAACAACATTATGCTACCATGAAACTATGCTAAAACTAGGAATTAAAAGAATGCAAACAACTACAAAGGTTGGCTCTAAGCATGAAAATCTCTAACAAATCTAAACTTAAAATAACATGATAACAATGCACATGGAGATGATGAAGAATTCTTGAAACAAGGGCTCTATTTATAGGCTTGAAAGAGGCCTTGAGAAAATGACATCTATGTGGCTAAGGGGACAATCCATGCAAAGTTCAACATAAGTCTTTTTCTGATTAAGATAGGTAAAGGTGTGCTCACAAATGTGTGAGCAACCTTAGAGAAAGGAAAGGGGGACAAGTGTGTAAGAGTGTAAGAGGATTTTTGGACGAATTAATGAAAGGGGGGCTTTCTTGGATTTTGAGTTGCTCACATGTGTGAGCAACCACTTAGGAACTAAAAGGTGTTTAAGAGGGTATTTAGGATAATAAAGTGAGATTAATTAGTGGGTAGGATTGGTTTTATGTGGGATTAGGATTATATTAAATAGGATTTAATTTAATCATAGGATTATAGAATTTATTAAAGTGGAGGGAAGTAAATAAATTGGAATTTATTTAAAAGGGTATTTATGTAGTACTATGCATTAAATAAATTTAACACATTAGAGGGGATGTATTTAAATTAAATTTAAATACTTTAGGAAAATAAACCTATTTAATTAAATAGATTTAATTAAATAAGTAGAGGAACATGAAAAATACAATTAATTATAGCGTCAAGGGAGATATTAAATCAATTAATATAGTCTTTAGGATAATTTTAAGTGTCTACATTTAGCCCCTCTTTGATGTGATGTTAGGATGACATTATATCAAAGAAAAGAAAATATAGGTTTCCCTAGAGAGGAGAGGAGTCCTAAGAGTTTCATCTTAATGACGATGTGAGAGGAGGGTGCCCCTCAAAAAAGGGGTGAAAGAAAGAGGAATATATTTGCCCCATTTTCTCAAAAATAGACATAGGAAGGAAAAGGGAAATAAAAAGGCTTAAAAGATGACCTTTCATGACTTGTCGATAAGACTAGAATGAAGCAAGGTGAATTGGATAATTATTAACTAGATAATGAATCTAAATGCATCCTAAGTACATGAATTCATGGGATTTAGTTGTGTTCATATTGGAGAGAAAAGCCTAGTTTGATTTAGCAAAAGGAGTTATGCACCAAATGCTATAGTGGCATAGATGAAAATATTCCTTTGCATGAACTTGTCTCTAAAAAAAATTGGGACTTTAGGATGATAGATATAGTTTTCATAATCATAATGGAACAAATGGCATATATGCACTGGAGAGGTCTAGGCACACCCAAGTTATTTTTAGGGATCTTGGTCAAAGTGTGCTAACTCGGTGCCCCCAATGAGTAGTGCATAGTCATAACTTAGAAATTGACATAGATATACTAAAGCATTAAAAATAGATCATATCACAAAATGACCCATGTAATCAGGTTAAGTTGTTCGAATGATACCAAGATATTGAAAATTGGGGCACACATGGGAAGGCTATTGATGATACATAAAGATAAAATCAAGAAAATACCTTATGACCAAGTAGTCATTCAATCCACAGTTCTTGCCATGAACATTATTCTAATGGAAAATCTATAAAGATTGTGTAGGAAGGATTCATCCTTGTACGACAAAAATTAATTATTTGATTGAATTGTATTGATTTTTTTGTGATTGTTCACTGCTAATTTTGTGAAAGGAACAAGGTTCTCAAATCATTTAGTCTTAGTGTAAATTTGTGTAAGTTTTGTTTGCAATCCCTATTTTGATAATCTTAGTTTGATGGGTTTAAGCTCATTTTCATGAGATTATATGATGAATAGAATAATTTGGACAAGATGATGGATGAAGGAAGAACTTTATTGGATTAGAAGAATGGTTTTGATAAGGCTATGTTAGAAGAAAAAGATAGCTAGATAGGATAAAAATTGATTTGTATGAAAAGAGTAGAAGGGAATATGATTAGAGTAGAGGATAAATGAATTGATTGAATTGATTAAAATGACTAGATTGGGACCACTGACAAGGGAGATCCAAGGAATGCTAAATGGATGTAAAGGGTGGGGATATCTAAATGGTAAAAGAATATGGAGGACCAAAGCATTTGATATTAAAAAATGGAGAGCCTAAGACCATGTTTCAAAGGAGTTAAAATACCCCATACCAAGGATTAATGGAAGGAAATGTGGTGGGAAAGGATGCATGGAAATGGAAAGATGGAGGAAATGGAGGTTCATGAATTGTTTCCAAAGCATACATGGATATCATTACTTCTTTTTTTTTGTTATTTTTGGTTCCTATAGTTTTTATCTCAAGAAAAGGTATGAAAGTGGAAGATATATGAATACATCACATAAGAGGGATGGTATGAATATTAAATAGAGGAAATGCATGGGGTAATCAAGATCTAGGTCATATGAAAGGATGATGGGATTATGTAGGATTATGGATGGACAATGGATGAAATTAACACGACAAGTACTATGGGATACAACATATGTATAGGATTTCAAGATCAAATATGTGAAAGGATGGAAATATGTAGGATAATGGATGGATATGAAAAGTGAGCATGAACGGATGAATGGAATCAGATAGTCAAGATCAAAGATGGAAGGGATGATGGATGATAGATGGGAATATGGAAGATATATAAGGCAGTATGTTATGGATGGAGCTTGCCCCTAGTGTAGAGTGCAAGTGGAAGGATAAGTGAATGGTTGGGTATACAACTTCAAAAGATGGTGGATATGTGATAGGGAAATGGAGGGAGGACTCAAGAATCTATTTACATTGATGGTATCCCTTGATATTTCTTCTTATGTCTTTTTCTTTGTTTTGATTAAGTAAAAGAAGGTTTTAAAAGACTTGAAACCTATACAATAGCAGAGTTCTGGAAACAAGCAAGAGAAAATAACTACAAAGATAAAAAGCTAAGACCAAGCATAAAATAGACCTTAGACAACAAAAAGAGGTCACAGAGGATAGTGCTAGAAAAAATAGAAAACATCCAGCAAAGGAATAGCAACTAACCAGCTAAGGAGGATTGATCAAATTCATAGCCTGGTCCACCAGAGAATGCATGGTTTTAGCAATAGCTTTGACCTCGTCTTTCCTACTAGTTTCCTCAATTTTCTTTGAATGGGCTCGGGTACACATACTTGGTCCAGGAGAATCAACCCCTAGGGGAGAATCCTAGTCTTTACCTACCTCATTCTTCTTCAAGAAGGTAGAAGCATTTTCCACCATCTTCTTAAGTTGTTTGTCCATGTTGCCCAGTTTGGATTCAAGTTTTGATACCTTCCCCTAGACACTACTAATATCCTTGTCCATAACCCTATGTTTAGCTTCCAACATAGGAATCTTATGCATCAAATTTTTAACTTCTTTAGCATTTCCTATGACCTCTAAGAGCTTGTCAATATGTTGTCCTAGGGTTCTTTCCCCTCTGGCAATTTTGGAAAATTGTTTCATTTCCTTGTTTAACATAAACATTTTATGCTTTAAGATGCCAATATCCTTCATAATAGAGCCTGGGTTTCCAAACATACCTTTAGAAAACCCTAACCCACTATCACCCCCTTCAAATTTAGATCCCTGCTCATCAATATTAGCATCAGAGTCATCTTTAACTTTCTTAGCATTTTTATTGACCTGACATAGCAAAAGCTTCCTTTTTCTCTCTAGGAATTGAGCCAAAGGCTCATCATCATAATGCATAGACACTCTCTCATCTAGAAAACCCTACTACCTCCCCTATTTTTGATGTTCTCACAAACAATTTCTTCAACAAAATCACTTTCCCTCTCTTGGTCAAAATCCTCCTTCTTAGTATTCCTCCTTTTTTTCTTATTGTTGCCACATGAACCAATTTTAGGGCTAGCCAGACCTCCTTCAACCTCATCTTGTGTATCAAAGTCATAGCCTTTTCTTGAATACTCACTTCAGTATCTTGATCTTCCACTTTAAAATTCCTTGGTTTCTAGATTTTTTAGATTTGAGCACATTCATGATCAAAACCATAAGACCTTCATGTCATACATGTTCCCCAGTTGGGTCACACTAAATGGCTCGAGTAGAAATGACAAGAGATTGTAATAGGTAGGAAGGAAAATTCACCCTAATATTATGTCAAAAATGGTTTGCAAGCACAAAGTGATAACCATAGAATTTGGTATATCTACCATCCAAAGTTAAATATGCCATAATGACAAAGAAAATAAACTACCATGGACGAGATATAAAAGCTGGGTTAAAGTAAGAAGTACCTATCTTAACCAGACAGTTTCTTTCATGTTCAGTCTCAACAAAATCATTAATTGCCTTGTCTGATATCTTCCTTTCCATGTAGAAATACATCTTATCCAAATCCAACCTAGTAGCCTCCACAATGGTCTCAACCATAACCTCCATCCTCTGATTCTTGACCAAAATTGAGCCATCCTTCCAAGATTTTACAAACTAGTGCGTGATAGTAGGATTATTTCCTTTAAGTCTCTCCATGTAGCTGGTAAAATTTCCATGCCTAAGGATATCCCAAACCTTTGGTTTATTCTTCCATTTTGCACAACTAGGTGGTTCAACCAATTTCTGCTTTCCCCCATAATCTCTGCAACAAACACCCTAATTTGCTCTGACTGAGAAACCTCAAACTCTCTATAAGATGAAGCTCTAGTTTCCTCACACTGAAGAACCCCAATCACCCTGCACTTGCCACAACCTAAACACTAATAGAAAGAAGTAACCCATAATCCATGCAAGCTACCAGCATTTTCAAAAATAATTGCCCACTTCACAACAAAGAGGTAAAAACCATAATTCCCTAATAGTGTCATTATTAAAAGATGTTTGTTGGGATTTTCATTTTGCATGCTTGAAAAACTCAGCCATGAGCAGGTAAAGTAGCATATGAATCCCATATGATTTTTTGATCATTATAACATGCCACATTGGAATCCCAATCGGCTTAAGCCATTTTCTTCCCTATAATCATGGGAAATAATGCAATTTTGAAAAAAATTAATAATATCGCTAGCCTTTGATATAATGTTACTAATGTTCCATGATGGTGGGTAGATCTTCTTTAAGCAATTTATAATATTGAGGGAAATCCAAATATTTACTAGATTCAAGTCTTTGGCATACATAAGACCATAAAGAGTAGCTGAGGCTTTCACAACATGATTGGTTTGACACCCCAAAGGTATAGCCACACCACCAAAAAAATCACCATTAGAATTCCTTATCACCACTCCACAGCCAATAGTGCCTAGGTTCCCTTTTGAGGCCCCATCAAGGTTCAACTTAAACCAATTAGTCAAAGGACAATCCCATCTAGAACTTTCCCTTGGGTTAGGATTCTTTGTATCCAGATCAGGCTCCTTATATTCCAATTATTCATCACCCCCACATCCCAATCATTAGAAGGCTGCTGTCCCTTACCACAAATTTTGATATTTTCATGCACAAGGACCTTGATTTTATGGAAAACTTGAATAGAGTTGGATTTCACTCCTCTAAAAATCCTATCATAACATTCTTTTCAAACCACCCAGCAAGGATAAGGAAGTATAAAATCCCACAATTTAATAATCAGAGGGTTCTTAGAAGGAGCTTTCCAAGACAAAAAGAACAACTGGATAGTAGCATAAGGGACCCAGTCCATATTCATTAAGTCCCAAATTTTATCCCAAACCTTAGTAGTAAAGGGGCAATGGAGCATTAAATGATCCATCGATTCCTCATCATTCTTACAAAGAACACATTGATAAACAAATCAGAATCCTCTCTTCTTGAGATTATCAAGAGTTAAAATTTTGTTTTTCAAAAGGATCCAAAAAAAGATATTAATTTTAGGAGTCATACCTTTTACCCAAGCCATTGCCCAATAGGGAATCCCATAATCTTCAAAAGAATTAGCAAAAGCTGACAAAGTAGAATACACACCACTAGGATCCTTTTTCCAAATCAGAACATCATTCTCATGGTTCAGACAATAAGCATTCAAGCATTTAGTGAGCTCAACAAGATTCAAATCCATGCCAAGAAGATTCACCCATGAGTCATTCTTCTAGTAATCACTAACCAGAGTACCAAATTGAGTCTTGCACTACACCGTAAACCCATTCCATCTTGGATCCTCATAGAGGGGGTAATCCAAAATCCAAATATCTTCCCAATCTTCAAACCATTTCCAACCTTCCATTTGACTCCTTTCCTTAAAATGTGTTTAAATTTCTGAGCATTCTTCCAAATCTAAGATCCCCCTTGATCAGGATCAGAAAGAAGGAAATGCTGAAAATAAAAGTTATTCCAATTATATTTATAATCCCAAATATTCCTCCATTCCCCCTCTTCCTTATGCCATCTCAAAAGAAGTTTAGCCAATTAAAGTTCATTCATAAAAGAAATCCTCTAAAGCCCAAGCCCTCCCTCCCCCTTGGGAATGCAAATATTCTCCCAAGAAATAAGAGGAAGTCTCTTTTTAGTCTCCATACTTATCCACAAGAAAGTTTTCTATATTTTCTCAATAGCAAGTGCAAACTTTCTAAAGATTTTAAAGACATTCAAAGCATAGAGCGACACACTTTGGAGGATAGATTTCAAAAAAATGACCTTCACAGCCTGACTGAGGAGGGATCCCTTCCAACTAGCAAGTTTCAAGTGAATCTTGTCAATCAAAGAGTTCCAAAAATTATCAGGGGGGGATAAACCCAAAGATAGCCCCAAATAAGTTCTAGGCAAGGATCCACTTTCACACCCAATAATCCTTTTAATCTTTAATTGTCTAGCCTCACTAACATTAATAAAATAAATCACATTTTTATTCCAATTAATGGTTTGGCTAGAAGCATCCCCATAGTCAGTCAAAGCCTTCTTAATATTCCTAGCATTTCTTATCGAGGCCTCCCCCATGACAATAGAATTGTCCACAAATTTCTAATGTGAGCACACTAGAGCATAGGAGGAAGGGCTAAGACCAACAAAATCTCCTTTAAGAACCATATTATTAATAAATCTTCCCAAGCATTCAACAAGGATAATAAAAAGAATAGAAGAGATTGGGTCTCCCTATCTAAAGTGCCTAGAAGCCTTTAAAAAGGAGGAAGGGGGACCATTAACCAGAATAAGAAAGGAAGCTGAAGAGATAAGCATAAAGATAATATCCCTGAATCTCTTATTAAAGCCAAATACTTCCAAACACCTAAGGAGGAAGTTCTAGTCAACTCTATCATACACTTTAGAGATATCAAGCTTAAGCAGAAACCCTTCCTTCTTAGACACCATAAGAGAATGAATGTTTTCATGAACCATAATTATGGAATCCAAGATCTACCTGTAAGGAACAAAGCCATTTTGCTGACCAGAAATAATAGCTAGAAGAATGGAGAGAATTCTGAGAGTCAGAACTTTGGAAATAATCTTATAAAAAGAATTGCATAAACTGATAGACCTAAATTGATCCAAACTATCAACACCCAGCTTCTTAGGAATAAGGGCAATGAAGGTCCCATTTAACTCTCTAAGGATGTTTCTTGAACCAAAAAATTCCTTAACACCATTACAAACATTGGGACCAATGATATGCCAATATTTATGAAAGAACAAGAGGGGAAAACCATTAGGACCGGGGGCCTTATCACCCTCAAAAGAAAAAATAACCTTAGAAATCTCATCCAAAGACGGAACGAAAGTCAAGACTAAGTTCTAAACATCAAAAATGCAGGAAGGAATATTTTCCAAGAACATTTGTTGCTTCTCCATATTCAAGTTTGGGTCACACTTCAGCAACCTACCAAACAATAGCATGGCCTCCCTTTTAATGGCATCTTCATTATCAGTCATACCATCAGTCGTCATGAGTTTAGATATTCTATTAGCCATCCTATGCTTCAAGGTAGTCATATGAAAGAACTTGGTGTTTCTGTCACCTTCTTTAAGAAAAAAAAATTCAGGAACATTGTCTCCAAAAAATCTCCTCCTTAGAAATGAGATCATGCAGTTCAACCAGTTTATTGTTCTCCTCTTCCCTAGAGACCTTCTCACAACCATTAACTTGAATATTATTTTGAATGTCTTTAAGCTCCTCCAATATCTTGGTTTTGTTCTCAAAAATATTACCAAAAGCAGTTTTATTCTAGGTTTTAATGTGTTTCTTGACATTTTTTAGTTTGGCCACCACTCTAAACATGGTTGTACCCTTGACATCAATATTTCACCACTCCTGAATGAGGTTCTCCAAATTAGGATGAAGGGTCCACATTTTTTCAAATCTAAAAGTGAAATTCTTTTTAAAACTAAAAGGGTTAGCAGAAAAGAAAATTGGAAAGTGATCAGAGCCCACCCGAACCTGAGCATTAAGAGAGCATTTAAACTTCAAAATCCATTCATTGCTGATAAGGGCCTAGTCCAATCTACCCTAAATAAGATCCTTACCGACTCTTCTATTTGTCCATGTGTACTCAACCCCATGTAAATCAAGATCATGAAGCATATGGGAGTCAATAAAGTGCATAAGATCTAATCTATTGTCCAAAATGGATTGATTACCTACCCTTTTTTTAGATTCCTTTAGGGGGACATCAAAATCCCCTATCACCAACTACTTATCCTTAGCAAAATGATTTCTTTAATTAGAAAATTCTTCCCATAGAGCTTTCCTCCCCCATTTAGTATTAGGGGTGTAAACAGTAGTGAGAACCCAACTAAAATTATCCTTAGAATTAACAAAATGTGCATTCATCATATTTCTACTTTGATAAATGAGTTCCCCTTGAATTCATTTGTTAATCTAGAACACCACCTATCCACCTAAAGCACCATTAGAGTCACTTCCAAAAATCTTTCCTCCCTTAAAGATAGAAAGGTGTTCCACCTTATCTTTGAGCATCTTAGTTTCTTAGATAACAAAAATATCGAGTCTATTATCCCTAATCATATTTTTTAAAATAACATGTTTGTGAAGATTATTTAACACTCGAATATTCCATGATATGATCTTCATAGCTTAACAAAATGTTTTGAATCAAGGATAGTTTGCTGACAACCACTAGCTATTATCTTAATAGCCTCAATTGTTCTTTTATGTTGATTAGAAGATCTACTAGCAGGAATGGTGAAGACCTAACATCACCATTCTTGATGGTGGCTCTACCATTCTTAGATAGACCAGAATTACCCTTAGAAGGCTTGGAATCAAATTTGGCTCCCTTCTTTTTGTTATTCATTGGGGTAAAGTTCTCTTCATCTTTAATCCTTTTGCCTCTAGATTTCTTCCCTCCTATTGTCCCACAAGTTCCAGAGCTATCCTTTTTCATAGCTACTTCCTCAACATGGGATATAGTGAGAATGTCCTCAACCACTCCACTAACAAAGGAATTATCCTTCACAATAGGGTCTCAAGGTAAAGTCTCCTTGTGGGAACCATCAGAAACTTTAATCCTATCCTTTGTAAAAGGAATATCCAAATTTGGAACCTCTAGAGGATCCAAGGAAGGGGTAGCCAAATTAGCCACCATTGTCAAAGGTAAGGTATAACTAAGATCCTTAGAGGGACTTGAAAAAATGATATCCTCCTCATCTTAATTTCTCAAGTTAGATATCTCCCCAATCTCTGTTGAAATATCATGCAATACTAGGGTATCTTGGTGGGAAAAAACATCCACACTAGCTGCATCCACTACAACCTCTGGATTGCTAGAAATTTCCTTATGAGCTTGATTCTTAGTAGGAGAAGGCACCTTAGCAGTCACCACAACAACCTCTATAGATAGAACATTTTTTTCCCCTACTAAAGTGCTTCTTCTATCCAAATGAGCAAGGTCCTTTGAAGGAACAGGCCCCACAACTTCCTTATGACCTTCCTTGGAGAATTCCAAAAGAGCTTGGTTCTTAGTAGGAGAAAACACCTCAACTGTCACCACAATAGACTCTTTAGATAGATCTTTCTTTTCCCCCACTAAAGAACTACTACTATCCAAATGGGAAAGGTCCTTAGGAGGAATAGGCCCCTCAACTTCCACCATTGTCTCTTTAGGTTGGGCTTTTTCAACCCAGATTTTCTTACTCTTCTTAGCATTCTTTTTAGCTTTTCCTTTCAATAAAGGACATTTCTTAGCCCAATGACCTGCTTTCTTGCAATGGAAGCATGCAAAAGGGATAGATTCATATTCATTCCTCTGGTCCCAACCCCAAGTTTAGATTTTAGAGCAATAGATTTTGGGAGGTCTATTCCACTTGATACTTCAACACAAAACTTGGCAAAGTTCAATCTCCTCCTACAAACTGTCACCAGATCTAAAGAGAGAAGTTCCCCAAAGGTGTTGGCTATGCCTTTGAAAACATATTCCATCCAAAGCTCAAGAGGGAGGCCATGAAGATTCACCCATACAAGAGCTTGAATAGTTGAATCATCGAAGGAGTAAAGATTGGGGGCCCATTTATGTAAAAGCATGGTATGCTTCCCCATAACCCAAGGACTAATATAAAAAATATCTCTCTTATCCTCATCACAAGAGAAATAAAAAGAAAAACAACCTTTAGCCATAGTAGAAATATCCACTTGACCCTTCAAACACCATTTTCTCTACAAAAAAGCTTGCACATCTTCAATATTAGGTCATGCACCAATGAAATGCCCAATCAAAGTAGACTCCATACAAGAGATGTTTCTATCAATAATCTGACCAGGAATTTCAATAGAAAACTTACCTTTCTCCTTCGTTGAAATGTATTTAACTAGCGGAAAAGAAGATTTTCATGTGGGTTGAATCCCAAACAAGCTAGACCATTTTTTATTCTATTTGGTCCCTGCCCCAACATCCACTAGGAACGTTCCATCATCCACATCTCTAGATTTTCCATCATCCCCATATTTGACAGCGAGATTCCTAGACTATTCTCCAAGAATAGGGGGATTCAAAATCCTATTCCTGCCCGAACTCTCACAACTCTCGCTTGCCATCTTTTTTCTCATATGTATTTTTCTTTGTTATTTTCAAGGAGATATGACTATTTTCTCATATATGTTGGTAGGATAGGGAAATGAAAGATGAAATGGGTTGCAAAATGGAGGACAATGACTCATGAATTTTTTTGGATTAAGGGGGTGCAGTGGTTGGGAGGAAGACATGGTTGATGGATGCTAGGTTTGAAGATTCATGAATGAGTGGATGAAGGAGGTGGAAATATCATCATTGGCACACACCTTGAAGGGTGATGAATAGGAGGAAATTTTAGGATATGTAGGAGAAAGTTTGAATTTAGGGATACAGGGACCCAAAATGGATAAAGAAAATGATGGATTTAGGATGGTAGATTTTGGGACACAAGGACCCAATATAGAGTTAGTAAATGTAATTTTTGAGGATTTATGGATAAAGCCTTTGGATTAGCAAAATTGGATGCCATTTTGAATTTTTCTTTCAAATTCATTACTTCATTAAGTAGCTTGGGAATCCACATAATTTTTGAATTTTTCATTTTGAGCCTTTGTGGCCTTTTTATTTTTTCTTTCTTTTGTATCAATTTTTTCTTTTCTTGAACATGTCTTTTAGAGGGGACATGTTGATCCTTGAATTTTTGTAGATTTTTGGCTTGATTCACTTTATCTTTGACATCCAATTTGCTTCCATTGGCCATGGTATGAGTTCATGAGGATACATGGTATAGAGAGCTTATGGATGGTGAACATTAAAAGGAATGCAAGGATGTGTGCCTTTGTTGATCTTTAATAGGTATATGAGGGGATGAAGTGGAAAACATGGATATGGTCAATGGATGTATGTAAGGACCCAAAATGGATGGAAGGGATGAAGGGTTTGGCTTTGGAACATAAGGACCCAAAATAGATGGAAATAAGGAAGGAATGGGAATATGGATACAAGGTCAAAAAATGGACTTGGAATAGGGATGATGGGAACATTTAGGTTTGGATGAAGGAATATCATATTTGGAAAGAGTTAAAGGTGTACCAATATCTTGAGATATTATATCTTCAATGGCATACTTATCATTTTCAATACAATATGTGAGCCCATATATAAGGAGTTCACGAGTGGATTGGATAGGTGTGATAAGATCATATGGAGGAATAGGATCATGAGGGGGATTATGAGGGATAATAGGATCTTGAGATGGAATGGGATCATGAAATGCAAATGAACCAGTACTTTGATCTTTACGTATAAGAGGAATATGTCATGGAGTAGAAGGAACATGAGATGGAATAAGATCATACAATAGAGTAGAGGAAATGTAATCATGATATGGAGTGATTTGATCTTAACATGGAGGATAATTAATGGATGGAATGAAAGGAATACCTTCATGAATTGGAGGATCAATGGATGTTAACTCTTGAGATGGAAGGGGATTAATAATGGATGTGGTAGAGGGAATGCATTGGTCTTGATTAGGAAGGGGATCATGAGATAGACTAAGAGGGATAAATGGATCTTGAAGGATAAGGGTGATGGTTCTCTAAAAGGCCACCATTCTAAGTTCTTTTTATTTTGTTTTCAAACATTTATCTTGCAAAACCTTCCCGACTTTATGGTTTTAAGCAAATGAACTTATTTTTTAATGTATATGTTACATATATATGCTAAGACATAAAGTAGAAGTATGGATAGTTCAATATGATATATTTTCTTGAATCCATGGACAAAAATGATATAATGAAGTAATGTTGCATGCTGATAAATGTTTCCCCATCTATGCTATGTTTTGGGTAGTTTTCCTCTTGTAGCCATATGATTTGCAAGAGTGGTAATTTGAACTTTACACCTTTTCTCTAATATTGATGATGAAAAATAAATATATGTATGTGGATATTGTGTGAACATTGATTTTTTTGTAGGTATTTGCCATAGATATTCAAAGATCAACATTTTAGCACTAAAGAAGTCAAAGCCAACGGGATTGCTAGCCCTTCACAAGTGGAGTGAATAATTTATTGCTTTCTATTGTTGTAGTGCACAAATGTAGCTTCCACAACTTTCTCTATTCCTGGAGGATTTATTCATGGCTAATGTTATTTCTATTTCAAACTTTATGAGTTTTTAATTGATCATCATTAATGGAGTGATCTTAGATTTAGGAATTAGTTGTAGTTTAATTTAAATGATGACTATTATAGCTTTGAGAGTAGTTGGAATAAGAATAGAATAAATTGATTTTCATAGTAGCAAAGTGTGATATTATTTTTCAATCAAGTGTAATCTTTCACCATGAATGAATAGAATGCATAGTTCAAGTTTGTACCTCTTATCTTGATTATCTATTTTGCACACTCATCCAAGGGGCCCCACTTGGTGAGTGAACTATTCTATTAGAATAGATTTTATTTCCTTGTTTTTTCTAAGTAAGCTAGAATTTTGTTTCTCCTACATCCATTGATAACAAAATTGGTGAATTGTGCCTACACCATAGGTGCATAGATAGTTTTAGCATTTGTAGCATTATCTTAATCTTTAAGTTGTAATTTTAGTTTCTAGCATAGGTTTCCTTCATCATTGCCTTTACCTTAGGTGTAATGCCTTAAAGAAGAATTAGAGAATATACTTTGCAGTCACCATTTTAATTTTATGCTCCCAAGTTGATAAATTAAATGAAGTCATTATACTATTTTAAGAAAAACACATGATGTTGTATGACCATAGAATCACTGTGAAAGGATGTCCATTCCTTCATTACTAAGGTATTAAACTAACTAGCCATTTTTGGCATCATTTAGGGATAACTTTAAGAAACCCCCCTTTGGGAAAAAGTGTAAAATCTTGTCAAATCCAACATTATTTTAGGAAGAAAAAATTAATTTCTACTGGCCATTTTTTTTGTCATAAGAAAATTCTATAAAACCCTAGTGAATACTTAATTATTAAAGAAAATCAAGACCAAATCTATGAATACCTAGTAACCATATTGTATATTATCTAAAACATAGTAACTCATTTTAATAATTGTTAGATGATCATAAATTGGATGGTATAAACCATATTTTGGGCCTAAATGTTCAATAACAACAAGTTTTAGAGAAAAACTCTGAAATAATGACACCTATCAATAGTCAAATCCATTTCAAGCCAAAGATTAAAAGGATAAAAAGTTTCCTAGAAAGTATTTGGAATAGAGAAATGTGTCAAGTATATGTGCTTATCATATAAACCAACTTAAATTTTTATCGTAGTTTGGTGAATGTGACCATTGAATAAGACAAGCCTCAAAAATTGTGGGAGAAAATATTTAATTTACTATGTGGACAAATTATATTCTATTGGCAAACTCATCATCAAAATAAAAATGATTGTGTATCATTATTGCCAATTATTCTGAGCATGGGACCCATTTTTAATAAAGTATGGGTGATGTCAACACCCAAAAAGTGCAAATTTTTTTTCCAAATCCAGGGTCCTTGATGAGTGAGATTAGCTATTTGGAAAATATTTGCCACTAAAGTAAGCCCTAACACCATTTTTAGGGATGGTGTCGGTCTAGTTCCACCTTGAAGTCATTATGTTAGCTTAAATTTTGCATTATTTTGCATGCATAGAAGAAGAGACCTCCATGGGAGATTTCTTCCTCATAATAATCAGGAAGATATTTTTAATCTTGGGCCTAAAGAACTCATAGTGAGAATGAATAAGAAGAACCTTTTGAAAATCCATTTGATACTACTCAAGAACAAATACCCTCATCTTCTAAAGAATCCTTACACTTGAATGATCCTTTTACTGAACCTAAATTCAAAGACAATCCACTTGTCCTTGTTATTTATCAACCACCACTAGGTCCTCCTCCAAGAATAGCTCAGCCTTAGCCTTATCCTCAACCCCAGCCTACATTTCCTTTTCTTATTCCTCTTAGCAAGGTAATTAAAATTCGATGAACATACCTTATGCTACATTTCATAAGTTCTATGGCATAATTCCTAAAGACCCTGAAACCTTCCTCTTTGAGTTTGATATCCTTTACAAAAATTATGACTATACAAATGATTCTCACAAAATGAAGCTATTTTTATTCACCCTAAAGAAATATTCTTTGAGATGGTCCAAGGGGTTGGGTGCTAATGTTGTAGAAGACTGGCCTTCAATGAGCAACTTGTTTCTTGCAAAGTATAAAGAATATCATAGGGGTCAAAATTTGAAAGGAGGTGACATTTTTAAAATGTCCCAAAAGGATGACAAAACCTTGGAAGATTTTTTCACATGGTTCATGTTCAACCTATAGTGTAACACACAACACCATCTAAACAAGGAATCAAAGAAACATCTTTTTCTAAGAGGTGTAAATGATGGAAGTATTAAGGCTCTAGATCTTATGGTGGGAGGAGATATCACTTAGAAAAACTAGACTCATAGATAGAGTATATGTCTAAACTATTCCAAGGACACTATAAGGAAAGGTAGGGTACTTAGAGACCTACCACATAAGTCTAATGGTGGTTAAGGAGTATCAAAGATGGATCTATCCAATTTGTTGTTGGATTTCAAAAAAGACATCAATAATGATGTAGTTACTCAACTGGATACCATGCAGGCAAGAAGTAAGAAGGATGGCATTGATGCCATGTTAGCTAAATATTTTCCACATTGTAAGGAGAAGAAAATGAATAGTAGATGCAAGTATATTGAAAACCTAGAGACACAACCAATTCCTACTAAGTTTAAATCCATTGATGAAAATGGAGAGGTTCTCTACACTGCTCAACAAAGGTCATGGAATCAAAGACAAGGTATGCCACAAGATCCTCTTCAAAATTATAATAATGAAAATCAATTGAAAATTTCTTAGAATACTAGTTTTAGTGGGCATAATAATTGGAAGCAACCTTAGCACGATTGGCATCAACCCCAAAATTGGAATATCCAACCTAGTCAACAAGCCTTAATGCCACCACTTTGAGAGAAGGCTCTAATGCCTCCTCTTATATCCACTAATACTCCTCTCAAGAAGAATTAGCTACTAGTTCAACCTAATCATAATCCCAACAATACCAAATAGCTAGCACAACAAAAAAGCTATGTTATTTCCTTGAATTATATCCACTTAAGTTTAGGCACTACTATTCCTTCACCCCAAAAGCCTATAATAACCAAAGTTGAAGATTCCCCAACTGAAAAAGTGGATGTGTTAGTTAAGAAGACCTCTCCTATAGACAAATAACCTTTGTTTCCTCATAGGTTGAAGGAATAAGGCCAACTTTTAAAAAACCACATAGTAATTGATTTTCTTAATTAGTTGAAACAAATGATAGTAAAAATACCATTTCTTGATTTCATCAAGGAAGTTATTGCCTCTACTAAAGCCATCAAGGAAGCATGTATCAAATAACCAAGAAGAAAGAAGAAAGATCCAAAAACTATTCATGTCTTAGGACAATAGTCTAATTTAATGTTGGAGAAATTAACTATACCCAAATATTCTAACCTTGGGAGTCTTGTGGTTACTATCACTATTCATGGGATGCAAGTTTGAAATTATTTAGTTGGCTTAGGAGCATCTATAAATGTCATGACAAAGGAGGTATTGTCTTAATTGAATACCATTGGTCTTAGAGGAACACCAACCATACTTCAAATTGTTGATAGTTCTACTATCAATCCATTTGGGGTGATAGAACATGTCATAGTCACCTTAAATAATTGGGAGTATCTAGTAGACTTTGTTGTCCTCTCCCAAAAGGCTATCATCAATGGATATCCTTTAATTATAGGGTGACCATGGCTAGCTACTATAGATGCCTATATATCTTGTTGGTCTGGGAAGATGAAAATATCTAATGGTATCCATACTAAGAACCTAACTTTATACTCCCCTACTCAGCCACTATTGCTAGATGACCAAGTAATCTAGCTAGACTTGGGTGATGATGATCTAGAGTTCAATTCCATCAATCAACTAACGATGATAGGTCAAGAGTCATTTTTAGCCTCCCAAGAAGAAGATGAGATCATTTCATCCATCACCATGAATGAGTATGGAGTAGAGCCTCAAGTATTTCCTCAAGAAAAATATGTCATAGAAACCATATTACCACCTTTGAACACAGCTTAGAATTCAAAAGCTTCCCAATTCCTTCACTCATTACTACTTGATGAGATGGATTCTTCTCATGTTGTCTAGTTATTCATGACATATAAGGTTATTAAGATGGAAGTTGGTCTAGGAAGAGATTTGAATGTAAACAATGCCTCATCACCTTCCCATCAGAATACTATGTTCCACTTACTATAGGAAGATCAAAAAACATTTTCTTAGGACTACATGGACATGAAAGGATTAGATCCTATGCTTTTCACTCATAAGATCTACATCAGTCCTATCTTCAAACCTATTTGACAACCTCAAAGGAGAGTTAACCCTATTTTGAGGGATATAGTTAAAAATGAGCTCCAGAAATAATTAAGTTCTAGTTTTATTTACCCTATCTTTGATAGCGAATGGGTCTCAACCCTGGTTATAATACCAAAGAAGGAAGGAAAATGGGGATTTTTTGTAGATTATAGAGAGCTCAATTCAGCCACTAAGAAATACCGCTTCCCCTTGCCATTTATAGATCAAGTTCTTGACAACTTAGTTGGCAAGAAATATTTTTTTTCTAGATAGTTTTAGTGGTTACAGTCAAATACACATAGCTCCAGAGGATTAAGAAAAAATTACCTTCGCTTGCCCATGGGGAACTTTTTCCTACTTATTTTTACCTTTTGGCTTATACAATGCCCCAACCACATTCTAAAAAATTGTCATACCTAACTTTTTTGGAATATCTACTGATTGTATGGAGATCTACATGGATGATTTTACTATTTATAGGACTACTTTTGAGGAAACAAAAGTCAACTTAGAGAAGGTACTCAAGAGATGCCAAGACTATAACCTTTCCCTAAATAGTGAAAAATGTTTTATGATGATGGAAGAAGGAGTAGAACTAGGTCATTTCATTTCATCACAAGGTATCCAAGTAGATCCAGCAAATATTAATGTCATTATTACCTAGCCTATGATAGAGAAGCAGAAGGATGTGTGAAGTTTCCTAGAGAATGTTGGATATTATAGAAGATTCATCAAGAATTTTGTCAACTTGTAGCACCTCTTTATAACTTTTTATAATAGGATTCTAAATTTTCCTGAGACTTTGAGTCCACTACATCTTTCTTGTAGCTTAAAGAAGTTCTCACCACAACACTAGTTTTGAGAGGGCCCACTTGGGGACCACCTTTTCACATTTATATAGATACTTTAGAATATGCTATAGGTGTAGTGTTAGGTCAGAAGTTAGACTCAATTAAACATGCTATTTATTTCATCCATAAAAATTTGCAAGGAGTAGAGTTTAACTACACTGTCACTAAAAAGGAGTTGCTTACAGTTATCTATGCAATGAATAAATTTTGGCACTGTATTACTAGATATGAAATATTTGTTCATACTAAACACTCTACTATAAAGTATCTAATGAATAAGCCTGAAATATCAAGAATATTGGCTCATTGATTGCTACTTATGTAGGAATTTGATATCACAATAGTAGATAAACCCAATAGGGTCAAT
The DNA here is from genome assembly GCA_028749045.1 of Cupressus sempervirens. Taxonomy (NCBI): domain Eukaryota; kingdom Viridiplantae; phylum Streptophyta; class Pinopsida; order Cupressales; family Cupressaceae; genus Cupressus; species Cupressus sempervirens. The sequence goes on from CM053793.1 coordinate 396,697,807, forward strand.
GTTGTAGCTAACTTTATCTCTCAGTTGCATGTCCTTGATGATCCTATAGCCATTGATGACAATTTTCTAGATGAAGACCTTTTCCTATTATTATCACAAAATACATGGTATATAGATATTGCAAATTACCTAACCATAAGAAAGATGCTAGTTCATTTCTCCACTAAAGAAAGAAAGTTAGTAGTTGAAAAGAGCTTTAACTATTCTTGGATTCTTGGATTTATGTTTTATACTGGTCCTGATCAAGTAATGCATTGGTGCATAAGGGAAGATGAAACATATGATATCTTGAGGGAATTCCATGATGAGCCTTATGGAGGTCATTCTGTAGCCAAGAAAACAACCTTTAAAATATTGATAACTAGGTATTATTGGCCAACTTTACACAAGGATACAACTAGATACACAAAGAAATGTGATAAGTGTCAATGCATGGGAGGACCTGCTAAATCAAATAAAATGCTCTTATAGCCTAAAGTAGTTGTTGCACCTTTTGATAAATGGGGGATTGACTTGGTAAATCCTATTGAACCTTCTTCACAAGGAAAATCCTATATTTTAGTTTTCACTAATTGGGTAACTAAGTGGTCAAGGCCAAACCCATGAAGCATCCAAGGGATAACATTGTTGCCAAGTTTTTTTATGAATCCATCTTTACATAGTTTGGAGTTTCTAGGGAGTTGATATCCAATTAAGGATCAAAATTTATATCTAATCTAATAGCTACTCTCATGGAGGAATATAATATTTGGCATGGTAAATCATGACCTTACCATCCACAAGCTAATGGCCAAGTAGAAGTTACAAACGGGGACCTAGAAGCCATTCTCACCAAAATAGTAGCACTCCATAGGAAGGATTGGGCCACACACCTTCTTGAAGATCTTTGGGCTTATAGAATCACCTAGAAATCTATAATAGGTTTCACTCCTTTTGAGATCATCTATGGTAGGTCAGTTGTAATGTCTATGGAGTTTGAGTATAAAACATTGAGGACTACTCTAGAGCTTGGTATAGAACTTACTACTACATAGCAAGACCAAATTCTAAGTTTAAATGACCTTGATGAATGGCATTGAATAACACTAGTCTCATCCAGTATTAATCCAAATGGTGGAATGATAAGCTTTTCAAAGATAAATGTTTGTTGTAGGAGATTGGGAACTTCTTTATGATTCCAAGTATCACACAATCTAGGAAAATTTCAAACTCCTTAGATAGGACCAAATGAAATTGTTGTTGTATTTCCAAATGGAGTGGTCTTGTTGTCTACTATTGATCCCATTCAATTAAAGTTACTTAATAATGGGCATCACCTCAATCTTTATAAAAAACTAGTTAGTCACGAGGAGTTCCTATAGTAGTTCTAGCATAGAAAAGATATACTTATTCCTATAGCCAAACAGTCTGGGTCTTCTACCCTAACTTTTGCTAAATCCTAATTTCATTCAAGATTTCCACAATAATCTTTCTTCTTGAAAGTTATTTCTCCTCTCTCTTCACCATATTTCCATCCCACATCAATTTGGTGATTTTTTAAGAACATTTTTCCTATAGTACTTGTTAGGTACATGTCACATAACCTTGCATATATTTTATTTTATTAATTCTTTATTAGGAATTTATGTTGTTTGAATTTATTACTCTTGCATATCCTATCCTAATGGGGCCCATGCCCTTACTTAGCTGGGGGGGGGGGGGGGGGGGTGGGGGGTATTCTTTTTTTCAAATTTCCAAATTGCATGTAAACTTTAAAGTTCTTGCCTTATGAGATGACCGTCATCACATGTTGATGAACTGTCCTTCTGTGATTTTGTCATTAAGGAAATTAAGGAAATTAAAAGTTGAGCTTAGGGTTTAATGATATATTAGAAATGTTTTTAGGGTGGTAGGCCTATACACAAGAGAAAAACTATGAGACTTGATGCAAGAAAAGATATCATGGGATTTGATGCACTAAAAGTATTTAAGAAGCACATAGTAAGTGTACATCATTTTCTCTTTTAGTAACATCTTGTGTAGAAACACTTCAAATTTTGTTAATTCACCATTATTGAGCTCTGAGAACACCACTAATTTACCAAAAAAAATTATACATAACAATGGGTGGAGATCTTTAGAGATATGAGCCAGTCGATCACAAGGTTTTGCTTTATGACATGGCCAGTTGTGACATGTTTAGGAGAAGAGGATGGTTAGACTACTACCTTGGTCTCAAGAGGTTTAATGAAGAGGTTACTCTTCAATTTCTAAGCACCTTAAAGTATGGATTTACAATGGTTAAGGGGAAAAAAATTAAATGTTGGTAAGATGTGGTGGCTAAAGTCATTGGGTTACCCCATAAAGGAGAAAATTGGGTAAAGGATTTGGATTTACATATAGCTAGGGCACAATTCAATTTGCATCTTGACCCTTTGCTAGACATAGAAAAGATATAGGGCACATCTAGATTATCTTTTTCCCTTGGAGTGTATCTAGCGAGTAGCATTTATCATTTAGTACTTCACTTGTGAAGGTTGTTACAAGTACCTACATGCCCTACATTTAAATATTTTGGCTCTTCTATAGCATTACTATAGATAGGTGAATCTTCACAATTTCATATTTAATATTGTAAAGAAGCAAGCTTCTTTAGTATAATCAAGAAAATATTAGTTTGTCTACCATCATTGTTTGATAAAATTAATTGTGGAAAGGGAGTTAAATAAATAATCAATTGGGACATGAGATGAGTTTTTACAATTAAATGAGGTAGAACCTAGATTGGTGGCCCTAGAGGCCAAGGTGTTGGATGAAGGTAAAGAACATCCACTAGTTTTTGTAAGGTTTGTCCTAGGATTAAAACTATCATGCCCAAAAATTAGGGCTAAAACACAACAACAATTTTTTTTTTGAACTTTAAACCTACTAAATCAATTTGTTTCATTGTAATACTGATTGAATGTGACTATTAGGAAAGTTAACTTCTACTAACATGAGTGTGATGTGAGAGGTATCATGTCTAGTGTTAATTGTGTAGTTGTCCCACTAACATAACATAGCTAACCTCCCTCAACAATACATTATGTTGGAAGTTTGAACAAGGTTACGATTTATCAATCTCCAATTGAAGGTTTCTATCCCTAGGTTATTCTAGAGTTTAACATATAAAAGATATGACTTTGCATTACACTAAAGTTTACCTATTGAAAAAGCATAAAAAAAAATGACTAACCAACTTTACTAATCTAGTTATCTTAAATAACCCTACATGATTTGTACATCAAATTATTTAATTCTATTTAATGTTGTGATACTTTCCCTTCCATGGGGTCATTAACTTACAATAAAATAATTACATGTAGGTTAATATTTAAATCAAAACTTAAAGATTCACTAAGGCCTATCAAGTAAACTTTTAAACTCTAGAAGTTTAATTATCTCTTGGTATTTAATCATTTAATAACATTAATCACTTGGAAGATTATATGAGTATTTAATTAATTCAAAATAGACATCTAACCCTTTTATCCAAATGTTCAATTTACTAATTATACAACATTTGAACATAAGTTACATAAATATTACTTCATTTATTTAATAAATATTGATTTATATTAATTCAATAAAAGTACAATATTAAGTTAATAAAAGACTTATGCTATCCTATTTTAATTCCACATCAAATAACTACCATAAAAAATAATCCATAGAATATTAAAACATTAAAATTAAATAAATATCTTCATACTTATGTTAAACAACATCATTTAAAGTATCAATAGATAAGTCCCCTACATTTCCTTAATCACCATTTAATAAAATATTTAGAAAATCACTCTACCCACTTAAATAGTTTAAAACATTTAGAATGATTCTCCTAGGCTTTAAATTTTGAATCCCTTAGTTCTAAGATAAAATAAAAATTACCTTACTAATGAATTAATACAAACATATATTTTTAAGTTATATTTTTTTTAAAAGAAGGAAATAGGAATAAAATAAAATAATGTCTTATGCATTCAACTCTAAATAGGGTTTCTACAAGAATGAAAAGAAAGAAAAGTCTATTCTTTTTTCATTTCTATCATTTTGCCTCTACACATATTTTCTTTTCTTTTTTTGATCTAACCTTAATAGCTTTTCTTGTTTGATGGTTGTGCTTGTTTGTGGCAGGTTGAAGAATGATGCTGATAAGATCTACTTTATTTTCCCCCTTCTTCTTTTTTGTTCTTCTGCCATCTTATTGTAGGTTAATCATGGAATTTGATAGGTCCTTTGTTTTAATGGGGTTTGTTAAATCTATATACATTATTTATTATTATTATTTAATTTTTTTTATAGTATGTATCTTATAATATATATATTATATTTATTAGCTCAGTTCTGATATGTAATATATATATTATATTTTATACAATAAGATTTATTTTTTATTAATACTTTTTACATATTATAATATATTTAGTGATATATAATTTACATGCATAAATATTTAATTTATGTATCTAATACATTTAGTTATTTGTATTTGTATCTATAATTTCTTGTAATTAGCTTTGTTATTTAAATATACCCAAGTAAAATAAATTTATTATTTTTTTCCTAAAATATTATTTTCTATAATGTTTCCTGTATGCATTGATTCACAAAGTCACAAAATCAAATAATACAAAAAGCATAAACTTAAAAGTATTCTTTTATAAAAGTTGTCACAAAAATAATATTTTATAAGATACAAATCTTAGTTTTTTCTATATACAGCTTAGTTTTTTTAATGAAATACCCATCTTCTAATATTTCTATATACAAATTGCGACAAAAATCACATTCCATTAATTAATTGTTCTTTTTATAATATTTCTAAGTAAATGTTAACATAAAAATTTGTTTTGATATAAATGTTAAAATAATATCTAACACATTTTGTAGCAAGTAATATTTCAATATAAGAGTATTTAATTTATTAATTTCAGTGACATATTTACTATTTTAAATATATTATAAAATTTCTTTTTAACCAACAATTTAATAATTATGATTACACACTGCAATTTAAATGATCTTTATTTCCTCAATACTTTTGCTTTACAAAATTCATATAATAGTTTTTTTTCTTCTTTTTCTTTTTTTTCAAGATAGAAACCATACCAAATTTAAGATAATTAGAATAAAGAAAAATAAAGCATAATAATATATTTACTAGGGAAGATAACTTAAATTTCCATTTCCTCTCTAAGGAAGTTACAACAAATTATTAACACTGTCACTAGAAGTGTACCTACAATATTCCTTACAGTCATTTACTCCCCAACAAAAGTTACAATTATGCTTGCAAATACTCAAGATTATTCATCTTCAATGATGTAAAACAAACACACAATCTTCACACTCTCCTAACAATTCAAGAAAAATACATAATACATCAAACATTTTACATTTCCTTTGTTTCAATGGCCTTCAAAAAAATTGTTCAAGTGAAATTTCTCATTAAAATGACCAAATTGTATGGTTGCTTTCCCACATTTTCCCTTGACTCAAATCTTCGCAAAACCTATAATAAAATAATTTTAATAATGGGAAGCTCACCTCCCAACCTAGGCCTTTACAAGGCCACCCCTAAGCTAGGAGAACCAAGTTTGATTGGGTGACATACAAACTTACACATACCATAAATAGAACATGAAATAATTACACAAAACTCCCACCCAAGGCTTGTTCACAAAGGGTCTATTTAAGACCCAAAAATAGGATGAAGGTGGACCAAGTACCCATATGGAGAAATCCAAAGTTAAACATAAACAAAATTGCTTTCAACAAGGCCAACATAAAAATAACTCCCATCTTTATTTCTCATTCACATCAACCCTTATCACCACCAACTCATATCAAACCTTATCACCCCAAATATTTAAAACAACTTTGGCAACATGGATCCCATACATCCATGATTTTCCACTCTCCTACACAAGGAGAGGCTCTATACATAATGGGCTATCAAACGCCCTTCACCCTAGGCTACTCTGCCCTCCCAAGGGTGAGTGTGCCTTATACACCCAATGTTATAAGGCTCATAACAATACAAAAACAAAACAACTCAACATTATGGTTAAATTTTTTTACAACAAGATAACTTCACAAGGACTCATTTCAATCCATTAGCGACACTACATATACCTTGCAAATATAACATTTCACTCTATCAACATCTTTCTACAAAACACATAACACAATAAAGAATGTGCAAATTATACAACAAGGGAAGTGAAATAACCAACCTATAATCCAAGCATAAGGCAATGAAATTTTTAGTAGAGATCCCTTAATTCTTCCCACCAATTCTTCACACAACTCCCTTTTTCCAAATCTCTCTAACTCCTAGTGGTCTCCAAGTTTGGAGAGTGGGTGAACACCCAAAAATGTCACCAAATCTTCCCCATACAGGGGTCTTTCCTCTCCTATCTAACTCTCATAAATGAGGTATGGGTTTCTTTTTCTCGTAAATCCTCCTTGTACCCCTATCACAATTAGGATAAATATTAGGGGTATGGCATGAAGTATGGCTTGCCTAACACTCCATTTTTCATATCTCTTCAAAGGTGCCCTCTTTTAAGGCTCATAAATAAGGCACGATCACCTTTTTGACTAAAAAACATCTCCTAACCAAAGGTAACATAAGTAGGGTAGGTTATTTTGGCCTTAACTACCTCCTAGGGTCCCATATAACCCTCCAAAAACCCACTTCTAACTCCCCTACGGGTTCAAGAGGTTTGACTCAACTCATGGCTTATTTAATCATGGGGTTTGCATACATCATCTAATATAGTTTAGGTTTTATTTCAAAAATCCTTGTTTGGAGATGTCACTTACACATGTGTCAATTGACACTACAATAACTCCACATCAAAAGTCCACTTAACATGTCCATTGAGAACAAAATACTAAATAGTAAAATACATTTGTAACAATCATGATTCAATCCACATTTACAAATTAAACACAATACAACGAGGTTTATGTCTCTTCATTAGATGAAATCTTGGCATTCTAGATTTACAATAGCTCAAACTTGGTTCTCTGATTTGGTTCCATGATTAATTCCTTGCACAATGGATCAAAGCATCAACAATCCAAGAAAAGATATAATTAAATTCAACATGGATAATTAACACTATCAACAAGATTAATCATATTTATAATATCCATCAACTAGCAAGACAATGATTTACAATTTCACTAGGAACAAAATGATTTTCGATTTTAGCTCATACAAGAAAATATGTATTTGTAGAACATGTGTGAAAAATATAACATCATGCTATCTCTATTTCTCATTCATTTTATTTTAAACTAAGATCCATGTGAATTATATAATCATACCAATATAACAAGGAATTCAAATTATGACATCTATAATGTAATACCACACAATAGTCTTCTCAATCTATTAATAATAAGCATGTGAATTGTTTCCAATATCATCATAGTCCTAATCAATCATAATCTAAAGTTATCACATAATATATTTAAGATATGTTGTCCATGTCTGATAGGTCTAAATATTTCAACATAATGAAAGTAATATAGTCAAAATATGAAACTATCAACTATGCTATGATAGGTCATGGTAAGATCTCACAAAAATATTCCTTGAGCCTCTCCCTCTAGTTCTAGAAAAACTAGGAAGAGGATTTATAAAGTTGATGCCTCCATTTCTAGCAAAAAGGAAAGTAAAAATAAAGAAGCTACTAGTGCCCCCAAAACTCCATCATTTGTAAAGACTAGGTCTACCATTAGGGAAGGAAAAGGTAAAGTTGTGGAACTGGAAGAGGAAAAATTAGAAGAACCCAATAATGAAAGTGATATTGATGAAACCCTACACTCACAAGAGGAGGTAGCTTTATAAAAACCTCATGAAGCAACTAGCGTAGAAATGCTTGCAAGCAAGAGGAAATGAAAGAGTCCTCCATGCTTGTCTACACCCCCTACAAGGTGAAGTGTGAGGCTTTCTAAAGGAAATAGGGTTACTAAAACCTATATTCTAATAGTTAACCTAGAGTCTTTTTATTTATAAAGGATTCCTCTTTAGAGGGAAACTTTCAACAAAACATAGCTAGTGATAATGAGTGTAATAACTAGAGTCTGCACCCTAAAGTTGACCTTAGTTTTAACTATGTACTTGTTGATAGTGATAAGGAATCTAAAGAGCCTAAAGTGTTTGAGGATTTTGAAGAAAATCTTATTATGTAAGACACTTGTGAGAATTCAAAAAATCTTCCTTCTGAGGACTACCCAAAATTCAAACAAGAAATTATTGAAGAAGTAATAGAAAAGCTCAATTAGGATGGACTAGAAATATTGGCTAAAGTAGTAGTTGAATCCAGTAAGGAAGAGAATGTGGTGAAAATGCTTTTTATAAGGAAATGAGAATGCTCCACAACACAAAGTGCCAACAAAATTCCTCATTTGACATGTAGTTGGATACTATAGGTATCAATTTGTTCCAACAATTGTTATGGGTAAAAGCACAATAGAAGCTAGAAAGAGAAAATTGAAACATGTTATTAATGAACAAAATCATTAGTTGAAGCGGAATTTAGACCAAAATGAGATTTTAAAGAGGAGGATTGAACAAATCATAGGATTGATTCTTGAACTAATGGAATGTAGATCACCATCACTAGTGTATGCATTATTTCTCAAAGAACAACTTATAAATATTAAATTGACAAGAATTATGGAAGGACTTAATCCTTCCATTTCAAACCCATGAGTTTTATGATGCATTCTATTCTATCCCAATTCCTTTAAAGAATTTATTGTGTGAATTATATCTACATAATTTGGCAGTGTTGAATCATACAAAGTGGGACTTACTCCTTTATATAGGAGATATGTAGTTGAGAGTAGTAATGTCTTGGATGCAAAATGAGATAAGTAGGGAATACCAAGTTGTGTCATACATGAATAATGAAATAATAAGATCTCTACTTATGAGACCCAAATTTCAAAACTCTAGGCAAACATTTCTCAATTGGATTTCTATTCAAGGTAACCCTAGTGGAGATAATAAAGTGTACCCAGTTAGAGAACAAGCCTTTTCAAATTGGGGGCAACACTCATCTCATGGTGTTGAAAAAATAATTATTTCTTCAAGATAAAGGTGGACGCGAATGCCATATGACCTAAAGATAAGGAAACCCCACTCTCCTTAAAATTTAACTCTTGCTATTGTTAGAATTCCATGCTATGTTGATTCAGAAGGAGTCTGTGTCAATACTAGCTTCCATTAAAGTATCAACCTCTCATTCTATTGCAATGACTACTAGTAGTGAATGATAATGTAGGGGATCATGATATGTCAATAGAAGTGAAACAATAGAGGAAGTTTAGGAAAAATTATGGATACTTTGATTATGGTAAGATTGAGCCAAGGGAGAGAACAACTAGTGATTGGAGAGTTTGAGCCATAATAAAAAAATGTATGGTTGCTAGAGACTAGCAATAGCTCAGTTGGCGGTAACAATGGGCCTCTAAAAGGCAATTGTTCTAAGTTTATTTTATCTTATTTTCAAATAGTTATCTTGAAAAATAGTCATGACTTTATGGTTTTAAGAAGATTGGTATAATGAAGTAATGTTACATGTTGATAAATCTTTCCCCATCTATGCTATGTTTTGGGTAGTTTTCCTCTTCTAGCCAAAGGAATTGCAAGAGTGGTAATTTGAACTTTACACTTTTTCTCTAATATTGATGATGAAAATAAATATATGTATGTGGAGGTTGTGTGCACATTGAATTTTTTGAAAGTATTTCCCATGGATATTCAAAGATCAACATTTTAGTGCTAAATAAGTCAAATCCAACTAGATTTATAGTCCTTCACAAGTGGAGTGATTCATTTATTTGTTTCTTTGTTGCAGTGCATGAGTGTAGCTTCCACAACTTGCTATATTCCTAGGGGATTTATTCCTAGTTAATGTTGATTCTATTTCAAACTTTATGAGTCTATAATTAATCCAAATAAATGGAGTGATCTTAGATTTAGGAAGTAGTTATAGTTTCCTTTTAAATAATGAGTTGGAAGAAGAATAGAATAAGTTGATTTTCATAGCAGCAGAGTGTGATACTATTTTCAATCATGTTAATCTTTTACCATGAATGAATATAATGCACAGTTCAAGTTTATATCTCTTATCTTGATTTTCTCTTCTATTCACTCATCCAAGGGAGGCCACTTGATGAGTGAATTGTTGTGTTAGAATAGATTTCATTTCTTTGTTCTTTCTAAGTAAGGTAGAAATATATTTCTCCTATTGCCATTGATAATAGAATCACTAAAATGTTCTTGTAGCATAATAGAATCACTAAAATGTTCTTGTAGCATAGGTGCATAGATAGGTTTACCATTTGTAGCATTGTCTTAATCTTTAAGTTAATTTGTCATTTTAGTTTCTAGATAAGTTTTCCTTTAGAGTTGTAATACTCTTATCAAAACTAAAAGAAAAGACATAGTAATAAAAAAAAAAACTATACAAAGATACAAAGATAAAACCCATACAATTTTTTTAACTTCATATCATATTACCATTACAAAATAGCTTTGACAACCTGGTACTGGAAAGAACTACAACAACATTAAATCATTAATGATCATTACATCTGGGTATATAAAATATACCCTCATAATAAATACAATCAATAATACAAAGCTTTTAGGTTGACACTGATCACAATTTAGATTCTGAGTTGTTTGAAACCATTAAACAAACTATAATCAACCTTCAATGATTAGGTAGAATTTCCTACTTCCAAGTCCATAAAAAAATCCTATACCAAACCTGAAACCAAAACAAACAACACAACCAAAAAACACAAAGAGGGCTTAGTAACACTAAATAAGCTAATGAGTTCTTTAGTAAACCTGCATGTTAGATAATATAATACCATGAAATACACGTATCCAAATAAAGGATTATCGAAAAGTTCTATTTTTTTTCCTTTCACAACCAGATTTATAGCAAGTACATAATTTCTTACAAATAGATATACAGAAATCAACTCGCATAGAATATGTCAAGGTAATGATCCAATAGTTTCATGGGTGTCAACATAAGAATCTACATTCATCCATTCGTAGGATTCTATATGTCAGGTGAATCCATAAAGTTCTTATCTTGTTATATGTAACTTGACCCATGAGTTTGAGATATTACCACTTGATTAAATAACTATCATAAATTTTCCCATAAGGATCTAGACAAGTGTCGGAGGGCATCCGACAAAATAATTCTATCACCACAAGTTACTCATTTTATGACAGCCACCCAATCTAAAGGACCACACTTGCATAATCTAATACACACGTAATTCTAGCTTTACAAAATAGAAGAAAACTTGAAGCTTTATTTATTCAATTTCAACTAATAAATTATTTCTATTGCTTCAATTTAACAATTGAATTAGCAATCAGAAAATATCAGTTATCACCGAACTTCCAATTTTCCCAAATGTAATCACTAATCAAATTACCACACAAAACCATAATTGTAATTTTCCAAAAGCAATCCATATTTAAAAGTATCAAATACAGCTTTGTTTATTTTAATTTTTCATAAGTAATCTAACCATTAATAAACACATTTACTATATTCTTAACATTTAAACTATTTAGCAAGACAAGAATTTTACTAAAATTTGAATACCAGAATCAAGCAACTCCCATTTCTAGAAACAAGTAGCCACATTAAACTTATGAATGTAAACTTATATTTTAATTCTATCAATCTATTCATAAGGAAATACATACATACTGATACATATATTTAAATACATATATATATACATATATATACACGGCAATATCTTTCTATATATATATAACCACATTAATCTAAAGTCAGAGTTAAAAAAAAAAATATATATATATATATATATAATCTTTTTCACTGAATGAAACAAATAGCTTACTGATAACTAAAATTTTACTACTCTTAATAGTAACTGTTTGTCAAAAAGTTGATGACAAAGAAATCTAGTGTTGTCTGATATCATATTCAAATATCCTTGTACCTAAAATGAAATACAAATCTTCCATCGAATATAAAAATTGAAGCCATAAAAATAGTTGAATCTAAAAGTTTCCAAATCTCCTATAGCCTACAAGATATTCTTGTTTGAAATTGATGTTTTAAGACTAACAATAAGTTAACAACTGCCAATATAACAATGTAACTCATTTTAATGTCCACTATTCAACCCAGCGAACATCCTCTATTCTACTTAACTCTTTAAATAAAGAAATTGATACCATATAGAAAATGACTGTTTTGGATAGACCAAAACCCATATTTATGTTTTGTGAGAAACATCAAACCCTTTTCCCTTAATCTATTCATACAGTATTAAGTTTTCGCTATAATCCATATATACATTATAAATTCATTGCAACACAAAGAACAAGTATATAAATTTTCACACCCAATTCTGGGTTTATACCGAGTTTGGTGATGAACACACCAAATTCGGCATACTCACAGAGTTGGGTGTCAATTTTTCCCACAAAGCCATTGCATATTCAAAATTCACCATACATAAATGAAATAATGCAAAAAGGAATAAGATTGAGTTAAAGAAAATCCCCTTGCCTATGCAAATGTGGAATGATAATCAAGGAGAAACTGCCTGGAGAGCCCTCAAATACCAATTTGCATCCCAAGCCTCCAACTCTCTATGCCTTGGTACAGAGATAACAATGAAACCCTCTCAAACACTGAAATAGAGAAAATGCAACCACGAAAAGATAGAAGAATGAGGAATACAAATGCGTAAGGATTTATAAAGCTGGAGTGAGAATCGAAAATCATCCTCATGGTCACTAGAATCCCCAAAATAAGCGCAGAGAAACTCGTTCAATAGAATTTCCATGAAACCCCCACTGGAGTTCATCAATGGCAGACTGAACTCAAAAACCAACTAACTCCAAGCCAAAATGACCAACTAACCTTGTAAATCAATGCTTATTACTGCAAGCTAATCTCTAACAACTAATTCTCACAGTTTTCCAACACATGGCGAGTGTAGTACTAGTTCAAAAATTGATGAAACTGCCCACCATAAATTCCCATAACATTGCTGCCATAAGCCAAGCCTAAAACAAGGCTAGATTTAAGTTAGGCTAGCGATCATGCCAGCAAAAGCTTAGGTTAGGTCGTAGTCTAAGTCAAATACATTAGGTTTAGCTTAGGAAATGACTTAGCTTAAGATAGTATTAGGTATTAATGTTAACATTAATATTTATATTAATGATAATATTAATATTAATATTAATATTAATATTAATATCAATATTAATCCTAATTTATATTAAGATAACAACATAACAATATGTATATACATATACATATAATTATAACTTGTATATATATATAAACACAAGCACACAAATATACCAACAATTACATATATGTGTGTGTGTGTATATATATATATATATATATATATATATATATATATATATATACATTTATATAACGTTATAAATATATATATATATATATATATATATATATACCAAAAGAAAATTGGCAAATAAAAGATTCTAGGGACAGTTAAAAATTTAATGCCACATAATCATAAGTCTGAAAAAGACCATGAGTTATGAAACTGAAATTGATCCAAATAAAATTTAAAACAAAACTGAATTGCCATATCTGAGAACCAATTCTTTACTGTAGGATTTTAGAATCTGAAATGTCAACATTAATTCTGAGAATCATATCTTATAAACATCTGACTTCTCATAGTGAATAAATTAAATAACATAATGATGCCAAAAATGAAATAGTTCCTACAAAATCAATGTTTCAAAACAAGTACCAAACCATCCAATAAATTAAACTAATCTCAGAGTCCGAGATAACAGATGCAGAACTATTAGGGGCATGACAAGAGTTTTCTTTTCTTTAGCTATAATGACTTAAAGAAGAATTAGAGCATATACTTTGCAATCACCATTTCAAGTTTATGCTCCTACGTTGATAAATTAAATGAAGTCAGTATACTATATTAAGTAAAACACATGATGTGGTTTGACCATAGGATTATTGTCAAAGGATATCCAATCCTTCATTTCTAAGGTATTAAATTGACTATCCAAAGAGAATTATGGGGTGAAGGCATGCTTGGATCTAGAGGAGAAGAGGAATCCATGATATTGTGCTTTAGAACAAGGTCTTGACATGGTAGTGGGTGTATGACTTTGGGTGATTGGATCACTTTAGATTTATTTTTGGATTTAATAAACCTTTCTACTAATGATTGTGGGATAAAGAAATACTTGTTACAAAGTGGGGATGACATGGATTTTGGAGGATTAGGATTGTATGGAGGTTGAGGATTAGATAGGGGTTTGGGATGATGGTTTTGGATATTATGCTCAAAGTATGGGGAATTACATGGAGGATTTTGGTTGGATGGGACATGAGAATTATGGACTTGGAAATGTGAGGGACGAGGACATATGTTTTGGAAGGTTGATTTTTAATTTTGACACCCATTTTATAGGCTACAAACATAATTCTTGAGTTCCTCAAATTCTTGGGTAATGGAATTTATGTTTGAGGAATTATGTGGGTTGTGAGGTGAATCATATGTGGATGAAGGATAATGAAGTCATTTTCCCTTGTCAAAGATGGAGGAAGAATAATAAATGTGAGATGGATTAGGATTAGACATTAAATTTTGAGGATTGATTTGGTAAGTGGATTGAATGGGAGGTATAACTCCATATTACCTTTGAAGATCTTCAACCATTTGTTTAAGCCAATTCTTATCCATGAACTTAGATGAGGAGTGGTGAAAGATTTGACTATGTATGAAATATGACTTAGGACTAGGAGCAATTTTGGACTTTTTTTTTATTTGATTTGGATTTGATTTGATTTTGACGAAGGTTTGAGATAACCTTGATGTAGATAAATACTTTATGATATTGAAAACAATTGGATGTTGGATTTGAATGATGATATCATCTTCCACTTGGAGATGGACAAATGATACCAAGTTGGAATGTGATATAAGATAAATGACTCAATACTTGGTGATGGACAAATGATCCCAAATGAGAGAGTGTAACTATGATAAGTTTTCTTAAGGATGAAGGTCTAATATCACACTTTGGAAAGATCATTCTACCTATGGATTTTATTGGATCTTGATAAAGGAGAAAGATTATTGATGATATTGATTTGAGTCAATCAAGATAGCTAGAATTAAATTCCAAGATTTATGATGGTGCTCCTATGTCTGAAGTGGAAGATTGAATTAGAAGAAGATTTGAATAGATGAAATTAGAAAGATTGATTTTGGATGAAGATGTAAATTGATTGAATTGGGAATAAATTTGACAAGGGATTGGATTAATAATCATGAGGATGAATCATTAAATGAGGGAATTGGATCTTGAGGATTATGAATCATGACTAGAATGAAGATTTGATTGAATGATTAAGAAGATGAGTAATGATTAGAATGGTTGAGATTTTGAAGAGTGTGATGAAATGGATGAATAGAAGAAATGATGTGGATTTTGTTATATATATATATATATATATATATATATATATATATATATATATATATAGAAATATTTTTATATTTTAAACTTTTATGATGTTTTTGGATTTTTTTTTGAAGCATAACATATAAAGCATACACTGAAATATATACAAGAAATTTTTATATGGTGTGTCCCCTTCAAATGTGGAGGGTTTCAAATTCTTAAGAATGTCAAACACACAAACAAACCTATAAGGTTTTGAATAGGATATACAAGCTCAACTAGGGGTATCCTCAATATACACAAGGTACGCGAGGCCCAAATTTGTAGATGAAAGAAAATAATGCTACATAGTCAAGAGGAGATAGTAAACCAAATCTCAACCTTCACTTCCCAAAGGTATAAATTTATTTGGGTCTTAGCCAAGAGTGATAATATTTTACTTCCAAGAGAGGTGCCTTTTTATTCACCTCCCAATATTTATAATTTTCCAGAATGCTCGAGTTGAGGTTGTCCCAAGGGGTGATGAAATCCCCAAGTAGGCCTCCTAGAAAGTGTAAAATATGGCCTCTTATTTCTTGTGCACTCAATATCACTTAAAGGCATGAGAGGAGTGAATATGTAAGTGGTCTTTGGTTTAAAAGACACTTTTTCTTTCCCAATGGATCTTTAGGTTTTTATAATCTATTTTTGAAGACACTTATGTTTAATCATGAAAAGTTCTTTCCAACTTGGCAATGTCATCAACAAAATAAAATTAAGGATTCATTAACAAAAATAAATAAATCTTCATCAACATAAGAAAATCGATAGAGGTAGAATAAATTCCCTTAAATCATTCAAGATTGAGTGTGTTCATTTTAAATACCAAGTCCAAATGTTTCATATCAAACTTCTTTGTCCCTTAAGCATTCAAGATTTTATGAGAATATTTTAAGCCCAAATTGATTATTTCATCACATTCTTCTTTGAACTTTAAGCATTCAACAGTGTATTTTTCTATCTAAACATTCATTCCAATGAAAAGCTTTTTAATTCCTTTAAGAAACCCAAAATTACATTTTTTTATTCTATACATTCATTCTAATGAAAATCTTTTTCATTCCCTTTAAAGCATTCAATATTGTGTTTTAAGCATCCATTCTAATGAAATGTGTGTTATATGTGTGTAATGTTACTTTAAATGCATTCAAGAGTTTGTATGGATTTGGTATTAGTTGCAACATTCATTCAAACGATAAATGATTAAACCATACAAGTTCATTTCTCCCCTAAGCCTAAAGTCCTCCAAAGTATATCTCCTACAATAAAATTTGATCATAATCCTTGTACACCAAATAGATAGTGATTTAAGCATCAAGAAAATTAGTCAATCTTTTAAAAAAAGCTAAGATGATAGAATGTAGGCACAACTAACAAAACTTTAGAGATGAAATAACAAAAACAAGTACAATATACCTAATACTTACACTTTGTAGATTGTAAATGACAACATAGGATCGTAGATGACAAAACTTGCAGACACCAAGAAAGTAGAGATGGTAGTCAACTAAAACCATAGACTTTTGGCCACCCACAATGTAGAGGACAAAACATTTACTGCATAGATGATAGCCAAAATAATATTATAGTGTTTCATTCATCCACAACATAGATGATAGAATAAAAAGCTACAAAGATGACATTCAATCAAAATGATAGGATTTTAGTCACCCTCAATGTAGACAACAAAATATGAAAATTACAAAGATGACAATTAACAATGTGGAGACATAGAAATAATGGAGATGATAGAATATTTTTTTTTTGCAATTTCATGTGGTTATTGAGTCTCTCAGAGGTGGATATGCCAAACTATGGAGACAAGGATCTATGGAGAAGATGAAGTGCCTTTGTAGACAATGCTACATCCTAATAGAGATGATAATGCATAGATTTTAATAGAAAACTCTAAAAAAAATTTATCAAACTTAGGTGTGAAAAGGGGCGTGGGTCCTATTGGGCATGCCAAAATGTATACATGAAAACATAACATTTTGGGATCATGTGTAAACACACAAATATTAGTTGTACATGTATATTAAAGATTGAAGTAAATAAAAATACAACTAATTCTACTTGGGTTTTAAAACTTAATGCAACCAAAAGATAATAGTCCTCATGCAACCTCGGAGCAACTTAAGAAGGGTACCCATAAGAGGCCTTGTTGGCATGCTCAATAGTGAGGGATGTGGATGTGCTCTCCTCAAACACAACTATGGATGAATCCTTTCAAACCAATTGAATGAATGCATAAATGCAAATATAAAACTATGCTAAAATGTATGTGGAATACCTTCAAGAAACCTCAAAAGGATTCCATGGATGTGAATGTGGAAATGATATGAAATGGAATAAACTAACAATATTATGCTACCATGAAACTATGCTAGAACTATGAATTGAAAGAATGAAAACAACTACCAAAGGTTAGCTCTAAACATGAAAATCTCTAACAACTCTAAACTTAAACTAGCACAATAGCAATGCATATGGAGGAGATGAAGAATGCCTTAGATAAGGGCTCTATTTATAGGTTTGAGAGAGGCCTTAAGGAGGTGGCATCTATGTAGCATCCACATAGGTGCTACAAGGGAGACACATGGTCTAAGGGGACAAGCCATGCAAATGTCAACATAAGTCTTCTTTTGATTAAGATGGCTCAATGTGTGCTCACACATGTGTGAGCAACCTTGGAGAAAGAAAGGGGGACAAGTGTGTAAGAGTGTAAGAGGATTTTTGGAAGAATAAATGAAAGGGGGGATTTCTTGGATTTTGAGTTGCTCACACATGTGTGAGCAACCACTTAGGGACCAAAAGGTGTTTAGGAGGGTATTTAAGATAATAAACTAGGATTAAATAGTGGGTAGGCTTTTAAGGATGAGAGTGATGGGTGGTAGGTTGGGTTTTCGGTGGGATTAGGATTTAAGTAAATTTAATTAAATTTAATCATAGGATTATAGAATTTAATAAAGTGGGAGTAAATAAATAAATTAGAATTTATTTAAAAGGGGATTTATGGAGCACTGGACATTAAATATATTTAACACATTAGAGGGGATGCTTTAAATTAAATTTATATACTTTAGGAAATTGAACCTATTTAATTAAATAAATTTTATTAAATAAGTAGAGGAACATGAAAAATATAATTAATTAATTAATAATGAATCATAGTGTCAAGGGAGATATTAAACCAATTAATATAGTGTTTACGACAATTTTCAATGTCTATAGAGGTAGCTTGCAACCATTGGGATGCAACATTAAAGATGATCATAGAGTTACATAAGCTATTTTTGGACAAACACACATTAAGTGTAAAACCCAAATGAAATAAGTGTCAAAAAAGGGGATTATAAAATTATGAGAAAATGTTTTATCAATGCAAATAATCTACTCATCAGGAGTATGAGTAGCATATTCAAAAATAGAAATGCAGTATTTACTCACGGGGAGTAATTGACTAATAAGGTATGCTAAAGTCATCAAATTTTGCAGAATTTTGAAGTTTTGAATTTTTTTATATGAGTTGAGTAACATAGTATATATTATTTGAATTATTCATAAATAAGAATGTATATCTATGAAAAAGTGTTTTTGCCATTCAAGTCAAAGGAGGAGATTATTAATCTCAAATTAGCTTTGAAAAGGTTGTGACAACACATTTAGTCATTCTCTATTAGTATTATAGTGTGAGTTGAGTGATCAGAGTGAGCCAAGAAATCAATGTGATCTGGGTGATCAAAGCATGCTATGCATAAAAATTCCACCCAATACATGTCGAGCAATATACCTAGTCAGTGTCGAGCACCTATATGTGTCGAATCACTCATGAGATGAACACAATATGCATTCTAAGTGATTCATGTGTCAAGTAAATAGAGAGTGTTGAACCATTTAGAACCTAAGTTACAATATTAGGAACACAGTGTACGCTAAGCATTAGAGTCTTTGGATGGATGCCAAGTGAACAGTTTTTGGCATAGTTGTTTGTAATGGCACAAACTTCTATGTAAACCATTTTTGGGCCAACATAATTATTGGTTTACAATTCTAAGAGATAAGTATGGTGATATATTGTGAATCACTATGTATTACATGAAACCAATCAAATTAAGGGATAAATTAAATGGCAATATGGATAAACCATAGTCATTGATTAATACCTAACCCATTCCACCTATGTTTATTTAACAAGGAAAACCCTAAAGAGTTGGTGTGAATGTGAAGAGAGTGCAAGGAAATGAATTCTAAGTGCAGAGAGAGCATTCATGGTGGCTATGGAGGTTATGATAGTGTTTTGAATTGCATAATCTATTAGAGAGAATAGAGGAAAGTAGAGATAGGAAAAAGGAGACATGTTTGATTAGAAGGATCAAGGATTTATCATAAAAGAGAAGATCTAACATCTAGAAATAGTGTGCTAACCAAAGGATCGTAGCGTTGAATCATTTCAATAGGTGATACAGAGAAAATATTCTAATAGAATAGTCTTAATAGGCTTTTGTAAATCTCTTAATAGATGATTTCTTCATTGCAAGTTTAAATCCTCTAACAAGGGGAGGCCTAATAGTCTTTGCAAGCCTTTAACAGGTCAGACCCCTCATAGGGTAGATCATAGTTTATGGTCAAACTCATTGTAACCATAATTGGCTACACTTTACAACTATAATAGTGAATATTATGGGTGTCATCCACACCCTAATTTTACCTTCTTAGTGGAGGATTTTTGGGTAACAAAATTATTATGTCATCTGTTATTTGTTTTATGCTATGGATGATTATTTGTAGTTGACTATTTTAGTTTATATGCTAAATTATAAGATGGATGTGTGGTGAATGTTTTATGGTTAAAGTTTTAAAGTGTTTATTCATTCCTCCCCCCCTCTTAGATTTTACTTTCTCATTTTTATTTTGAAAAAATGCTTCTCTTCCTCCAAATATAAGTTGTTGTTATCATTTGTCATTTCAAAACTAATTTTCACTAAGTAGTATCTAGTCTTTCATACCATGCTCTTTGGGCTTGCTCTAATCCATAAAGAGCTTTGTTCAATTTACATACCATGTTCCTTTTATCTAGACCTACAAATCCTTCAAGCTATTCAATGTATACTTCTTCCTCTAGTATATAGTTTAAAAATGAAAATTTGACATCCATTTGATATACCTTGAAATTCTTGTAAGCTGAGTATGCAAGAAGAGTTCTAACTCCTTCAAGTCTAGCTACAGGAGAAAAATTTTCTCTATAATCAACTCGTTCTTCTTGTGCATAACCCTTGCATACAAATCTTGTCTTGTTTCTTGTTACTTCACCATTTCCATGAGCTTGTTCCTAAATACTCACTTTATCCCAACAAAATTTTTGTCTTTAGGTCTTGGAACTAAATTCCAAGTATTGTTCTTCTCAATCTAGTCAATTTCTTCTTTCATTTCTTGTATCCAATCTTCATTGTCTAAAGCATCCTTGTATTGACTTGGGCTCAAACTCACATAATAAAAATGTATTGCCTTTGAGTCTTCTTCTTGTCATTACACTTGATTCAACATCTCCAATGATTTTATTAGGTTTATGATGTCTTCTCACATATTTTTCTAACACAAGTAGTTTCCTTCTTGTTTCTTCTTTAGGTTCATCTAAAAAAAAAATCTCAGGCTCATTTCCTCTTCTTTGTTTAGGTTTTTATTCAAGATTTGAATGCTCAACATTCACTATATGATGGTCAAAAATTCCTATATCTAACTTACATCTTTAGTATTTTTCTCAACACACATTCTCTATTGTTTGACAATTTGCATTTTTACTCCACTATTTCTTGTCTAATGGGAACTTACAACTTGATTAGTCTATTCACCTTGAGTGTTGTGAGATTCATCATCCACATAGATGAATGTACTATAGTCTTTAGGTTCTTCATTATATGAAGTGTTATCTCTTTCTAGAAACTCATCAAATCTCATATTTGTACTTTCCACAACCTTTTTAGTGTTATAATTCAAACACTTATAAGCTTTTCTTTTAGTGGAATAACATAGGAATATGCCTTCATCACTTTTTGCATCAAGTTTTGCATTCCTATTGTATTTTAGTACATAACATCTACTACCAATTTTTTTGAAATATTTAACATTGGGAGAATAGCTATACCATAGTTCAAAAGGTGTAGCATTTGTATGTTTCTTTACTTGAATTCTATTTAAGGTATAGGTAGCAGTACTAACCACTTCTCTCTAATATTTATGTGACACATTCTTCTCCATCATTAGTGTTCTTGCATAGTCCATTATTGGTTTGTTTCTCCTTTCAGCTATCCCATTCTAAGGAGGGGTCCTCGGTGTTGACATTTGTCTTTTGATTCATCTTTCATTGTAGAATGTATTGAACTCATGTGAGATGAATTCACTACCTCTGCCAAATCTCAAACACTTTACACTCTTCACTATTTCTTTTTCAAATCTATCCAAGTACCACTTGAATAGTTGAAAAGCATCAAATTTAGCTTTAAAAAACATCATATTCATCATTCTAGAATAGCCATCTACAAATATAATAAAATATTGATCTCCATAGTAAATTTTAACACCAATGGGTCCACATAAGTCAATATGAACCAATTCCAAAATATCACTGGTAGTATATGTTTTACTCTTGAAACTAGATTTTATCATCTTTCCTAATTGACACTATTTACACATGGCATTGTTAGGCTTCTTTATCTTACGTAATCCTCTTACTTCCTTTATCTTTCTAATAATCACCAAATTGTCAAAATTTGCATGACATAATCTCTTGTGCCATAGCCAACCATCTTCTTGTAGATTAAACTTATACATCTCACTTGATAGGTCTAGGAAGAATAAGTCACCTCTTGTTTGCTCACTAGTTCTAATTAGCCTAGCATTACAATCATGTATCTTGTCCTTTCTATCACAAAATTCAACTCTATAACCTATCTTGTTCAGCTATGAAACACTCAACAAATTGTAGTTAAATCCTTCAACCCAGTAAACATTGTCACATGTTATCTTGTTAGTCAGTTGAATAGTGCCTTTACCTTTTATAACACATGGGATATTATTACCAAATTTATCACATCTACCAATCTATGGACCTATATCTTCAAATCTATCTTTATCGCCAGTAATATGATTGGAACATACACTATCAATCATCCATCTATCACTTTTCTTCACATAAGAAATTAATGGTCTTCTAATCTTCATTAGAATCTTCTTTCATAGCAACATACATAACTTCATCATCATTACTCTTAGATTCATTATCAGTCTTTTCTTCAGCAATATAATACTATTTCTTACCTTTTTCATCCCTACTTCTCCTATATTCTTTGTCATCTCTTATTTCTTTGTACTTGTTTTCCTTCCTTTCATCCTTATCTACTTTGTCAAGGCATCTAGCAACAATAAGTCCAGATTTTTTACATGAAAAATAAATGATACTTAATTTACCTTTGTATTTACCTTTCCTCTTCCAAACCTTTTTTTTATGAGGGCTTCAAGTTCATCATTAGAACTATCACTTTCACTCTTCACATATTTTCCTTTCTTCTTGCCAAGAACAAGTCGTGACTTGAAATCAGATTCAATGGTAGTAGATGTATATTTAATAAAATTAGACATCTCAAAAAGTCTACTAGTTATATATTCTAAGGTTAATTTGTTATATGGTGTGCATCTTAATTCTCATAGAGACTCTAATGGCTAAGATAGGGAGTAGAGTCCTCAATACCTTACCTATCACTATTTCATTTTTTATTTCTCCATTTGCACCTCAAATAACATTAACAACCTCTTTAACTCTTGTGTAGTATTTGACTATGTTCTCACCTTCCATCATTCTCATTTCATTGAATTTTCCTCTCAAGATTTGTGATTCAGCTCTTTAAACATTGTCATCAACTCCATATATTGTCTTATATCTATCTCACATCTTCTTTGTAGTATTGCAATATTTTAGGTCATCAAAATCAACATATCTTAGGGCTAAGGAAATATCCAATTTTTCTTTGTTATGATCTAACTTTTGGATCAGTTTATTAGTAGTTAGAGGAGTAGTTTTTACTTCTACATATTTATTTTCCAGAAACTTGACATCAACATCATTGATACTAGATATTTGTAGCTTTATCAGGGTCTAACATGCAAGAAAGTTCTCCTTATTTAGCTTGGATACATCTCTCTTTTTTGTCATGATCTTTGGCTTCAAGTACCTTCAAAAATTTCTATGTAAACAATGAGCTCTAATACCAATTGTTTGTTAGCATGTATGCTGATGTGATGGGGAAGTATTGTAGAACACAGAGATGATGTATAACAATTTTTTTCATTGATGACAACATAGTAATAAGTTAGTAAAAATTGGCAAAGTAATAGACTATTATTTTTTCATTAAGGACAATGCATTGCATATCTACTCATGTGCAGTTACCAGCATAAACTACAACATGTATGTGATATGTGGGAAAATGCATAGAACTTGAATCAACAACATACAAAATTTATTAATGATTTACAAAGATATAGGGAAATAGAGCATTGGGAAAATAGTTTCTATTATATGATTGATATACCACATTGTATTTGGAATGATGGGTTGTGCAATTAACTAAAGGTAGTACACTGACTGGTGATGTCAGCAAGTGTGCAAATATGAAAGTCACACATCTAGAAAATTGTGTATAACTATGATCTAACATCATTAATTAAATTTGTATTTCATCTAATTAACTTATAATAAAGTATGGAGCCAACTCAAGGAATTAATATTGAGTGTGGTATAAAGGAAAGACATTTTCCAAGTTTTAGAATATCATCATTTGGAAATTAAGAAGCAAAGAGGACTTGTGAATTGCAAAGTGGAGGAGTAGAGTAATCTACTAATGCATGACTTCAAAGGTTATTGATTGGTTCAGACTTCCATATCTAATTGCATGATTTGAAGGTGAAGAAGTCTGATGTACTGGATAGAGGAAGATGCTAAATATTATTTCACATCTATTATTTTGAAAGGAATAGTACTGAGATCAATTGGATAGTGGGTTTTTTGACCTGATCCTAAAGCTATTTGGATAGTGGGTTCAACTACCTTCTACAACTCCTAACAGGGTTGGAATCTCCTAATAGGGATTCAAAGTCTCCTAATAGGGACTCTTTGTACTAAGTGTTGTAATATACTCCTAATAGGGTCCATCCTCTAACAAGGAATATTTAGATTAGTACATTATTTTGTTGGCATCATTCCTATTGGGGTTTTCCCTTTGATCAAGGGTTTCCCTAGTCAACTTAGCTAGTGTTATTGTGTATGCACATTTCTTTATGATTGTTGTTTACTTGGTTGAATATTTAAGAAATTGCTCAAGATTAATATATAACTAATTCACTGACTCCCTCCTCTCAATTATATTAGTGGTCTACTATTTCTAATAATTGGTATTAGAGCTCCAGGTCCTTGAAGGGAAGTATAATAACTTTGGGAGATCCATGGTGAATCTATTTAGAAAAGAAAGTCCTAGATTCAATGGCACAAACTATGAAATCTGCAAGGTTAAAATGAAGACTCATCTCTTGTGAATGGGTCTAGGATATTGTCTTGTAACCAAGACATCTAAAAATATTGCAGAAGAAGACAATCTTGAAACTTGTATTGAGGAATAGAGAGAATTTTTTATGTGCAACATAAGGGCAAGAGAAGCAATATTGTTAGTGTTACCTAAAAGTGAGTACAGTCAGGTAAAACTACTCTAAACATCTCATGAAATTTAGAAAACTTTATAGGCTAATTATGAGGGTGATACACATGCAAAAGGAAGTTAGATTACAAAACTTGTATTGCACTTTCCAAGATGCTAGAATGATGAAGGATGAATCTATAAAAAGGTATTTTGGGAGAATTTCATAAATTGTTGTAGGAATTACATATCATGATGGAAAGGAATTTGATGATGAAGTGATATGGAAGATTTTGAAAAGTATAACACCACCTTTCAAGACAATAGCACAAATGATTTAGCTAATGATACCCTATACTACTAATTTCACCAAAGAAACATTGCTCGGTAGATTGGAAGCTGCAAAATTTGATCTGAAATAGTCTAGAGTATTGGCAAAAGTTGAGACAACATTCAACACACTAAATATCAAACCTAGTTTAGCAAGGAGCAAAAAAGCACAGGGAGACATTGCTAGCAGCAGCAAGTCCATTGAAGAAAACATCCAAAAGGGAATAGCTCTTCTTGTGGAAAGAGAAAAAGATGGTAAGAATATCTTCAAATGTTGGACATGTAATGAATATTGTCATTATTCATCTAAGTGTCCTTAAAGAGAAAGAAATTATAAGGGAAGGGAAGATTCAAGTCTAGAAGACCTTGAAATTGTTTATATGCTAATGAAGAAGAAGATGATGATGAATTTTATCAAAACATGAGTGAAGACAAATTAGAATTGGTAGCTATAAAGGAGGATGAACTTGGTAGAGATATTAGAGAAGATAGTGCACTGATCTTACAAGTTGAAAAGAAAGATTGGATCATTGATAGTGGTTGTACACATCATATGACTAGTGATATGAGCAAGTTTGTCAAATTCAGAAGCCATGATGGAGGAATTTTCAAAGTAGGGAAAAATGCAACCTATCATATTATTGGAATTGGATCTATCACACTTGATGGTAAAACATACACTAATGATGTTTACTTTGTTGATGGAATAAAGCATAACCTATTGAGAATTAGATAGCTTATGGACAAAGATTACCAACTGTAGTTTGGTAATAACACATGCATTATCAAAAAAAGGGAAGGAAAACTACTTGGTATTTGTACGAGAACCAAAGGTCATGTATTTCAATTAAGCTCCACTTAAATAACATGTTTGGTAGCTAAGATTGATGACAGTTGGCTATGGCATAGAAGATTTTGTCACATTAACTTTGATAACATTTTAAAAGCTATTAATACACTTGATGTAAGAGATTTACCTAAGATCACTAAGCCTACTGATACTATTTTTAAGGAATCTATTTTTGCTAAGCAAAAGAGACTCTCATTTCCTAGCAAGCAGTTTTGTACTACACAAAAGCTAGAATTGATTCATACAAATATGAGTGATCTTGCAAGAATAAGAGTATACTATGGAGAAAGGTACTTTATGATTTTTGTTGATGATTTCACTAGAATGATGTGGGTAGCTGTTCTTAAAGAAAAATTAGAAGCATTTGAGAAATTCAAGAACAAAGTTGGGAATAAATATGGAGTCAAAATCAAGAGCTTAAGGTCAAATAGAGGAGGAGAATTCACCTCTAGAGAATTCAATATCTATTGTGAAGAGCATGGTATCAGGAGATAACTATCTTCACCCCATACACTTGAGTAGAATGGGATTGATGAAAGAAGAAACAAATAAATTACTAAAGTAACAAGGGCTATGTTGTTTGAGAATGGCATACCAAAGACCTTCTAGAGAGAAGTAGTCAATACAATAGTATACACACTGAATAGAGCATAGATTAGGAAAGGTATGAACAAAATACCTTATGAATTATGGTTTGGTCACTCACCATCAATCAAGCACTTTAGGATATTTAGAAGCAAATGTTACATCAAAAGAGATGACGATATCAGTAAGCTTGATCCAAGGGGTGATGAAGGTATGTTTCTTGGCTATTCATTAAAAAGTAAAGCCTATAGATGTTTCAATAATAGAACAAAAACTATAGTAGAGAGCACAAATGTTAAAATTGATGAGAAATTTAGCACCAAGGAAAAGATAATGCATTATAACTTTGATGGAGATGATTACTCTGTAATGACTAAAATAAGTAATGAATTATTTCTCAAGACTAACAATGACTTGTAGAATAATGTGAAAATTGAAGACGTAAGAGTAGAATAGACCATAGTGCCTGAAATAAGACTTGAAATAGTAACTCCTACTCCAAATAGGAACATGATAAGAGATCATCCTATTGATCAAATAATAGGAGGTAAAGAAAAAAGAGTAATGACAAGGAGTAGAATTAATTAAGAACTATGTCTGATATCTTAAGTAGAACCAAGAAGCGTAGATGAAGCAATCAAAGATTATCATTGGATAAGAGAAATGGAGGAAGAATTTCTATAGATAATTAAAAATGACACATGGGAATTAGTTCCTAGACCTAAGGACAAAAATGTGATTGGCACAAAATGGGTATTTAGAAATAAAATGAATGAATAAGGAGAAGTAATAAGGAATAAAGCAAGACTTGTATGCAAAGGAAACTCTCAAAAAAAAGGAATTGATTATGAGGAAACATATGCACCTATAGCAAGTATGGAAGTAGTCAAAATGTTCCTATCATATGTAGCAAACAAGAATTTTAAGGTATATCAAATGGATGTTAAATCAAAATTCATGAATGGAGAACTTGAAGAAGAAGTTTACATTGAACAACCAAAGGGTTTTCCTTTAATAGAAGAGAAGAATATGGTTTGCAAACTAAAGAAAGCATTGTATAGATTAAAGCAAGCACCAAGAGCCTGGTATGCAAGGTTGGACAAATACTTAGCAAAGCTAGATTTGCTAAAGGAACAATAGATAATAACTTGTACTTGAAGAAAATAGGAGATGATTTGCTAATAATCATTGTATTTGTTGATGACATCATTTTTGGTGGAAATAATGAAGCTAGTAAGAAATTATCAAAAGACATGAAGAATGAGTTTGAGATGAGCATGATAGGAGAAATGAAATTCTTCTTAGGATTGTAGATTGTTTAAAACAAAGAAGGTATCTTTATCTCTCAAACCAAGTACTTAAAAGATTTGTTAAAAAGATTTGGTCTAGAAAATTGTAAACTTGTTGGAACTCCTATGGTAATTGGCCATAATTTATCAAGAAAGGATGAGACATCTACTATTAAACAAAAGAAGTATAGATATATGGTTAGATGGTTGCAATATCTGACTCATAACAGATCATATATAGCCAATGCAATCAGAATTGTGACTAGATTTCAAGTTGACCCTAAAGAATATCACTATGTAGCAGTAAAAAAGATATTTAGATATCTAAAAGGAATATTAGATTATAGAATTTTGTATGACAAAAGAAATGAGTTTAGTCTTTGTACTTATATAGATGCTAATTGGGTTGGACATAGGGATGAAAGAAAAGGCACTAGTGGAGGAGCATTTTTCCTTGGAGGAAGACTAGTTTCTTGACTCAACAAGAAGCAAAATTGTACCTCACAAAGTAGTGTAGAGGAAAAATATGTTGCAATAGAAAACAACTATAATCAAGTCATATGGATGAGGCAGATGATGAAGGATATTGGAATTACATTCATAGAACTTGTTATCATTTACTATGATAACAAAAGTACTATTAACATGTCTAAGAATCATGTTTTGCATTGTAAGACTAAACACATTGCCATAAAATATCATGTGTTGAGAGAGAAAGTTGCTAAGAAAGAAATTAGAATGGATTACATTAATGGTAAGGAAAAGATTATAGACATTTTTACAAAGGCCTTGCCAAATGATACATTTGAGTACCTAAGAGGTATGCTTGGGGTTATGCCCCTACCTAGCTCAAAATAGAAGATGCAAAAAGTGCATCAGTTTAGGGTATATAGCACCATTGTTAGACTATATTATATGCTAATGCTTCCTCAATGGGGGAGTATCTGTGATGAACAGAGTCAATCAAGGACTTTTTGAAATAGGTAATTGGTGTGCAATAGTGTCTTTAGACACTTGTGTTATTTATAGAACTATATGCAAAATTTGTAAAGCAATAGACTGGCTTGTGGTCTTGCTAATAGATTGTTGTATGTTCAATTTTTGTATAATCATTGACATTGATTTCAATGGGGGGAAGAGTGACATGAAAAAAATTAGAGAAAGTTTTTACTATGGAGAGAAGTGCTGCAATAAAAGATTTGCATGAAGAAACTTGAGTGATGGAGAAACTTGTTGGTATTCTTGGAACTAGATGTTTTTCATCTATGTTACCATCAATTCCTAGGGGGATATTTTTAGCATGTATGTTGATGCTATGGGGGAGTATTGTAGAACATTGATATGATGTATAACTATGTTTTTCATTGATGACAACATAGTAATAAGTTAGTAAAAATTGGCAGAGTAGTAGACTGTGACTTTTTTATTAAGGACAATACATTTCGTATCTTCTCATGTGAAATTTTCAACTTATACTATAGCATGTATGTGACATGTGGGCAAGTGCACAAACTTGAATCAACAACATATAGAAGTTATTAATGATTTATGGATAATGACAGGGAAATAGAACATTGGAAAAAAAAATTCTATCATACGATCAATATAGCACATTGTATTTGGAATGAAGGGTTGCATAGTTAACCAGAGGTAGTACACTAACAACTGATGATGTCAAAAAGTGCGCAAGTACAAAATTTTCACATGTGAAATATTGTATATAACTATGAGCCAATAGCATTAATTAAATGTGTATTTCATTTAATTAACTTATAATAAAGTATGGAGCTAACTCAAGGAATTAATATTGAGTGTGGTATAAAGGAAAGATGTTTTTAAGTTTTAGAACATCATCATTTGGAAATTAAGAAGTAGAGAAGACTTGCAAATTGCAAAGTAGAGGAGAAAATTAATCTACTAATGCATGACCTCAAAGGTTATTGATGGGTTTAGAGTTCCAAATCTAATTGCATGATCTAAAGGTGAAGAATTTTGATGTACTAGATAGAGGAAGAAGCTAACAATTATTTCACATCTATTATTCTAAAAGGAATAGTATTGAGATCAATTGGACAATGGGTTCATTGATCTGATCCTAAATATATTTGGATAGTGAGTTCAACTAAATTCTACAACTCCTAATAGGGTTGGAATCTCCTAACAGGGATTCAAAGTCTCTTAATAGGGACTCGTGTACTAAGTGTTGTAACAGACTCCTAACATGGTCCATCCTCTAACAAGGAATATTTAGATTAATACATTATTTTATGGGCATCATTCCCACCAAGGTTTTCCCTTTGATCAAGGGCGTCCCTAGTGAACATATCTAGTGTTATTGTGTACACATGTCTTTATGATTATTGCTTAGTTGAATATTTAAGAAATTTCTCAAGATTAATATATAATTGATTCACCCCCTCCCCCTTTTAGTTGTATTGGTGGCCGACTATTTCTAACATTGTTAGAAATGTTTAGAGGGGTGAATCAGTCACTCAAGGTCTATATGTACAACTTGAACAATTAAACATTAATCACTTCACTCTTCTTCTTGCCCTATTGTTTCTTGGTCACTACTATAAAACTATCATAAACATAACTTGCATTGCATAATGAAAACACTATCAAATGTAATAATTTTTAAAATGCTCAACATTGTTTGACACTAGGATTTTACATGGAAACCCAATTTGGGAAAAACCACCAAAAACATATCACTCTTTTTCACTCTTTCAAAGTGAGGTCTATTAGGAGACAACCCTACTAATGGTTACAATACACACTATTAAATGTGACCTGGTTAGAGGATTTAATCACCCTATTAGGAGTGGCCTTGTAAGAGGACTTTGATCATTCCATTTAGAATATCACCCAATTAAAAGAATTACACAAATTGTTAAGTCTTCAAATGACTGTTAGGTCAACCTCTATTTAAAGGATTTAAATGCAAACTATTTACAATGATAAGAAAGAAAATAATAGGTTTAATCTGTGTGATTACAACTCACTTTTTTTTAATTCAAATCTTTCTTTGGTCCTTATGTTGGTTCATGGATAATCCTTTCACTATCATCTCTAATCTTTATCTTCTTGGCCACTCTTCAAGTAATTAATTTACTCTTCTAATCAACACTTAAGAGTTCTACTATAATTTTCTTATCAATAACAAAATCATATCTACAAGCTCTCTCCTTTAGTTTTTCATTCACACTCTTGTGTACTCCTAATCAACCTCTCTCTATATGTCCCTCTTTATATAAAAACTAACTCATACACACACTGGCTAGGCTCAACTTGGCTTGACTAGACATGGTTGAACATCACACCAAATGATCAATTATGTATGTCTTTAAATAGAAAATTTGTACTTGACCATTTTCTACATCCACTATAGATCTTAGAATTTATGATCAGATTTAACTTTATTCAATGTATTGGTTCATCTTCTTTGATCATCATTTAGAAACTTCTCTAGAATCCATCTATTAGTTCTTTGTCTAATAACCTCCTTCAATTTATGATCCAACTCATTAATCTTATCTTCAAGACATTTTAGATTTCCCAAGAAATCAACTGAGTCATCTTGATCTTACAACTTCTTTTAATTTTGTTCTCTTTCTATCTCTTAGCAATCTCTAATTTCTAATACTTGGTCAACACTAAAATACTCAATCTCTATACAGCTTACTGCTTGGAATCAACTAACTTTCTTAGTCGATGCTAATTCCTAATCAGAACTAGGTTTTCTCAGGACTAACTATAGCTCAGGTGACACTAGCATTATTTGGCACTCCTTAGTATTTTACTCTTTTTCTCAACTTAGCCTAGCTTCTTGACATAAACAATTACTTTACTTTATCAAATTCTATGTAATCAAATGCCCATTGTAACTTCCATTTGATAACTTTAGCATTTCCTCTAGGTGTTATAGTTATGAGTAACTTCACAAATCCTCTTCATCAATCAAATAGATATGACATTTAGATTAGGTGGAAATATATCTCATCCATAGAGTTGACATCAATGACAAAATAAAAACTATTCCAATTGTAATTTTTAAACACACATACAACTTGAAATTAGATGCAATTGGGTCTTCTTCTTTTTTCTCGTAAACCACAAAAGAGTATAAGGAGAGAAAATGAGACAATAATCAAAATAAAACTAAGTAATTTGATTCTCTTTTTATTCATTCCTTTGAAATGAGTACATTCAAGATGCATGAAATACACATAATACATACAAGTAGACCATAACTATACACTAGCTTCATTTATGTTGTTCATATAAGAGAGAAAATGTTGGAGTAATGGTGGAAACATAGCTAGAACTCTCCTTAATAGACTAGAAGCAACCCTATAAAATGAAAGAATAAAGAAAGATATAGATGAGGAAGGAATCCCATATTTGATCTAGAATTAACACTTGTCCACTTGAATCTCTCTCCATTTCTATTGCAAATCCTCTCTCTTCTCTCTAGAACTAAAAATGAGATAAAATCTCATCATTCTACCCAACAAACTAAAAATATCTTCCTAAATGATGAAAAAAGACCCTTTCTGATAAACTATCATATCCTTTACAAAATTTTTCCAAAATCCACACTATACTACTTTGGAGGTGAAATAATACTACTACTAAGAACCTCACAAACTTTGGTGAGTAACTATTTCACTATTTTACCAGAAACTAAAAATGAACTGTCTATACTAAACTATTGTTGCATAAAGTGAACCTTGAAAAAAAATCAATATAACTTTTACCCACTAATACATGTGCAAAAATTTGGAAAATTTGGAAACTAGACTTAGAGAGATTTCTATCAATATATGATAAGCCTATACTTGCTTAAGAAAAACACCTAGGATAGCCAAAAGGAGTTCTAGGTTTACAACTGATTCACAAGCCTAATTCTTGCAAATATTTAAATTTTACCCCAAGGTTAAAACTTTATAATAAAACTCATTTTCAATTAAATTAATTGTCCATGCTTATTGAGGAAAAATATTTTTAAAAGTGATTTTTGAACTATTTGGATTTTCCCTCTTTTTCTCCATCTGGGTCAAACTAGGTTTAATCATCCATGACGCATGGAAGTCTCTAATTTGTTGAACTTTGCACAATCATCCATCCAATCAACTGCCAAGTCATCACAACTATAACCTAGGTGCCACATGGTGCAACCTAATTGGCCCACTTACTACTTCTCTACCTCTAACATGCTACCATGTGTCACCATTTGATTGGTTCTTGCATTTTTATATTTCTTAACATCTGAACATCTTCATTTTTTGATATTAAGAGAATTTTTGATTGTCTCCCACATGACATATTCTAGCATGTCCATTTGCAAACCCACCATGTCATTGCCTCGGCCACATGTGGCATGGTCACATTGTCACTTATATAGTTAGCATTTTGTGATGTCATTATGAAACATGTCCTCTTCTACCAGCTCATCATCTCAAAGTGCATGCCATGTCATTATTTCCACCTTAGATCCACTACCACATGTTGATCTCTCATATTATCATGTGTTGATTCACCAACTATCATGTATTTTGTGATAATGCAAGGTTTTTTCATGCGTCCTTACTGCCTACTACTAAGTCTCAAAATATGTGTGAAGTGTTAGTTTTTAATTGGTCCACAAAGTGCCATGTGTTACACTATAATTTTTCTATAGGGTGCACTTTGGTTGTCTATCTCAAAATGTGTGCATGTTCAAAATTGACTTTAGAGTTTGAATGGCCCTCTTGGACCTACACATGTGCATGCCTTCATCCCAAAAAGTACTTTCTTTTGGACATATACCTATTGAGAAGTGGTGTATTTAAACAATAAAGATTCTCACCACATAGAAAATGTGGCACAATGCACTATGCATTTCCCTTTGACTTTCCCCTATCTCCACTTTGATTTTACTCAACACTTTATCTAATA
Source organism: Cupressus sempervirens (assembly GCA_028749045.1). NCBI lineage: Eukaryota > Viridiplantae > Streptophyta > Pinopsida > Cupressales > Cupressaceae > Cupressus > Cupressus sempervirens. Next base: position 396,732,067 of record CM053793.1, read on the forward strand.
TCTCCTTCAAATTTCCTACTCAATCCACTCACTTTCTATTTCCCTTTGGAAATCCTTAATCTGACTTCATCAAACATTAAAAAAAATCTACATAGCTAGGAAATTCATTGGTGGTTTGAATATGGTGATGAATGGGACATGATTGCTCAAACCTACCAATTGATTCCCACCTTGACTGCCCTAGAAATACCCAAAGTGATCAAACCTATAAAGGACTAGTGTAAAAATGTGTGCCTATGTTGATATTCCAGTCATGTTTGTTATTAATGGCATACACTTATTTAGATTGTGAGTTAAACCAACTATACTATACAGTTAATAGTGTTAACCAAGCATTTTAGTTATTACCAAGTCCTATAGTTGCTACTTAGTGTTGTGGACAGATTTTAATTTGAACCCAGAGGTCACTACAGAGTTGAAGATCAATAGTGTAATCCAAGCATTACAGTGTATGCCAAGTTTACTAGTGTAAATTGAGTTGTTTAGTGTTTATTGAGTTAATAGTTGATGTGATGTGAGTCTAGTGTTAACTAAACTACTAAATGTTAACCAAAAGACTTAGTTTATACTGAACTTGAGGTGATAGTGTTTACTGAGCTATGTAATGGTAACCAAGTGATTTAATTTATATGACAAGTTTCACAGTATTTTTCAAGTCACCAATGTAGATTGAGTTCAAGACTACTTGGAAGTGATCAATATGGACTAAGCTTCTACATCAATTGAGTGCATGACAATTTCAAGCAGTGCTTGTGGATGTCGATTATTAGAACCTCACAGAGTCATTCTTTAGAGCCCATGTTTCTACACTTTGGCTAACTTTGTAGTATTTTGTGTCAACTTGTATTTTAGTCAACTTTGTAATTGTGTAATTATATTAATATATATGTAATCAAAGAGGAAGTAATGTAGTCATTATAAAAGAGATTAAGTGTAAATTACAAAGGCTATAGTAGTATAAGGAGCACCAAAGATTCATCTATCATAGCAACGTGATTTGTACACTCAAGGTAATCTCATTCAAAAAACAAAGTTGTGGATCAGAGATCAACTACTACTTCATCCTAACAAGTGGATCAATTGAATTCTTTAACAAGGTAGACCTAATCGTCTTATGTAAATCTCTTTATTGAGTGCATACTTCATTGTATGCTTGAAAATCCTTTCACAAGGTGGACCTAGCAGTCCTTATTTCTCCTAATAGGGTAGACCATTAGAAGTGACCAATATAAGCCTTAACTAGCCAACTTTATACTGTAGTATAGAAGATTGTGGGTATCATCCTCACCCCAGTTTTACTTTCTATTTGGAAGGTTTTTACGTCACCAAATGTATGTGTCAAATTGTTATGTATGCTTTCATGTTTTCTAAGTTTCTCATGTATGAAGTTAGATCAAAATTCATATTGTAACGCCCTGCCAACGGATCCAAAAGAATTAACCTAAAGTTTTACTAAGTTTTCCAAACATTTATTTTTTAAAACATGAAAGATAAACCATTCACATCAAACACATAGTAGCGGAAGCAATAACATACATTCAACCAAAGAATACATAATAGGTTACATTCCTTAAGGATCCCATGATGTTGAATTACACTTAAATTTAATTAAAACTAAGTCTAACAATTACCATAACCATATGAAAGAATAATAGAAAGTCCAATGTACATAATATACATTTTTTTTGAATGCCTCTTGGAAAATTAATTCAAAAAGCTCAATCATCCACTGTACATGTCACAGGGTATGAAAGGCTAAAAGAATATATATATATGCAAAAATAAAGATACAACATCCTCCTCGAATCCATGCTACAAGTACACTAAAATAAATAAAACCATCCACCATATGTGATACATCCGTCCATCATAAAAGATATAACATCCAACATGAAATACAACTATCCATCATAAAACACAACTAACTAAATGTAAGATTACTCCCAACCATCAATAGCATCATAAGACCATCATGGGTTCTAGCCATCCCCCACACATAACATCCCAAGCCACCAAAAAAATCATCGGTACTATACTAATAGGGACATCACTAATAAAACATACTACAACATAAGCATAAGGAAATCTAACATACTAGAATAAAGCATAAGATGATCCTACAAGTAGATAACATCATCTATCACATGCTAATCATAAAAATAAGGAAATGCATCAGTAAATAACATCACCTAATCATGGTCAACAAGCATCCCAAAAAAGCTCTAGCCATAGTGACTACGAATGGATCTCAATGGTAAGAGTGGAAAAGCACTACCACATGACTGCATGGAACCTAAATGACCCACTCCCACTGCACTAAGGAGATAGTCTCAAGTCCATAATAGGATATCGAATAACATAACACAAGTACTCTCTAATTCTAAGAAATCCTAAAAGTATACTAACTCAAAGGTTCCAACATAAACTTACATCTAGACCTAGAGGTGCACAAAACACGTAGGAAATCTACTATCTAAGCAGGAAAGTGTCATCACAAAAGTCATGTTGGAAGTTACCCAAGCAATCCCTTAGGAATCCTGGGTCCCCAGTGATCCTACAACCACTAGTATCCTCTCTTACTGATGAGGCATACTACAGAATGCAAGCTCATAACCAAGCATTCTCCCAACTCCCATCCTAGTTTGTACTAGCACTTGAGGCATGGGTGAGAACATACAATTGATCTTATTAGGTTCATTTAAGTTAGTATTTAGTGTAATGTTATCACTTATTAAAAACAACTTACAATGAGTTATCCCTAGAGCCTCTTAGGGCCCCCGTCCCCCATTGCAAGCCACTTCTTGACACTACACATAGATAACCTACCCTAGGCTCATGAAATCACAAATCACAAAATCACCTCTGTCCTATACAAGCAACTAGGAAGCATCAAAAGATAAGCCACAATAATCACATCAGTTCTCCATGAGCAACTAAAAAGCATCAAATGATAATCATAATAATCACAATAGTTCTCTATCAACAACTAAAGGCATCAATGATAAATCATAATATCCAATGGTTCTCAATGAGAAACTAGAAAATATCCCAAAATAAATCAAAATACTAATTGAATACTCCAAAATGGTCAAGTCAAACATGTCACAACATGACATCGTCAAGAAAAAATCCCTCAAAACACCTCAATCCTCTCAAAGTGACTAGAAATCAAATCAAATATAACTGATAGATGACTCAAAAATGGTTAAGTCAAGTATCTCATAAACATACACCTCAGCTTTACACAAAGAAATTGGAAAGCAATAACAACCAGTAAATGCACCCATCATGAGCGTATCAACACATCACCATGGTTGGGTTTAGAAAGATCAAGAATAAATTATCATAATATCACAATCACATAACCCCCAAGCATCTAGTAACAACCTAAACTAGGCAAAGCTAGGACCACCCAAACCCTGAACATAGACATCACATAGAAGAAAAAATAATCTTATAGTTCAATTTGAGTTTGAAAACATGCAGTTGAGATAAATAATAAGGTTTAAGTTTCCAGTTTTCATTTCAGTGCAAGTTTTCAAGTAAATAGTTTCCATAGTTTCACCCTTACAATTAACCTGTTCTTGTTTTTAAATAACTTACAAAGTTATCCCTATTCGACTTTAAGTAAATTTCCCCAAAATAACCTAAGGGTAGTCATTAAATTATTAAAATAATAATCACTAATGTATCAATAAAACCATTTTATCAAATTTATTAGTAATAATAATAAGATAGCACCATATCTTCTTTAAGCAATATTAATCATTAACTAAATTCAATTAAACTAATTTTTAGTTAAATTAATTAATAGTTATACAAGGCTACTACACTACCATTCATTAATAATCTATTAAAATTAATAATTATTAATAAATAAAAACTCATTATTAAAGTTAATAATTTCAATTTAACAATCCTATATTAAAACTAATTTAATAATTAAATATTAATAAATTATCATTAATAAATAATAATATATATATATATATTTAATTAATAAAAATTAAATTATATAAAAATAAATATACAAATTTAAAATTTAAAAAAAAGAGGCATATTTTATGGCTCACCAACCCTTATAATAAAGTGGCAGTCCTGCCATAGCAAGTTGCAATAGTCATTGTTGCACAACAACTAAGCTATTGGAATCGAGGTGGGGGGGGGGGGTGTCAGACCCACCCCTCCCCAATTTTTTTTTTTTTAACTTTCACATTGATTCCCCTCTAAAAGTAATTTTATATATTTATATATATATATATATATATTACAAAGAATTTCATTTAATAAATAAACTATCCAACCTCCCATATATGTATAATTATTTTATTTTATTTTAATTTTTATTTGACATAAATCCCACCTGTATTCTAATAGGAAGAATACAATGAACGAATCAAGTTTTCAATTTATAATTCTCATATTAATCAAACCCTTCTTGAATATAATTCTAATTTCTTTTACCTATAGATGAGGTTCCAAATTGATTTAACTTTTTTTCTTTCAATCTTATTGTACAAACAAGATACAATACACATAGAACAAGAGAACAAGAAATTTATGCAATGAAATCCAGAGACTTGATTTCAACAATCATGTAGAAGACAAGAATATCAATTTGCTTAATTCAATCACTGATCAAAGAACAAGATCCTACCTGAACCTGATGCTAATACACAACCACCCAAAGATTGTGAGAGAATTTGCTTCTATCCAAAATCTCCCTCTGAAACTTTCTCAGAAATTCCCTTCCAAAATTTGCATCTAATTTTGCTCCCAAAACTTGCGTCCAAATTCCTTTTTTAAAAATGAACCCTCTAATTGTGATAAAGAGCCCTCTCCTTAAATCGGGGCACTAATTATGTGTTCACCTAGGAGAACTCCTTGCTCACAACCCTTAACTCAATATTAACTTTTATTAATCTTTCTTTTATCTTTTCATGCACGTTAAAAGAATTATTAAATAACTTTATTTAATTTTTTCCACTTCACTTCTATTTTAATTAATTTATTAACTTTAATCTCATGCGCACTTTATGTAAATTAAAATATATTTATTAAATATACTTATTTTATCTTTTTAATTAATCTCTTATGTTTTAATCTCATGCATGCATCATGCAAACTTAAAAACTTTTAATTAATATATTTTCACTTTTTAATTTATTTTTGAAACTTAATTGATAAAATATTTATTAACTTAAATAATAATAATATTTAGCATTTATTTAAAAATGAACTCTAAATTTATTATTATTAAATTAAATAAATACTATCAGATTCTAAATTTATCCTTATAACTTTTATCTTAAAATTAAATTCTTTTTATTTAATTAATTTTTCAATTAATTAAATATAATTAAATATTAAAATATCATAATAATTTTCTATTAAATTAAATCATTAATTTAATCTTTTAATTGGACTTAATTAATAGAAAATTCACCAAAGACTCATAAAACAACATACAAAAACCCAATAAAGAGAAACACATACAAAATCAAACTAAAAGGCTATAATCACGAATTAACATCATTCAACACATTTGAATGGTACTTGACTCAGATACTTGTCCTAATTTTTAATTAGGAAAATGGCTTAAAGGTTTAGGATTTGGACTTAAGAACTTATCTCACCTCTGTTACCATTGATATAATGTGATAGGGTATGCTCATCCTGGAAATTCAGGGAAGTCAATACCTAGTACCTACAACCTACATAAAATTTACACATGTATAGACACAATATTCTAAGCTAAACAACCAATGGCAGGAAGTGGTGCATCATGTAGATCCTGACTAGTAGGTGACTATGACTCCCTTCCTTAAACACATCAAAAATGCTATACATAAAGAGAACGAACACGCACACCATACACATGTAGTATGGGGTAAGTATCCATAAGAAAACACATATGATAATAAACCATCTAATTAATCATCATCAATAACTAAAACCACTAAATAATCATCATACATACATGAAATATAGAGTACCAAGTAATCTCATCATATAATAACCTGAATGTGAAACAATATCTGATAATCTTAAAATAATACTACTAATCATCAAACATAAAAATGGCCTAAAAGAGTTTTGCAATGATAGCAAAAATGTAACTTAGGGGTAGGCATTACATCCACTGCCCCTAGACTTAGGCTTACTCCTAGAAGCCTACAAGAAAAGTAAAGCTAAGGACTCATTGTGTGGGTCCCATTGGACCCTTTCCCCCAGTAGGAGGATAAGACTCTACTAAGTACATTCTCTAAACTCTACCCATGTCACCAACTATAGGTTCTGAAGTTGTGGTTCTCTAGCCTTAGAGCGATGGTTTCCTTTGAGGGCAATGAGACGACTTGTGTCTATCTTGTCCATATGTGAAACACTCTCCATCGAAGTTCCTTTGAACTCTAGGTGCACTAGATTGTTAGAAACTACCCCCACTAGGATAAGACTAAACACTCTGAGATAGCTAATCATATTGATTGGGCTTGTTGCACTAAGCATTGTGATAGTTCCTAGCATTGGAACCACTGCCACCACTCTGTGCTGGAGGATAAGTTCCTTCCTACTGCTGATTAACCTTAGAAGGAGGTTTCCTATTGCCACCTACTCCCTAATTACCCTTTGATCCTGATGCTGAAGGTGCTCCTACAAAACCCCCATGTCCTAGGTTCACACTCTGCTCTACAAGGATGGCTCGATGTACCGCATCTTTGAGGGTTTTAGGTTCAAACAGCTTAACACCACCAATTAAATAGTTGTTCAAACCTCTAATGAAATGTTGTGCCAACTGTGCTAGGTTGTCACTGAATCTGAAAAATGACATGAGCTCAAAGAACTTGCACTCATACTCTATAATGGTCATAATGTACTGTCTCAGGTTATGGAACTCATCTGCTCTATGTTGCTTCCATTTCTCTAGTAGGAATCACTCACGGAAGCTCTATAAGAATAACTCTCATGTGAGATTGTTCATGGTTAAGCCCAACTTATTTTCCTTGATTGTCCACCAAGTGGCCCCAAAAAATTCTAGGTTGGTAACAAAAATCCTCACTTTGACATTACTATCAAAGTCTTGCATAGAAAAAATCCTATCAAGGGCAATAAGCCACTACTTAGCTACATATCTAGAACCCTTCCCATTAAAGGGCTTAATCTTTGACCTATGAAGGTCCTTCATCTGAGAAGATACAATGGATCTCTGTTGATCCCTTAAAGGGGTCTTAGACTTGGGTTTATGCTCATGTCCTACCCGATGTGCTCTATCTTGATCATTAACAGGAGGTAGGTGATCAATGATGGTTCACATCATTTGCCTCAAGCCAACATCCTCAGAGTCAGCCTACTACTCTCTATGGTTCTCTTCCTGATGCTCACTAACATGCTCTTCCCTATTCCCTTCCTAATTAAGGTCTTCATGGATAGCTCATGAACACTGATAGCTCTACCTCATCCACGGCCCCTACCACGATCAAGGCTATAGCCTCTAACAAAAGAACTCATCCCAGATACCATGTTACAACAAGATACAAGATACTATAATAACCATAAAAAATACTACTGAAAAGCATAGATGAAAGACACATGTTTTTCAAATAGAATAGTTTCAATTTTCATTTTTCCTATAATTTCGGTTTAAGTATAATTTTAGTTTTGAAGTCTTAAGTGTTGAAGTATGAAAAATATACAACTAAAAATTTTAAGTTCTATTTTTAGTTCAACTAATTTAACACTAGTAGCATTCCAATATACCTAGAGCTCCCAATGTAGAAACTCGGGCTCTGATACTAGATGTAATGCCCCACCAAGGGATCCAAAAGAATTAAACTAAATTTTTACTAAGTTTTCCAAACATTTTTTTTTAAAACATGAAAGATAAACCATTCACATCAAACACTTAGCAGCGAAAGCAATAACATACATTCAACCAAAGCATACATAACAGGTTACATTCCTTAAGGATCCCATGGTGTTGAATTACACTTAAATTTAATTAAAACTAAGTCTAACAACTACCATAACCATATGAAAGAATAATAGAAAGTCCAATGTCCATAATATACATTTTTTCTGAATGCCTCTTGGCAAATTAATTCAGAATGCTCAATCATCCACTATACATGTCATAGGGTATGAAATGCTAAAAGAATATACATATGTAGAAATAAAGATACAACATCCTCCTCAAATCTATGCTACAAGTACAATAAAATAAATAAAACCATCCACCATACGTGATACATCCATCCATCATAAAAGATATAACATCCATCATAAAACACAACTAACTAAATGCGTGGTTCCTCCCAACTATCAATAGCATCATAAGACCATCGTGGGTCCTAGCCATCTCGCATGCATAACATCCCAATCCACCTAACAAATCATCAGTACTATAGTAATAGGGACATCACTACTAAAACATACTACAACATAAGCATAAGGAAATCTAAAAATACTAGAATAAAGCATAAGATGATCCTACAAGTAGATAACATCATCTATCACATGTTAATCATCAAAATAAGGAAATGCATCAGTAAATAGCATCACCTAATCATGGTAAACAAGCATCCCAAAAAAGCTCCAGCCACAGTGAGTACGGATGGATCTCAATGGTAAGAGTGAAAAAGCACTACCACCTGACCATGTGGAACCTAAATGGCCCACTCCCACCATGCTAAGGAGATAGTCTCAAGGCCCAAACATGATATTAAATCACATAACACAAGTACTCTCTAAGTCCAGGAAATCCTAAACGTATACTAACTCAAAGGTTCCAACATAAACTGACATCTAGACCCAGAGGTACACAAAACATGTAGGAAACCTACTATATAAGCGGGAAAGTGTCATCACAAAAGTCACGTTGGAAATTATTCGAGAAATCCCTTAGGAATCCTGGGCCCCCAATGATCCTGTGGCCACTAGTATCCTCTTGTATTGATTAGGCATACTACAAAATGCAAGGTCATAACCAAGCATTCTCCCAACTCCCATCCTAGTCTATACTAACACTCGAGGCATGGGTGAGAACATTCAACTAATCTCATTAGGTTCATTTAAGTTAGTATTTAGTGTAATGTTATCACTTATTAAAAACAACTTAAAATGAGTTATCCCTAGAGCCTCTTAGGGCCCCTGTCCCCCATTACAAGCCACTTCCTAACACTACACATAGATAACCTACCCTAGGTTCATGAAATCACAAATCACAAAATCACTTCAATCCTATACAAGCAACTAGGAAACATCAAAAGATAAGCCACAATAATCACATTAGTTCTCCATGAGCAACTAAAAAGCATCAAATGATAATCATAATAATCACAATAGTTCTCTATCAGCAACTGAAGGCATCAATGATAAATCACAATATCCAATGGTTCTCAATGAGCAACCAGAAAATATCCCAAAATAAATCACAATATTGATCGAAGACTCCAAAATGGTCAAGTCAAACATGTCACAACATGACATCATCAAGAAAAAATCACTCAAAGCATCTTAGTCCTCTCAAAGCGACTGGAAAAAAAATCAAATATAACTAATTGATGAATCAAAAATGGTTAAGTCAACTATCTAATAAACATACACCTCAGCTTTACACAAGGAAACTAGAAAGCAATAACAACCAGTAAATGCATCCATCATAGAGCATATCAACACATCACCATGGTTGGATTTAGAAAGATCGAGAAAAAATCATCATAATATCACAATCACATAACCCTCAAGCCTCTGGTAACAACCTAAACTTGTCAAAGTCAGGACCACCCAAACCCCAAACATAGACATCACATAGAAGATAGAATAATCTTATAGTTTGGTTTGAGTTTGAAAACATGTAGTTGAGATAAACAATAAGGTTTAAGTTTCTAGTTTTCATTTTAGTGCAAGTTTTCAAGTAAATAGTTTTCATAGTTTCACCCTTACAATTAACCCATTCTTGTTTTTAAATAAATTACAAAGTTATCCCTATTTGACTTTAAGTAAATTTTTCTCAAAATAACCTAAGGGTAATCATTAAATTATTAAAATAATAATCATTAATGTATCAATAATATCGTTTTATCAATTTTATTAGTAATAATAATAAGATAGCACCATATCTTCCACCATATCTTCTTTAAGCAATATTTATCATTAACTAAATTCAATTAAGCTAATTTTTAATTAAATTAATTAATAATTATACAACACAACCATTCATTAATAATCTATTAAAATTAATAATTATTAATAAATAAAAACTCATTATTAAAGTTAATAATTTCAATTAAAGAATGTTTTTGATAAGATACATAGGTTTTAAGGGACCCTGAAACCCACAAGTTTTACAAAAATAAGGCTAATAATAAGCAAAAGAAGCCCAGCCAAAATAGAGGTCCAACAGCTGAAAAAAAAAGCCCAAAGGCCCAACCCGAAACAAAGGCCCACAAAAAGGCCAGAAAACATACAAACTAAACCAGACAACAGAAAGCCTATCCAAAAGCCAAAAGCTAGGAAGACGAAAAGACAAAAGACAAGAAAACTAGTCTTCAGTTATCTTCTCCATTTTCTGCATGGTCTGAGCTGCCTCGACTATCTTTTGTTTCTCCTTTGCCATTTGATCCTGGACCTTCTCCATGCTGATCCATACTGGTGAACGTACTGATTGTGGCCTTGTCATCATCCGGCCTAGCCTTATCCCTATTCTATCCTCCCTCCTCTACCAACAAGCCCCTATCCTTAAGTTTACCAGAAAGGGATTGGATGTTGTCATTCATCGAACTCAGAAGAGAAATCATCTGACTTGCTAGGTTGTGGTTGTAGTTTTCAATATTTATTAATCTCCTTTCATTTAAGCTTTCTTTGTTATCCTGGTCCTCCTGGCTGTCATTACCTATCTTATTCTTAGTACTTTCCATCTGGGATACCCTTTCTCTAACTTCCTCCAGCTCATGGAAGAGCCATTTGATTGATCTGAAGTTGTCAATCATACTACTTCGGGCATTATTCAGAAGGTTCATTCCAGTCTCCCTTGCGTTGTCTGAAATGGCCAGGATAGCAGGGTCTATGGGCTCATTGAGCCTAGGCTGCTCCAGGTTGTCCACCAGGATCTCAGGGTTCATAACTTCCCTAAAAATCCCCATAGTAGCAATTCTCACATTGAAATTCAATTAAACAATGTTATATTAAAACTTATTTAATAATTAAATATTAATAAATTATCATTAATAAAATTATTAATAAATAATAAATTAATTAATTTTTTTTTTTTTAATTAATAAAAATTAAATTATATAAAATTAAATATCCAAATTTTAGATTAAAAAAGAGGCATATCTTATGGCCTACCAGCCCTTATAATAAATCGGCAGTCCTGTTGTAGTAGGTTACTACTGCAGCAGTAGTTCATAGTATTGTTGTTATTGCAGCAGTCACTGTTGCGGCAGTGACTAAGCTGTTGAAATGGAGGTAAGGCGGGTAGGGGGTGGGTCAAACCCACCCCTCCCCAATTTTTTTTATTGAAACTTTCACATCGATTCCCCTCTAAAAGTTTTATATATATATATATCAAATAATTTCATTTAATAAATAAACTATCCAACCTCCCATATGTGTATAATTACTTTATTTTATTTTTATTTTTATTTGACATAAATCCCACCTGTATACTAATAGGAAGAATATAGTGAACCAATCGAGTTTTCAATTTAAAATTCTCATATTAATCAAACCCTTCTTGAATATAAGTCTAATTTCTTATACCTATGGATGAGGTTCCAAATTGATTTTTTTCTTTCTTTCAATCTTATTGTATAGACAAGATACAATACACATAGAACAAGAGAACAAGAAATTTACGCAATGAAATCTAGAGACTTCATTTCAAAAATCATGAAGAAGACAGGAATATCAACTTGCTTAATTAAATCAGGGATCAAAGTACAAGATCCTACCTGAACCTGATGCTAATATGCAACCACCCAAAGATTGTCAGAGAATTTGCATCTATCCAAAATTTCCCTCTGAAACTTTCCTAGAAATTCCCTCCCAAAATTTGCTTCCAATTTTGCTCCCCAGACTTGTGTCCAAATTCCTATTTTAAAAATGAACCCTCTAATTGTGATAAAGAGCCCTCTCCTTAAGTTGGGGCACTGATTATGCATTCACCTAGGAGAACTCCTTGCTCACAACCCTTAACTCAATATTAACTTTTATTAATCCTTCTTTTATCTTTTCATGCACGTTAAAAGAATTATTAAATAACTTTATTTAATTTTTTCCACTTCACTTCTATTTTAATTAATTTATTAACTTTAATCTCATGGGCACTTTATGCAAATTAAAATATCTTTATTAAATATACTTGTTTTATCTTTTTAGTTAATCTCTTATATTTTAATCTCATGCACATGTCATGCGAACTTAAAAACTTTTAATTAATATATTTTCACTTTTTAATTTATTTTCAAAACTTAATTGATAAAATATTTATTAACTTAAATAATACTAATATTTAGAATTTATTTAAAAATGAACTCAAATTTATTATTATTAAATTAAATAAATGTTATCACGTTCAAAATTTATCCTTATAAATTTTATCTTAAAATTCAATTCTTTTCATTTAATTAATTTTTCAATTAATTAAATATTAAAATATCATAATAATTTTCCATTAAATTAAATCATTAATTTAATCTTTTAATTAGACTTAAATAATAGAAAATTGACCAACGACTCATAAAACAACATGCAAAAATCCATCAAAGAAAAACACATACAAAATCAAACTAAAAGGTTATAATCATGAATTAACATCATTCAACACATTCAAAGGGTACTTGACTCAAATACTTGTCCTAATTTTTAATTAGGACAATGGCTTAAAGGTTTAGCATTTGGACTTAAGAACTTATCTCACCTCTCTTACCATTGAGATAATGCAATACGGTACGCTCATCTTGGCAATTCAAGGAAGTCCATACCCAATACCTACAACCTACATAAAATTCATGCATGTACAAACACAATATTCTAAGCTAAATAGGCAATGGCAGGAAGTGGTGCATTCTATAGATCCTGACTAGCAGGTGACTACAACTCCCTTCCTTAACCATATCAGAAATGCCATACATAAAGAGAACAAACACGCACACCATACACATGCAGTATGGGGTAAGTATCCATAAGAAAACACATATGATAATAAACCATCTAACTAATCATCATCAATAACTAAAAACACTGAATAATCATCATACATACATGAAATATATAGTACCAATTAATCTCATTATATAATAACTTGAATGTAAAACAATATCCGATAATCTTAAAACAATACTACTAATCATCAAACATAAAACTCACCTAAAAGAGTTTGGCAATGATAGCAAAAATTTAACTTAGGGGCAAACACTACACATATAAAGGATTAATTGATAATTGAGATAAAAGTTTAGGAGTTACTAATTCACCCCTCCCCTCTCAATAACTTAGCTTGTCATAATATTTCCAACAATTGGTATTAGAGTATTGTGGTTCTCAGAGAAAAGTTTAACAACTTGAGAAAAGATCAATGGCCATTGAGATATTCAGACTTGACAAGGCTATTGACAATGAGAAGCTATATTTGGAAATGGCTATGCCCAACTCAAGAAAGAAAAAGAGCAACTCTCTCAATCCCTTAAAAGAAGAAAAGATCTTACAATTCAAATGAATGATCATCTCTACATTGAAGAAAGAATTGAATACCTTCATTCAAGAAACCTAGATGAAGCCAATGAAACAATCAAGGAACTCCTAGAAAAGAATGGTTCATTGCAAGAAGAAGTAAGAAAACTAAGAAGAGAGCAAGGAATTTAGTTATTAAGATTGTGTTAAATAATGGAAGAGAAAAATAAGATAAGAGAAGAGATAGAAGGAAAGAACAATGAAATCTAGCACCTATCCCTTCAGCAAGTAGACTTCATTGATCAGCTCACCAATGCAAATGAAGAAATCATAAACTTGAGATCAAAAAATAAAAGGTTACATAATGATCTAAAATCTAAAAGGAAAACCAATGAAAGAATGATGAAATCCCAAGTAGACATGAATTAGTTGAATGAGAAAAATCTCTATAGAAAAAAAGGAAAATTAGGAATTAGATATATAGAAGAAGGTGATTAATCCAAGCAAGGAGCTCAAAGGAACCAAAAACCTACTTTCAGTCACTGTGGTAAGATAGATCATACTTCAAATAAATGTTGGAGTAATGGGAAAGCAAAACTCAATGGAAAATATCACAAATTTAAGAAGCATGGGCACAAATCATCAGAATGCAAAAACAAGATATTTAATCCAGTAGAAGAAATTGTGAAAGCTATATTTGGTTGGGACTACAACACTTGGTGTAGATGTCATTACTGTAGAGATTTTGGACACATTGGATTGAATTGTGTAAAGCATAATTTGAGGAAAAGGGTTACTACTAAAAGACATTTCATTTGTATTGAACTTGGTCATCTTGCCAAGAACTGTATGGATGCTAGAAGAATAGAAGATGAAAAGAAGGCAAAATTTGACAACATTAGAAAATAGATGAGAAGAAAATGGGTTCCAAAGTCTATCAAGAATGAAAATCCAAGCGATGATGAACAAGTCACTCAAGAATTGAGTGACTCCACCACTTTTACTTGATCTCTCAAAGGAGTGCTAGAATTGTGATACTAAATGAGACATCAAATATCAATTCCAATCAACAAGATGAAAGATCCAAACTAGCATTCAAGATGCAAAAGGGATCGCCGAGTAACAAATGAAAGTTAATACCAAGTAAGGATGCGTTAAAAACTCTACTGAGCAAGGTTGGGAGTAATCAAGATGCATATGGTTACTGAGTCATGAAGACTTCACCAAGTGTTCAATAAAAGGAAGTGGATGATAGTCTATCAATTTGATCTAACATTTGTACCAAGAATTTATGGTAAACTTTGATAAAAGGAATGGAATTGAAGTCATCTTTATCATGAAATTTCAAGAGCTATTGTGCAGTGCGATCTTCAAGGACATTCAAGCAATTTGAGTGAATTGTCACCAAAAGTTTTTCAAATTCTCTCAAACCCTATCGAGTGAAGATGGCATCCAACAATAGCAAGGCAAAGCAAGGTTTAGATATGCTAGTTTTTGGTGTAGAATGGAAGGCACTCAACTTCAAGCTCACTCCTGCAATCACTAAAACCCTAGACACAAGTGGAGTGCAGTCTCAAATCCCTTTCAAGGTAATATTAATTAATTAATGACATCTATTCTCATTTTAAATGTGCAATTCAAGAAATTGGTACACTAGAAATGGATGAAACCCTAGAAAGGTTATGTGTAAATAGCATTTTGAAACTTGAACATCAACATCTTGAGGCTAAAGTATTAACCCATATTCCTCACATACCCTATGAATTCCAAGTGAAATAGATTAAGTTTATTCTCAGTTGCATGCACCATGGATAGCTATGGTTGGAGCAACCAATTTTGATCATGAAGAAGATGACTCATAGGATCACCAGTATCCCCATGCTGGCAAAAGCTAAGATGACCAAAACCCTAGGTCAGGCTAAAATGGAGAAGAAAACCCTAGCAGAGTGGGACAAAAGAGGTATGAAAATAAATAGTATAATTGATATGGAATCAAAGTTTTGGATCCATATCAATGCACACAATATTTATAGTTCAAGTAGGTTGAATAGTGTGTTGTGCAAGGCAGTAGACTTAGCATACAAGATAGTCAAGAACAACCTTTCTTTTGACCTTGGCGAGCTACTATTGAAACAATTCAACAAGAACATGGAGAGCATGAGAACATCAAAGAACAATCCATAAAAGTTTGGCTCTCTATTGACATGCTTATTCTTTTGTGTTTAGAAATTCTTTCCCTCAAAAGGCACTATTGTATGGAGAAAAGATGTCCATGTACTCTATCAAATTAATGAGTACATTGTTGAGATGGGTGAAAATTATAATAGTATTATGGAATTATTTTGATGCATTTAAGGAGAAAATGCATAATAAATTCCGAATCCCCAAGAAACTAATTGAGGATTACAAGGATGATATTTTTTTTTTGGTAGATAGTGATAAAGTATACATTCAAGTAGTTAGGCCTAGAATTGCATAGGTGAAAACTCTTGGGTATGAGGTCAATATTGATGAAAAAAAAGATATTATTGAGGCACTAATTAATTAACCAATTGATCCTAAGGTAGCCTATTTTAGTATATATGATGAAGCCAAGGCCAAGATAGAATTGGAGATCAAACTCCCTTAGGCGATAAATAAAGGCAAGAAGAGAATTGTCAAATTAAAAACAAGTTCTACTCTTTTGTTGATTGAGGGAAAAGGTGAAGATGAAGAAGTAGGGGATGAGGAAAAATTAGAGGAGGAAGAGCCACTAAAGAAAAAGGGAAAGGTAATCATTACTAAGTTATCCACTATAGTGTTTTTACAAGGAGATCCTCTAGGAATAAATCAAACAAGGAAGGAGAAGACATAATATTTAGGAAACCTCCACCTACCTTCTAAGATAGATTAAAGGATTTATAGTCAAGGGTCAGCATAACCAACTTCAAGACATTGAAGTATGTGATCAAGACTAAAGTAGAATAGAAGCAGATTGAAGATTTGGTGATGGATAAAATGAGTAAGTGGAGATACTCACTTGGTCAGCTTACACTTCAGATTCCTAGTATTTTGATGGATAAGTTCAAGCCAAGATGGGAATATGCAGAGAAAACTGCTAAAGATATATATGAGCAAACCCTGAGGTAACTTATGCCAAGTCTAACTAACAAGGAGGTGAAGGAATCCATGAAGAAGAATGAAGAAAAACTAACCTTGAAATTCAACACTCGCCTTGTATTCATAAAAGACATAGAGTATATTGTGAAGAATACAACAATATCATGGAAGAATGTATATCTTCTTTATAAACCAAGTGATTTTCCTATCAACATAAGTGACAAAGATGGTGATGATAAAGAAGAAAAAGATGAAGAGGAAAATGATTAAGAGACAACACTTTTCGATAACATTGATAATGAAGAGGAACAAGAGCAAGAGGCAACCAAGGAAGGAACTCAGGATATAGAGGAAATTGACCTAGTTAAGATTGTTGCAATGATTATAGCCTCACTTTCTCATTCTCCAATCAATGTATTGATAAGCACTCCAAGCACAATCATCAAATCAATCTTTGCACCAATACAACTCAGTAAATCATTGATTGAAGTACCAAGTGCTTCATCTACTGAGCTGCAAATTCTTCCCTCTTTAATGGTTTTAGATACATCAATTCTAGCTTTAATAGGTACTTCTAGTATTTCTACAGTAAGTGTCATATCAATTTTTGTAGCAAGACCCACTATTTCTATAGTTGTTTCCATTCCAAGTACACAAGCAATGAGTGCAAGGAAATTTGGGACCAATCCTCAAATGAGCACAAAATTTTTGGGTAAAGGAAAAGAAAAGGAGGAGGATGTTGATCTTGATGAGGAAAATGTGATTCCAAATTGGGATATTTCAAAACTTACTCCTGATCAAATACAAACCTTCAAAGAATTACTCCAAAAGAAATCCAAGTAGTAGAGATTAAGAGAAGAAAGAGACAAACAATTCAAAATCATTGGGGATGCTAAGAATATTTTGGCAGAGGCTATAGGTATAGAGATTGATTCTTCTTAGCTAGTTTTGTTGCAGTTGGCAAAAGTAGTCCAGAAGTATAATGAGGATCTAGATGGACAAGATAAATTACTACGGAAAGTAGAAAAAAAGTTTGAAAATAAAGTGTCAGAGCACATTGATCAAAAAATTTCCATTTACAAAGTAGAATTATCTACTATTTTGGGTTCTTTAGAAACTTCTTGTACAAATGTAACTTTCCTTTTTGGTAAACTATGTGATATTTCAAGCTTTACTATGGAAATAAAAAAAAAAACTGTCCAAGATTGATGAAGATCTCAAAGAAAGTGCTCAATAATTGTAGATTGACCCAAGTTCAAGCTCTACATATTTCAAGAAGATCACATTTTTGATAGATATGTAGGCTGAATTTCTTAGAGAAGAAGCAAGAATCACATCTACATTGGTAGATATTAAAAATATGATACTCCCCAACATGGATGCACTACATAAGAATATTGCTTATTCAAAAAACTCTCATCTATGATAATAATTTCTCTATTGCAGACCATATGATTAAACTTTTAGCAGAAGTGTAGGTGGCACTACACATGTGCAAGATCTTGCAAGAGAACTAGGACAAGACTTTGACAATTATACTAAAGGTACATTCAGATTTCTTTTCTCATTTTGGTATTACTATGTAAATACATATAGCATAATTCTTTAGAATTAATGTCAAAAAGTGGGGACAATTTATAAGGAGATAAAAAGGGGGAGATGATATAAGATGATATAAAGAGGAGGAAGATGTAAAAAGATAAGGGGAGAAAATTGTAAGAAAGTGTAAATAAATATTGTATGTATAGTATAATGTATAGCATTACCATGGACAGAAATTATCCTTTACAAAAACAATTTTGAAAAATCTCAAAAATAGCATACTTTATCGAGTTGGAGGTATAAGGTGATGGATAATTCAGTTTTGACTAATAAATGTTTTGTCACTAATGCCAAAGGGGGAGATTATTGACATTCTAGTCATGTTTGTTACTAGTGACATACACTTATTCATATTGTGAGTTCAAATCAAGCATAGTGTACAATTAACAATGTTATCCAAGAATTTCTATTGTTACTGAGTCGTAGATTTGCTATTGATTCCTATGGATAGATTTCAATTTGAACTGAGTAGTCACTACAGAGTTGAAGATCAGTAATGTAAATTGAGCATTATAATATATGCCAAGTTTACCAATGTAAACCAAGTTATTCAATGTTTACTAAGTTCATAGTTGATGTGATGCAAGTCCAGTGTTAACCAAGAGACTCAATTTATATCGAACTCAAGGTGATAGTGTTTATCAAGCTATGTAATGGTAACCAAGTGATTCAATTTATATGATGAGTTTTACAGTATTTGCTAAGTCACCAGTGTAGACCAAGTTTATGAATACTTGGAAGTGATCAATATGGACTGATCTTCTACATCTACCAAGTGCATGATGATGCTAGGAAATGGCAATGGATGTTGAGTATCATAACCTCACCAAGTCAATCATTAGAGCTTGAGTTTCTACACTTTGGCCAACTTTGTAATATTTTGTGTAAACTTGTATGGTGACCAACTTTGTAATTGTGTAAGTTGATTGATATATGTAATGTATTGTATCAAATTCAATGAATGTATGTAATTGAAGAGGAGGTAATGTCATCATTATAAAAGAGTTGAAAGTGTGAATTACAAAGGCTATAGTAGTATAAGGAGCAACAAAGACTCATCTATCATAGCAAGGTGATTTGTAAACTCAAGAGAATCTCATTCAACAAACTAAGTTGTAGATCAGAGATCAACTACTACTTCATCCTAATAGGTGGATTAGTCAAATCCTTTAACAAGGTAGACCTAACAGTCTTATGTAAATCTCTTTACTGAGTGCATACTTTATTATATGTTTGAAAATCCTTTCACAAGCTAGGCCTAGAAGTCCTTATTGCTCCTAAAAATGTAGATCATCGAAAGTGATCAATGTAAGCCTTAATTGGCCAAATTTATATTAGAGTACTAAAGCTTGTGGGTATCATCTCCACCCTAGTTTTACTTTCTATTTGGAAGGTTTCTAGGTCACCAAATCTATGTGTCAAAGTGTTATGTATGCTTTCATGTTTTCTAAGTTTCTCATGTATGAAGTTAGATCAAAATTCATATAAAGGATTAATTGCTAATTGAGATAAATAGTTTTAGAAGTTACTGATTCACCCCTCCCCTCTTACTAACTTAGCTTGTCATAATATTTCCAATGGCCTAAAGCTGTAGAAATGATAAAGGCTATGTCCCAAATTACACAAAGTAACTCCTCATTTGCATATCTTGATATTGATAAAAAAAATGTATAAGGAAAAATTTAATAGAATATGGTCACTATGGTATGCATAATTGGAATTGTAAACACAAAACATTTGTCTGCTTGCAAGTACATGCAAACTAAGGAGTGTGTTTTTCTTACTGTAAGACTTTCTTTTGCATAAAGTTGTGTCATATCCTTATATTTTCTTTATGCACAATATTGATCATTTTTTCTCTGAATTTCTTAGCTTCCATCAAAATGGGGAAAATTAGGTCCAAACATCCATCGATTATTCTTTTCAAACTAAGAGTAGCACCTTTTCCTTCATAGTAGAGAATGATGAGATAAATGATTCATTTGTTTCTCTTGCAATTTTATTACAAGGGACCTCTCCACACAACATCACACTATAAGAGTGATTTTCAACTTGGTAAGAGGATTTTTTCATAGTCATATTTAATCTCTGACTAATTCTTGCATGCATCCCTCATATCATGTTTCAAATTTCCCAAAGCAAAAGATAGGGAACCAATAGATTATTAATAAAATAGCATATCCTCCAAATAGTATTGTTTTTCCATGGAAATTATAGTGAGAACTACTCTATTTTTATACTACAATGGAATTCAATCTCCATCCTCTTATCCCCACACTCTTCATCTACTTTCCCCTGCTCCTTAGCCTGGCTCATAAGCATATTTATTCGGTTAGATCAAGCAGACATCAAACAAAATAATAGTGGGAGAATGATTCATTCTCATTGTAATAGGCTCTTATTTGAAATTAGCCTTATATCTACATATTCCACCACTCCCTTATTCAAAATTTGAATTCATTACTTCCATGTTTAGGGTCCCCCCTTTATCATTCAAACCAAGTCTAGCATCGGAACACTACTACCAAAAAATATTAATTGCCAAATGTATCACCTATTCCAATGATAAGACTCCCTTTTCATCATTCAAAAAAATACATATTTTTGGCATCAACATCAAAATAAAATTTCAAACATCTACTTCCTACATTAAAACTACCCCCTTCATGGTTTTAAGACATGAATTTATTTTGAGAAATCTATTGCAGAAGAAAAATGATTTCACACTCCATATTTGAAAATGCATTATCCTCCATTTGGAATATTATCATCATCACCTTCATTATACAACATGCAAGGCTAATATTAAAGTTATTAAAATAGCTATTATATATGCTCATTTATCATAACCTTGTATCATATTTGCAAGAGCCAAGTGGGGCAATCAAAACAATCCATTTACTTTATTGTGTTAGCAGAATTGAAAGGCTAATTCAATAAAGGGGTTCCTAGCTTTAATCAAGTCATAGGAATAAAGATAAGGAACTTCCTCATCCATTCTAGTTCTTTCTTATTTGAGATAAGAGCTAAAACATTATCTTGCGAAAGGTTTTAAGAGAAGAAACCATTTACAAAATTGTACTTAGTCAAAAGTGGGCCTATCTCTCCTTGGATGCTCAATTTATTATTTTTTGGTTTTCCATTTGTTTACCCTCAAATTTTCCCTTGATCAATAGTGATACACACATATACTAAAGCATTGTAATGATTAAAACCATTATAATCTCCTCTTTAAAACATCTCATCTCCTATATTTTTATCAATTTGAGAAGTTAATTGAGTCCCAAAGTGGATCCGACTAAAAAATATTACATCTCAAACACCAAAATCTTTAAATGGATCCATTCAAAAACTTCCATTGATTAGATTCAAACCAAATTACTGGTGCATCATTTAGAACTCATTTACACTCTATTGCAAACTATAATTTTCTACAAGGAAGACCTCCAAGATAACCTTAAAAAATAACTGAAACAGAAAACTAGGCCCTAAAAAATTGCATTCATGTTATCTGGTTGACATACATTTACCACAAAAATTCTTATCTCTTGATGACATCTAGGTCAAAAGATATTGATTGTCAAATTTTCTCACTTGAAATTGTCTTGCAAACAACCATTTCAAATGAACATGCAGGGGCACAAAATATGGGGCATTAATTTATTGTCATGTGTAGAGTATAAATCTATGATTTGGGCTCCTGATAAATAACTAGGCAAATTTGGTAGGTGTTCAAAATTGGGTACTTGGAATTGCAAAACTAGGAACACTAGCATAAAAATGACTTTTGTAAATAGGATGAACTTGGGAAAGTGTGTAGATGGATTCATAAAGACTTGAAAATTGGCACATTTGAAGTATGAAAAAATTAGAACACAATGGTGCAATTCATTTTTCTCAATCTATCATGGTTTAAGAGTTATAACATCCTAAATAGAGCTACTAATCAATCTACACTTTTAGATACCAGTGAAACTTTAGAAATTATATTTGGAATTGCATTTGAAAACTAGTTGAATGGATTTATCATAGACTCAAATATTGAATATGGAAAGCTTTTGATCCCAAGAATGCAATGTAAAAATAATATTTTCATTTTGGTCAACTATGTCAAAGTTATAACTAGTCAAACAAGGCTTCCTAGAATTTTGAGCAATATGCATTAGCATGACAACAATAAACAACCAACTTTGAGGGATTCAAAACCTAAACAAAACATATTGAAATGAATTGAGATCTAAAATATAGTTTTTTTAATATGCATATTAAACATTTCCAAAGTGGTGAGTAATGAAACTTAACTAGGTGCATGCTTGGATATTCAAATTTTGGGAATTAATCATTTTAGATTTAGTTCAGATCTACTCTGTGGCTAGGGGGTTTTATTGTGAAATTTTCTAATGATGAGGATAGGTATTCTATCCTATGTTGTGGGTTCTCTTGGGAGGAATGGTTCTCCCTAATGGCCAAACCTTGGTATCTATATTATGACCCAACTAAGGAGTCCTTTGATAAGATTCCTCTTTGGGTTTGATTGTCAAATCTTCCCCTTCATCTATGGTAGGACTTAGTCTTGGTGACTATGGGGGATGGCCCTAGGGATTTCTTAATGGTTGATTTGGTTTCACCCAATGTCTTCAGGACAATGTATGCTCACATCCTTATGGAAATGGACATCTCTAAAGGGCTCCCTACCATGATAAGGTTGCCTTCTCCAGGTGGTTCATGTATCCAACTTCTTGATTATGAAGGTATTCCCTTCAGATGTAGGAAGTGTCTTAATACTGATCATCTTTTTTCTTTTTGCACTTCTAATAAGGTTAGATTGAAAAAATTACCTTCTTGGTAGTTGGGGGTTTCAAATGATCATTATATAGTTTAGAAAGTTGCCTCAGTTGTGGAGGGGCTAAATAGTCCTTTGCATAATGATCCCACTCTGAATGAGGATTCTGTTGATAGCTTAGACATTGTACATGGTGTCCCTTCTATGATTCTATCTCAAAGTTTTGTTGTTCTATCTCTTGCTAACTTTGTGGTTCTTGAATCTTTGCTAGTTTTGAGTCAAAATTGTGTTTTTGTCCCTTCTACTATTGTTTTTGTCTAGAGCACTACTTCTAGCTCTTTGGCTGGGGGGTTTCTGGGGGTTAGTAGGGATTGGAAAAAAGTGGTAGGGAAGGTGGAGGATGGTTGGATTGCAATTTTTTTTTAAAAAGGGGAAGTCCTCCAATCTCTCATTTGATATGGCCTTATGCTCTCAAAAGAAAGGACCAAAATGTAAATCTTGATGGTCTATTTGTGACTTGGGTTTTTTTCCCTCTTATTGGGAACATTAGTGTGTCCCTCTATTTTGTCAGGTGCTTTTCCACAATTGTTTAAAATTCTCATGTTATATCTTTCTTGTCCCATTTTATATGTTTTGGGTCCTTTTAAAACCTATTTTTACTTAATCAAAACTTAACTAGGTGCAAGATATTCAATTGCAAACTAGGCTTCCTGTCATTATTTGATACATAAGCAAAAATGTAGATTTGAACAATGCTCAAGATGAAACTTAATAGAATGATTCAAAATGACAACTTATCATCATAGGATACATGCATATACTAAATGAATGGTGTTAAAAACATGAAACACATCATGGGCTTCAAAATGACAGTAGGGTAGACATGCATGAAAAGTTCTTATAAGGGCTTAATTAGGCTTATTTTCATAATAATACTCATAATCAATGATTCAATTTTGAGTCCCAATACTTATTATGATAAGAAAGGCCTTGGATATCTTATTGGAGAAAAATTAGGCAAGAAAATTGAAGTTAGGAAAGAACCAAATCTATTTGTTGAGATTCCTAAGCCTAAAGAAACTTATTAGAGTAGGATAGAAGCAAGCATATCCATAGAAGTAACTAAATAAATTAAGCAAGTTGTCTTGTTTGAGAAACATGAAAAACCTAAGGAAATAGAGAAAATTAATCCATTTAAAAGACATGATGGACCTAAGAAAACATAATAGTTACCTAAGGATTTTAGACATGTTTTTAGAGGTAGATGTTTTATATGCAATGAAGTTCATCATATGAAGAGATATTGCATAAGTAAACCCTTTAAACCTATCACTAATTTCTATTGTTATAATTATCATGGTTATGGTCATAAAGTATTAGATTGTGAGAAACCTAAGTTTTATAGTAGTAATGGAAATAGTAGAATGTTTATGCACACTAACCATATAGGTAATGAAAGAGGGAGATCGCATAGTAGATCTAATCATGGTGGAACACCTAACGAAGAAAGGAACCCGATTGTATGTTAAAATGTAACAACCCTTGACATATTGCAAGGAATTGAAAAGTACCTAATAGTCATAATGGAACCATTCAAAGAATGAATGCACCTCTATGTCAATTATGCAATAACTTTGGACATACAACAAGATTTTTCAGAATGGATAGAAGAAGTTTCAACAAGAATCCTAATTACATGAGGAATAATAATAGAAACAATACTGATAGTTATAATAGTCAGGTGGAAGCACTAAAAGAGCATGTTGATGAATTCAAGGAAGCATTTATTAAATTTAATAATCTTGAAAGTTCTTATATAGTTTTAGAAGAGTAGTATTTTCATGCACCTGATGGAAGATTAAAGTCAACAATTATTTGTGACTCGTTCTATTTGAATTAAGCATTTTCAGTAGAAGTAAAGTTTTAGTTGATCATAACTAATGTTAGAAAGAGAATTAGAAGTTATGGAAACAATAAAAGGGAGGAGACATAATGAGAAGCCATGGTTAAGTGCACAAGAATTTTTGTGATTGCAGTAAGTCATAAAGAAGAAATCAAGCTTACTGGTAATCATAAATAAATTGTTAAGATAAAGTAGATACAAATTTAATGTGAAGTTAAAAATGAAATGATTTAAGGATTATGAAAAATATTTTTATTATCATTTGTTCATGTAAAGAGTTTGAAGTATTTGTGAGTGTTTGACAATAAATTTAGAGCAAATTGAAACATCTGAAAGTGTGAAGTTCCAAAAGCCCTAATACACAATAGCTAAAGTATTCTACAAAGCTTTCAGTTGAAATTTTTAGTATAGAAAATTAGTATTATGGAAATCAAGTCTGTATATGAAGTAAGTGAGAGACCAAGAAATAAGTTTAAGAAGCACCTATTTGTTTCTCTTATTGATGATACTTTGGGAGCATTTTCTCAAATTTTGCCTAATGTACTTCACGTAGAAGATGTGAGAAGCTACATTCACTATAAGTTTGAGAGTATTAGAGATGAAGATATTCATAAGGACTTAGGTATTATGTGTAATAGAAACCTAACCATAAAACTTGATTATGCCTACTTGAATGAGTTGAATCTAATCAAGTATATGTTTTATATGCAATTGAATAATCATGAATGAAGTAGGATCATTCTGAGGAGAGTACATGAAGAGATGTTTTGGGTAGGTGATATACCTATTGTTATTGATAATGACCTAATTCATAAGGTCACTAGACTAAGAAATAAAGGTTAAAATCCAATTAATGATAGAAACATTAGGCAAATTGTTGAAACAAACTTGGAGACAATGTTTGATGGAAGAAATATAAAGGTTGGCCTAATTGAGAACACTAGAACTAGATTTTTGAGCAAGATTATTGGATATAAGCTCAATCATAGTTCAAGGTTAATTTATGTGCCAACATGATCTTTACATGTAGCATATGTGTTGGTTGTTTAAAAGACAAAAGTAAATATGTTAGAGATTGTCAAAGTGCAATTGTTGGATAACATTGCTAAGTTGAAGAAATCTAAGAATGAAGTTTTTAGATTTGAATATTTATTGAAAAGTACATGGATGAAATATATTTCATGGTAAGAATTGATACAACTTATATGGAGGTAGCAAGACCAAAAGTTAAATTCATAGAACCTATAAGTTGTGAAATGTATGAATAACTCATTGAAGGTTATGCAAAGATAATATTCAAATCAGAGAGATATATTAAATCTCCTAGATGGTGGACATATGATGAAAATATGGAGGAAGTTCACTTTAAATTTCATGGCAAAGAAATCAATAAGAATGTGGGGAAAATGATAGAAACTATTCTTAATGAATTAGGAATGACAAGAAAAGAATTTGATGAGATCAACAGTATACATTTAGCAATGAAAGCCAATAGGAAATCATAAGTATTGGCACCTACTCTTGTTTCCATTGAAACACCTCTAGAGAGACTAACAATAGTAGGATCTACTTCACATATACATATATCTCCCTATGCAGTAGTTGTGCAAGTACAAATAGTCAATAAGAAACTTGGATAGTAGGAGAGGAAACCTAATGAAGATGTGGTAGTTATAATATTTGCATAGAGGAAATTAGAGATATTGGTGAAGGTAAAGAAAAAACCTAAACCATCCCCTAGAAAAAGGACCAAGAAAACCAATAATGGTCTCGGTAAGAAAAGTAAAATACTGTAGATCAATGAATCAAATGAATCTAAGGAGAAATCCATAGAATAGGTAATTGGTGAAGGAAGAACACCATCTAGTCAGAAAACTTGGAAACCTAAGGTTGAAAATTTGAATATGCAAATTTTTGAGAATGACAATTTTGTTCAATTAAATAAGTATTAAAGTTTGTATAGTAACATAGATAGAAGATAGTTAGAAAATACTATAGTAAGTAATATGGTTTGAAGGGATAAAAGGTTTGATAGCATTTAGGATAAAATTCTTCAATACTTGTACAATAGACTACTTAATAGGAAAATAAGAGTTATAGAGGAAGATATGAAGTTAAGAACAAATATGATTAATAAATTGTGTGAAGTCAACAATGATGGGAATACATAAAGTATTTTGAAATTTATTAAGCCTTCATTAAGGAATAAAAGAAGAGAAATTCTTCTTATAGGAGGTAATTATGAAAAGGTAAATAAGTAAAACTAAGAAAGCCATAGTCAGCTATATGACTTCTATGCCAAAGGCCACTAAGGAGAGTGTGCAACTAGAAACTACAAGACCAGTGTATGTTCAGGCTAGTACACCTACATATGATGAATAAGAGGTTGAGGAAACTCACCATATTAACTCACCTTCACATATAGTTATTGGTACTAAATCCATGCAAGTAGATAGTACTCAGATAACTGGAAATGCTTAAGAGAATCCTTTTACAGAATATGGCACTAGTATTGTTGGCAATATTACTACTTATTCCAACCCAAATGAAGAGGATGAAGGGGGAGAAGAGAAGAGAAGCACAAAAAACAAGAAGACAGAGGAAGAGGAAAGAAAGAAAGATCATGAATGAAGAGAATTGAAGATGAGAAAAGAAAAGATGAAGAGAAAAGAATAGAAGAGGAGAGAAAGAAAGTTGAGAAAGAGCAAATGAAAGAAGTGAAGGAGAAGAAGAGACATGAGGAAGAGAAGGAAATAATTGAACTAAAAGTAGTCACATTAGTTACAATAACCCACCCAATGGTAGCAGAAGTTACTATATTGCCAGTAGTATCTATTTAGGATGATGATTCAAAATGTCTAATGGCATCTTTAAGAAAGTTACTAAAGAAGAACAAGTTTGTGATGGATTTAGAGAAAACATTAGTTGAAGTTCTGGAGAGAATGTAAAAGATAGTGTAGATCACCATTATAGAACTAGATATTTAGAAGAAGGAAAAAGAAATGATGAGATCTTTTGATGCAGAATTCACCACTTTGGCTGATATTGCCTCAGTACAATCTCAAACTAAGCATGATGCATCATTATTTTACACAATACGCACGAATGTCAAGAATGACTTCTAGACCTTGAATATTTTCATAAAGGAGTTGAGGAAGGACTTAGATGAAGGAAATAAACTAAATGGGAAATATGCATTGCCAAACAATTACTTGTCATATTTTGATGTCTTGATCAAAGGTAGATTGAGTGAGCTTCAAACAATGAAAATCAAATTACAACAACTTGATGCAAGTATTGAAGGCATTGAGGTTGAAATGGATAGAGTTTAATGTGATGTCCCCATTTTGGCCATTAATATAAATAAATATTTTATAAAGTAATATTAAGATATTAATATTACATTACAAGTAATAATCATATTATATATGTTGTGTTATAATAGTAATATAAAAATATGAAAGAAATAATAAATAATAGAGATATATTTTAATATAGCAATACTATATTAATGAGTTATTATAATATAATATAATATAATATATCTAGTTGATATATTATTAAAATAATATATGATATAATAATTAATATAATTGTTAATATATTATATCTTATGGTATTAATTAATATAATCAAAGTTTATTAATATATAAATATAAATATATAATCAATATAATTATTATTATTAATATAATATAATTGACTTTATTAAAGGACATGTCTCTATGAAATATGATGTATATATTTTGAATGTCAATTTTGAGAAGGGATCATAAGAAATATTATCAAATTGATATAAATAAATGTGAAATTTGAAGATGCCCTAAAAATGGAACATTACAAGTGGTATCAGAGCACAATATCCTGCCAGCCTGTGAATGAAAAATAGGGATATATCAATTAATCAAGTTGATTTTCTTGATGGTTTGGATTGACCAATGTTGAGATTGATGTCACAACGAGTGATTCCTATAATGAGCTTGAATTTTGAAATTCTAGAGTCTAGAGGTTTAGATGCGATGAATTGTAAATTGGAGTGTAGACTCGCTATCAATGTGGATATGTTTAATCCATGCTTAAACTAAGATCTATGGTGCTCAAAAGGAAAATAAAGATCTACAAACTAAACAAATAAAATAGAATGAACAAGGTGAAAGGAAACATAGTCCAAACATAGACGCAAACAAGAAGCAAGATATGATAGTGTGGATCATAGAAGAATGATGATTAATATAAGAGTGATTCCTACATGTGGGGAAAAATGTTAAGGCATAGATTGTAAGCATCGAACAAAAAAAAAATCATTGGCTCAATGGGGGCGACAGATATAACAAAAAAGATAAAGCACACATCTTCCTATAGGCACAAGTAACATCAAAATCATCCATTTAGACTGAAATAAAAATCTTTGATCGATAATAATAGATGGATGGAAAGCCATGTTGGAGAACATAGAGCAATTGATGAACTTGGAAAGAAGATAATACATAAAGAAATCTCATTCCCATTTTATGCATTCGAACCATTATTAGCACCCACTATACAATGAGTGCTGATGTTAATAGTCTTCCAACTATGATAACAAAGGACAAGTATAGAGATAATGATTTGAAGGGGATGGCAATAGTGACAGATAGAAGTAACCTTTGGGCAACATTTCAACCTCATATTATGATTGAATAAAGTTTATTAGTATTCTTAGATAGTGGAGATTACCAATCTTGTAGGTGTGAAAACTCAAACTGCTATAACTGTATCACGGGATAATTAATGAAAAGAAATCCCTTTACATCATGAAGGATAGGGAGAATATCGGTGAAAGACTAGCATCCACAGACCTGCGAGAATAGATAGAGGTTAAACAATTATAATAGATCAAATATTATGTGGTAAGAGAAGAATATTATTACATAATGGATTCAAATAAAAGGAAAATATGGGAATTTCCTCAAACGGGTTTTAGCATGACTTGTATTAGGTCATATGACCTAATTGAAAATACCAAGTGCCTTTCAGATTTTAAACTCTAATGCAGTCAAAGGAAATGAAAATGAGAAAAAGATAACATTATGGAAAGGGTGATCCATTCAAGATTTCCATTAGCAGGGATAAATAATTGTTTTCAGGAATCTGTTGAAGTGACTTTAGCACGAGGATTACCCACTTTCAATGTATACTATGCATTTTTTGGTTGAGATGGGGAAAACCTAACCGCTGAGAATCATAAACACTACAATAATTCATACATCCCTTTTCTCAGCACAATATGATTGTTGTAGCAATGGATGTAGTTTACATGCAACCATATACAACTGATATTCTTGTGATAGCCCCAGGCAACACAATGGATGTGCTCATACAACTGATAAGGAGAAAGGTCTCTGCTACATTGGAACCCACATATACAAATCAAATTATGTACTTCAACAAATAACCTTACTTCAACCCATAAAGGGGTGAATCGAGAACATATGGTAACAAAAATGATTCAAGACATAAAAGAGATATAAGCTCCTTGAATAAGGAATAATAGAATATTCATGAAGCCCATATAATAATAAAGGAGATACTTGAGACACCCATGGAAAAGAAACTAATAAGGAAATGGTTTTTTAA
Source organism: Cupressus sempervirens (assembly GCA_028749045.1). Taxonomy (NCBI): domain Eukaryota; kingdom Viridiplantae; phylum Streptophyta; class Pinopsida; order Cupressales; family Cupressaceae; genus Cupressus; species Cupressus sempervirens. Next base: position 396,762,738 of record CM053793.1, read on the forward strand.
ATAATTAAATCTAAAGGTGGTCCAATCAAAACCATATTATTAATAATGTTAGATCAACATCAGATAAGGCACGTTAATGTGGAAAGTGGATATGAATAAAGGTAAGGAGGTAAGTTGTTTATTTTCTTCATATATTTTATTATGAAATAATTGTTAGTGTCTTTGTTATTATTGACACATTTTCTTATTGTGGTGAATATTGAATAGTTTAAATACTTACTATCAATAATTCTAATCAAATAATTACAAGGAAATGACATTGATTTTTAAGTTGACAATAACCAAAGAATGTTGTTAAAAGGTCATCATCTTCCAAGATAAGGTAAGGCCTATGATTGAATGGGTTGGGTGACATCACTCAGGGTACCAAATAAAGCCTATGGGTACCGAGTAAGGCCTTGGTGATGGGATATCTTAGGATACATCATACAAGGGCACTATCTTGGAGATGATGGTTGGAGAGAGATAACAATAATGAGGGAGAATGGTGAGGCCCACTGATTGAGTAACAGGGAACCCCATTATGGTTTCTCCTCCTATAATTGAGTGATAAGATTATGTATCTGATATTTCAAAGATTATGCTTTAAAAGACTTCTTATTGGAAAATAGTTGATAGAATCACCTTAGGATCATGATTCTCCAAGTCGAGATAAGGCTTGCAGTGGAATGGATTGGGGGACATCACATGAGGTACTAGATAAAGCCTATGTGTACCAAGTAAGGCCTTAGTGATGGAACATCTCAAGGTACATCATACAAAGGTGCCTTCTTGGAAATGATGATTGGAGGAAGGTAATGATAATGAGGGAGAATGGTGAGGCCCACTGGTTGGGTAACGGGGCACCCTATTATGGTTCCTCCTCCCATATTTAGAAAATGATGAGTTAATAAATGGATTGAGACTATAAACACCCTATCAAGGGATTGATTTATATATAATGTGTACTAATGATTTTTTTAGTTGCATGTTCACAATTAAGGAAATGCATAATGTGTGTCTTCTGTGTTTGCATCGTGTTTTCTTTGTGTCTTCATCTGTCTACATTGTGTCTACTTTGTTTTTTCATGATCTGTCTACATCGTGTATGCTTTGTGTTTTCATTCATAAATCTTTTTGGTCTTTTTGAATGCAAATATGTTTTATGTCTATGTCAAAGCTTGCGTATGAATGATTTTGCTTGAGGACAAGAAAATTTGAGAGGGGAGAACTGTGATGTCCCCATTTTGGCCATTAATATAACTAAATATTTTATAAAGTAATATTAAGATATTAATATTACATTACAAGTAATAATCATATTATATATGTTGTGTTATAATAGTAATATAAAAATACAAATGATATAATAAATAATAGAGATATATTTTAATATAGCAATACTATATTAATGAGGTATTATAATATAATATAATATATCTAGTTGATATATTATTAAAATAATAAATGATATAATAATTAATATAATTGTTTTTTTTTTTTTTTTCTTAAAGAGGGGTAAATGCTTTGACCTGGAGATATGAACTAGTGAGGCCACAAATGGGGGACCTCATCCCCATTAGATTTGAACCTTGATGGCAAGGATGACAACTCAACAACTTAACCATCACGACATGCCACTATTGGCAATATAATTGTTAATATAGTATATCTTATGATATTAATTAATATAATCAAAGTTTATTAATATATAAATATAAATATATAATCAATATAATTATTATTATTAATATAATATAATTGACTTTATTGAAAGGACATGTCTCTATGAAATATGATGTATATATATCGAATGTCAATTTTGAGAAGGGATCATAAGAAATATTATCAAATCGATATAAATAAATGTTAAATCTAAAGATGCCCCAAAAATAGGACATTACATTTACAATGCTATCAGAGGTATTGAATTTGAAAAAGAGAAAGTAATAAGAGATTCTTTGTCCTTAGAGAATATTTTTCTCCTAAATTTATCCTTTGAAGAGGCAATTAGAGGAGTGTCATGTAGCTAAGGCATCCTATGACAAATTTTCCTATACTGACTTGATAATAGTTGAAGTTGCATCTTATGCACTTTCTACACTTATTAGTTTATCTGATATAGTTAAAGAGAATAGGAAGAAGGATCTTGATAAGATGAAATTTTCTTTTTCAGACTATATATCAAGAATTTCAAGTTGATCAAAGGAAGGTAACATAGTTTTTGTCTTATTTTTTTGACACCTTTATCAATGATGTCAAAGGAGGAGAAGAATGTAAAGGAAAATTGTATAGAATATGCATATACATGTAAGGGGGGCTTAGCTATGTATATAGAAAATTATTGTAAAGGATTGATAAGGAATGTAATGTCCCATCAAAACTTGAATAAATTTTTGAAGTTTTGAAGCCTAATTTTGAGTAGTTACTTTTTGTATCTATTATTGTTTTGTATGACATCATTTTTGGACTTAGCTAATTTTCCTAAATGTTTCCATCAATTCAAAAGGGGGATATTTTTGGAAATATGGATAAGTAGATGTATAAGTGTTTTCATTTATGGAAACATACATATTTTGGTATTTCATTATAAAATCAATATTAGGAATTTGTCTAGTTATTGGACAATTTTGCAGAAGTACAGAGAGAAATTTGACAAGTAAAAATGCTAGATTTTGAGTTATCTTATGCATAATTAAGTAATGATAGAAGATAGTGTCATGATAACATATGTTAGTGTATAGATAACATGATGATAGTTATAGAGAAATTACCTATGCAAGTAATTATCAAAACAAAATAGAGCACAACAATAAAACTAGTTGTATAACTAAAGGAAACATTTTTTTAATAAAATAATTACTTATCTATGATGGGTCAATGTCCTAAATTTTAATCCCAAAGTTATTCTATAATTGTCCAAGAATATGGAATCTTTATGGCTTACTAATCAAGAGTTTTCATAGTTTGCAAGGTATAAGTAAAGATCATATCTTCCATAGCTAAGATGTGTAGAAGTTATTGAAAGCCAACTTCACAACTTGCCAAGATCACCTGCATGCAAATAACCTACTAAAGAGAAACCAAAGAAGGAAAGGTAGGGCTTGGAGAATCTCAATAGAGTGAGAGAAATTATATTGCAACAATGAAAAATGAAATTTTTGTATAATATAATATGTAAATACACTAGGAGAGCCTATTTATAAAGGCCTTTAGGAAGCTTCTAGAAGAAGATAGAAAGAGCTAGGAGATAAGAATGAAAACTAAGCATACATCCAAAAAAGGTGGATTACCCTCCAAGTAGATGAGAGGATAAGTATGACAAGGTGTTGAAAACATGTACACAAACTTTTGTATTGTCAACAAGTCAATGCATAAAGGTATGCTAACTCATAGGTATGAAACTAATAAATAATGCATTTATTTTAAGAAAACTTAAGTAAAGCATAAATAATAATTATTCTTTAACCACCCCCTGCTTAAGTGCAACTTAGGGGAATGTGCATAAGCTTACTAAAGCTAAGATGTAATTTAGAATGGGTCCTGACAACTAGGCCATGTTAAGTACCCATGTATAAATGCAAAGAAATGCAACCTATGAAAATGGGGAAAGAGGGAATCTCATGGGAAAAACCCTCCCCCAAAAAGAGTAAGTATAGACATGCTAATAAAACATGAAGGAAGGAAGGAAGGCCTCAACAAGAACCCCCAAGGACAACTTCCACCAGAAATGGCTCAAGAGAGACTCTCTAAATCATAAGTACAACTAGCCCCTAATGAGATAGAGAAGAGACACCAAAGCCCCCCCACAAATGATAAAGATATCCCTTAAATACCAAAGAAAATAACTATAGAAAGCACAAAAACTGAGAAAAGAACCTAGATTCCAAATGTAGAGAAGGAGGAAATAGAAGCCTCTACTTCAATGCTAAAAATGGAAGCTCAAATGAAATTAGAATGAAATGAAACTAGCTTCATTATCTCCACCTTGGAACTATCTTTTCAATGCTTCTTTTAAATCAAAAAAAGACCTATATATGCTCAAGTTATGTCAAAAAAACCAACTGCTGCTCCAAAAGACAAGCTTACTAGAAAATTATAGATGTGGCAAAAAATTTGACAATTGTACAACTGTCAACTACCCATCACCAAAAAATATCTAGCTACCAACAAATGAGGTCAACTTTTGTGGAGTGATTTAGAAGTCAAATGCAGGAGTTGAAGTTGAATACACGAGCTGGAGCCAAATGCAGGAGCTGACACTAGACATAGAAGTTGTACATGAGAGCCAAAGCTAGATATAGAAGCTAGACATGGGAGCCAAACATAGAAGCCAAAGCCAATTGTAGGATCTAGATGTAGAAGCTAAAGCTGATCGTAGGAGCTAGACATAGGAGCTGGATGCAAAAGCCAAAAGTGCCTCAAAAAAATGAACTTCCTCTCGATTGAAAAAAATCACAAACAAACTAGGGTTTCTGTCTTTGAATCATGAGTTCAAAAATCCTTCAAACTAGGAAGTAGTAGGGAGGCTTTGATACCATGTAGATGTATGAAAGCCAACTTCACAACTCACCAAGACCACCTACATGCAAATAACTTGCTGAAGAGAAACTGAAGAAGGAAAGGTAGGGCTTGGAGAATATCAACAGAGTGAGAGAAATTATATTGCAACAATGTAAAATGAAATTTTTGTATAATATGATATGCAAATACACTAGGAGAGCCTATTTATAAAGGCCTCTAGGAAGCTTCTAGAATAAGCAAGAAAGAGCTAGGAGATAAGCATGACAACTAAGAATACATCCACAAAAGGGGGATTACCCTCCAAGTAGGTGAGAGGATAAGTATGACAAGGTGTTGGCAACATGTACACAAAATTCTATGTTGTCAACAAGTAAACATGTAAAGGTATGGTAGCTCCTAGGTATGAAACTAATAAATAATGCATTTATCCTAGGTAGACTTAAGTAAAGCATAAATAATAAATATTTACTCTAACAAGATGTACTCAATATGTGATACAAACTATTGTAAATGAATTTTATATGATATGTGATCTTTGTATGATTCAAGATCTAGTGTATGATCAGAGGATCCACAAAGTGTGGTAGTGAGATAGTATTGTATGCATATCTATACTTGTGAAGAAATATATTTGTATATTGCATGTTAGGATAGTGGGCTCTTCTTGCATACATTATATTTTGTTTTCCCAATTCCTAACTTGGTTGAAGCAACTCCTAATAGGGTTGAGGAATTTAAGAGGGCCTAGTCCTCTAACAAGGACTCGAGATACTATATGAATTTGATAGGCTCCTAACATGGTCAATATGCTTAACATGATTCTTTTGTTTAGTCAATCATTTTGTGGCTATCATCCCACCAAGGTTTCCCTAGTTAAAAAATAATGGTGTTATGAGTCCCTATGTATATTTTTTTTCTTTACCACTCATAGTTTTTGGTTTATGCAAGTTATAAAGTAATTAATAATATCTAGTTGTGGGAAAAAATTTATAGAATACTGATTCACACCCCCCCCCGACAACTACCTCTCAATATTATCTATTTCTAACAACATCAACTATTGTTGCAAGTGCACCTATCAAACCACAAATAAATAGTCTCATTTACATCTCACCAATCCACCAAGGAATGTGACCCATCATCAAGTAAACATGGTGTCCCAAGGTGAAACTGTTGTCACTTAGGTTTGCACCCTTGTCCAAGGCCTATGCATGAGGACAACCTAGTGAAACATAGAAACAACCTCCAAGCTATGGGACTTGAACTGTGAGGTTGAGTCTCTGGAGAAGGCCGGCTTCCTCTTACTATCAGGGTGCACCTAACTACTCTTGGAGAGGAAAAGGGAGAAGGAGAGCATGAAAGAAAATCTACTTAGTCTAATCTAAAGAGGTGATGCACCAAAATAGAGTGTTCAGACCAATCCCTACCCATATATGCACTATTGAACCAGAATGAAACTAAGGATATAGACATCTAGACTTGCTTTGATCTAATAACCACATGCAGATCAGAAAACCAAGGTGAATGACACAAGGAAAGAGGTTCACTTAGATATCATTTACAGGCCAGCAAAGATACAATCATGCAGATTACAGATTTTCACAAAGCATTGGTGAAGGCAAAGAGTTCTTGCACTTTCATACCAATGGCTAAAGGAGATAAGTGGAGAATCACAGTTCAGAGCCACAAGGGAATTTACACTGGAATTGTAGAGCAACAACAAAGAAAAGTTAGAGAAAGGTCGACCTACAAAATTTACAAAAGTTTTCTTTATAGTTTAGGCATAATTGAGATCTCTTCCAGCTGAAGTAACCTCACAGCTACCTGCCATTAAGTTTTGCAGAGGACAATCAAGGGAAAATCTGATCTAGATGCGGATCTAGACACAATGATTTGGAACAGGGGCCTGAGAAGACCAAAATGGTGCCATAACTGTGCTCTAACCCAGTAGATAGATCCACCATGATGATAGAATGTCCCTTCTACATTTATCACTCATCCTGGAGTAGCTAAGCATTGATCACAAGATCAAATTTTGTGGCAAACTTGACTTCTTCTATTTCTAGTTGATGACTCAGCAGGTCAAAAAGTCAACAAGGTCCCACGAGCCAACTGGGCCACGCGGGCCAATTACCTCCCTTCATTTTTCCACTTGGGAAGTCTTTCTGCGGTTGACCACCTTCCTTTTATTGATTGGGTGCTATGTCACTATGGGCATAATACTCAAAATTCATGATAGCGCCATAGTGCCCAGTGGCAAACTTCTATTCAACTAACCATGCCACCCTTTAAACTGTTAATGTTAACTGTGATGTCTCCAAACCTAACTGTAACATTAACCATCAGCTCCTTAACTGTTATATTTACTGTGCTTCCTCCCTAGGCCCATGAGGACACGTGTCATCAAGGTGCTATGTCGCTATGGTATACAGTGTGCAACTTTCAATGGCAAGATAGCGCTAACCATCGATCTTCTTGAAATTTGATGATCGTGAAGACTCGTCATAATATTGTGCTTATTCTTACCTGGGCCCATCATACCTGGCATCATCTTGGCAACTGCACCACACTTCAAATGACACCTGGAAATCCTTGGCACACACACATTAGCGAGACCTAGCGCCCTGATCCACATGGCAAAAGGGCGCTATGTCGCTATGGTTAAAATTCTCGCAGTTCTCCATAGCGAGATAGCGCTTGTCGTAGATCTACCTTAGATCTACAATGCTCAAACTCTTTGCAAGATTGCATACCTAGTTAATTGGATGGGCCAATCAGATCTACCTACGTACTCTGATCTGTCTGATAGTTTCCATGGAAGACAAGCCACCTGTTTTATCCAGCAACCCACAAGACAAAAATGGACCCACATGCTACATGTCACCAAGGTGCTATGTTGCTATGGTATCCACCATGCAACTTCTCATGGTGAGATAGCACCCATCGTTGATCTGAACTGATCTAATGGTGAGCACCCTTATCTAGACTTCTCAGTACATAGCCAATAAGAATCAGCCACGTGCCAACTGTCTAACGAATCCTCGCTGATATCTGATGAGGCACACCTGGGGCTCACTGGACACATGGCAGAAGGGCACTATGTCGCTAACAGTGAGAAGCTTGAATTTTTTGATAGCACCATAGCACCCACCGTGAAATTGGCAAAACTCAACATCAAAGAAACAATTGAGAAAAAGGGGACCCATCGGACACACGACAGAAGGGCGCTTTGTCGCTAACATATTCACCATGCAATTTCTCATGGCGAGATAGTGCCAACCATTGATCTATCTTAGATCTACGATGGAAGGCTTGCGAGCCAAAAAATGTATTATAAGGTTTGATCAGGTATTAAAATAATACTAACTTTGCACACTAGCTGTTGGCGGGTAAACATTTAAAATTTGAATACTGGCAAGGCATAAAAATGATAACATTTATGGCGACTCATAAGGGACACAAGCCTGCTATGTGTATGACCAGTGGCCTTATGTATCCATTGGGCTATGGAGTCAAAAATGGGTCCTGTACATATTGTGAAACCCTAACCCTGAAAAACTCTGCAACCGCAACTAGAACTAGAAACAAAACTTCCTCTGTAACCTCAAACACCTCAAAATCTACTACCTCATAGGAAGACAGTTGTGCTCGTGCACTTCTTGAAAAGCAAGAAACAAGAGAAGGAAACTAAACTACTTATACACAAGAACTCAACCTTCATAATAAGCAAGCTTTAAGATAAATCCCATTGACTAGAATGGGTAAAACTTCACCATTTGGCCTGCTCAATTGAAATGCATTGGCTTGCTTGCAATTGGCAATCAGATAGGGGCCACTCCATAATGCATCAAATTTTGAGTGTCTTCCTAGTTTTTCCCCATCTGCATCCCACTTTAGAACTAAATCTCCTTCTCTAAAGATTCTGACCCTAGCCTTCTTATCAAAATTCCTCTTCATCTACTGCTGATGTATCTCTAGGGTCTGCATAGCTTTATTTCTTTTTTCTTCTAGCTCCATCAGCTCTACCATTCTTACTTTCATAGCATCATTTTCAATTAGTCCCTTAACCCAAGAAAGTGTGTCTTTTCCACCAATCAAGGGGAACTATTGGGACACATTGTATCTGAGGATGGTCTAACCATTGATCCAGAAAGGACAAAAGCACCTGCATTGGTTATCCCATACTCTATGTTTATAAGACTTGAGAAAAACCATTCTTGGTAATGTTCTGATTTCTCACTTGATTAACCACCAACTCACTGTCTCCATATAATTTCAAGGCTTGAATTCCTCTCTTTTGGGCAAGTAGGAGACCTTGAATCAAGGATTCATATTTGGCCACATTGTTGGTGCAACTGAACTGGAGCCTAAATGAGAAGTAGTATCTTATTTGTGTAGGAGAGATCAACATAATACTAGCCCGTGATCCATTTCTATTTCTTGAGCCATCAAAGTACATACTCCATATCCCACTCATATCTCCATTAGTCCCTATAAGATTGGGGACTACATCATCCTTTTCTAAAATACAGTATGTACTAAGGCCTGTCTCAAGAGTTTTTGACATAGGCTCAAACTGATATGCATTTTCCCACTCATCCAAGAAAAAGTCAGGTATCTGTGCTAGGGAAGTGGTGGGCTCATTCACTATGTCATTTTCATCCATCTCTAGGATAGGGTAATTCATGTTGATGGGATTAGGGGTGTAAGTTTTAGTATGATGGAGGGCTTGAGGCTCTACTCTGATTGAAGCATTGGCTCCATATCTTGTTTTAAAAGACATATATGACCAATCAGAAGATATGAAACCACCTATTTGGGCAGTGAAGTCTCTTGAAAAATAGATGGCAAAATATGGCTTGACTTCATAAATAGAGATATATTGAATTATAGTACAACCAGGGCATGCATGTAGGGCCATCTCCACATTCCTAAGGATCCCTATAGTCTTGATAGTACTACCATCCAACTGTAATAAATCCCTAACAATGGGCTCATATTTCATTCTGAAAGCATCAGCAACACACCTAGGCATCACTGAACTACTGACCCCTGAATAAATAATGCAATTATGGACTAGTTTGCCTCCTATAATTAGGGAAACATAGAATGGAGGAGGTCTAACCCTTTTACTTGTTTCTTCCTCCCTTGATGGTTGTACTAGGCTTGTGGCACTTTCCATGCTAGGTGTCTGATCCTTTGGTTCAATTCTTTCTAACTCTACCTACAGGAACCTCCTTTGTATTGGTATAGTAGCAACAACATCCCACATGGAGATATTCACATTTGTCTTCTTCATTTGCTCTACCACACTAAATGGCATAGAAAATGTTTTGGTAGGAACTTTGGGAGCTGCATTTGTATGAGGTTGAGATGGAATAACCTAAGGATCACTTGTATCTTTTCTATACTAATTTTGTCTTTGCTGCTAAAAGGCACTTGATTTGTTGTTTGCTACTTGCTCATGAGATATTACATTTGAATTTGAGTCCTGATTGGGAGGAGGAGATACAACATCTTCCATAGCTCTTCTTTTGCTTCTAGTGTTATGAGCAATGGAATCCTAGTTTACATTACAATGCTCCTCCATCTGATGATTCATAAAACAGCAATCACCCTATCTTTGCATATCTGAGGTATCCTTAAATTGGTCCTCCTTGTATTCTTGCTCATGAGATTTTGTAGGTTCTTGGACTATCAAAGCCATAAAAGATTCAACCTTCTGACACATGCAATAGGCATATGAGTAATTACAGGAGGGACAAAAATATTGATCCTGAGCCATATTGCTTTGAGGGACTATGGCTCTACTTTGGTTTACATTTGAGGCTGAAGCTTGGCCACCTTGCCTATTCTAATTAAAAGAATGGTTCCAATGATTAGGATTTGGAGGCCTAACACTATTTGAAGTTTGATATTGCAATTGATGAGGCTTATTACCTTGAGCTTGTTTTCTTTCTAAAGTCACCACCTTGTTGCTTACTTTCTGCATCATAGAGAAATTATCCTCTAGCCTCTTTCCTTGGACTTCTAACTTCCTCCCTTGATCTTGCAATCTTTTATCAAGGTTCTTCTCTCTTTTGTCCATGTTTTGCATTAGAGATTGCATCATTTCTTTGATTTCATCTATCCCATTTGAAGATGTGGAAGCTTGAGGGACTGGAGTAAGAGATTGTGATGTGGAAGTTGTGGGAAGAGGAGCCATTGCTGGTTGGTGTTTTGGGATATCAAGAAAGAAGGCCATAGGAGGCCTTGGAGCTAGTTTTCCTCCTTGTATTAGGATGTTCTTTGATTTTATTGCTATATCATAAGCATTAGGCAAGGTATCTCCTCCCATAGTCAACATCATATTCCATCACAAATGGATTTTATTATGGGATAGGAGTTTAAAGGCTCTAATGACTGCAAGGGCTTGCTTCTCTACAAAGCTTTATTTATCTTCATATTCTTTAAGCCCTTCATTGCAGAAAGCTATGGGCTTCTCTTCATCCTTATCATTTTTTTGAGTCAAAATAGTAGAGATGCTTGACTTACCACCTAGGGTATAGAGGATGAAATCCTTTTCAAAATTTGGGTTCATGAGAGTAGGGGCTGAGGTTATGGCTACCTTGATCTCTTCAAAACTTTCCTTCCCTTCCTTGGTCCATGCAAACACCATACCCTTCTTGAGCATAGCTGTAAGAGGTTTCACCATGGTAGCAAGATTGGGAATAAATCTTCTTACAAAATTTATCCTACCAAGGAAACTTTGTAGCCCTTTCTTGTGTTTAGGAAGAGGGAGGGCAAGTATTGCTTTTTTCCTTTCTGGATCAATGGTCAGACCATCCTCAAATACAATGTGTCCCAATATTTTCCCTTGATTGGTGGCAAAGACACACTTGCTTGGGTTAAGGGACACCCCAAACTCTCTACATATTAGGAATACTTTTCTTAGATGATCAAAATGATCTTCTGCATTCTTAGAATACACTGTAATATCATCAAGGTAGACTAAGACAAACCTGTCAATCAATTTTTTGAAGGCCATCTCCATTGCCTTCTGAAATGTAGCACCTGCATTGGTTAGCCCAAATGGCATCTTGCAATAAGCATAGGTGCCCCATTTAGTGGTAAATGTAGTATTATATTTATCATATTCTTTAACCAGCACTTGATTATAACAAGAGAATCCATCAAGAAAAGAGAATCTCCTTGAACCACTGACCTTGGACAGAATTTTCTCCATGGATTTTCTAAACTCATCTATCATGGATTTTCTAAACTCATCTCCCCAACATTAGAAGATCCTTAACAAAGCTTTGAAAGAGATGATAGTTCCTAATAACATCGATGTTTCCAAGTTCTAGACCATAGTTGGCAACTTTTTTGTATTAAAAGATGTCACCATTTTTCCTTGAGATGTCCCTATAAATAGACTTAATCATAATGATACCTTCCTTCTTGAGGTCTTCATCCACAAAGTAAAGGTCAGACATGTCTCAATAGATGGTGAAGTAGGACTAAACATTTGAACCATAAAATTTGTCAAAGATCTTGGTTACTATGAAGAGGATGTGGATCCTTCCCATACAATCATGATAATAGCCTATGATGAAGGTGAATGTTTCTCCAAGGGTTTCATCATATTACCTATGAGAGTTGGTCTCACAACTAAGAACACATTACTTCAATTCTTAGATATTGAAATAAACTACAATATGATACTTGAAGGTCCTTGGATTCATGCCATGAAAGTTGTAGCTTCTACATATCACTAGTGTTTAAAGTTTTTCTATAATGATGTAAAGGTTACCATACCTCATGATCCAAATCCTTTCTATATTTGTGCTAGCCTAAGAGGAACCATTGTATGCCAAGTCCCAATAAACAATGAAGTGAAACCAATTCATTCTTCTAAATAAGTTGATCCTTCCAAGCTCCCTACTTCATTCAAAGGAAGCTCAAGATTGAAGACCAAGTTTTTGGTGAGTATTCTATGTCACAAGCCTTTCACATTGGGAAATTAAACCTTTCTCAGAATACATATGGTAAACCACAACTCATGTAGATTAGAATATCCAAATTCATACTATAGAAGATGCCCTCCATGACCTTTACTAGTGGAGGTGGCCTACATGAAGAGCATGTTCATGAGAATAGATCCACATGGATTGAAAAGGCTAAGTAAGGACAAGAACCTACTCAAATATCCCCCATAAATTATGGAGATAGATTCAGCATTGTGCAAAAAAAGGGATATGATGGATGTAGTAGAATTGGACCTCAAAAAAAGGCATAATTGAATCTATTATTTCACAAGGATGACCTATTAGTTTGGTTCCTCCCAGTACTAAGCTATCCTTGAGTGAAAATGTCAACACTTTAAATGATGAAAAAGTATCAATGAATACCTAGCCTAAAACCAAAGACGCCAAGGCCAACATTAATGATCCTAATAGCCCCTATGAAATTGACAATATATTTAATCTTTATGACCTATCCATGGAAGATAAACACATCATTGGAACTCCACCTAGTCCTCAAACCCATACTAAATCCTATAAAAAAATATTGTGGGATAAAAGTCCTCATGCTTCATAATATGGAGCCCATGATCTATATAAAAATGATACCCATGAATTTATCTTTGACCAAATCTTATTTGATACTAATGATGAAATTTCTTGAGTCCAACTTGAACTCATTCAATGGGGCCAACAAGGACCACCAACCTTTGATTGATTGAAAAATGATGAAGCCATAGAAGAATTCATTGAACTATGTAAATGTATACCATGAAGTGCAAAAAATAAGTCTTTTCCATTGACTTGAACATCATGGCATACCAACTCCATCTTCAAGTTGCAAAATTTTTTAAAAAATGAAAAATTTTTGACAAGAATCAGACTCTTGGTGAAAATTGAAAGGTGTCATTAGATAGTGAAAAAGAAAAAATAAAGGGTGTATCTAAGGGTAAAAACCTCTCTAAGGTGCCTAAGAATGAAATATTAGAAATACCCCCACTTGGAGAAAAGTTGGCCTTTCTTATTAAAATGATAGAAGAAATTAATCTGGGAATACCCGATAATCCTAAGAGCATACACTTTTCAGCCTCATTGTCAAAAGAAGAGAAGGATGAATTTGTCATATTATTTCTAGATAGATAGATCAATTTTTCCTAATGTTATGCAAACATGCCATGATTGGATCCTAAACTAATTCTTCATCATTTTTCAAAAAAAGTAGAAACAAAACCAATAAAGAAAAAGTTGATAAAAATCCATCCCTAAGTAGTGCTCCTCATCAAAGTAGAATTAAAGAAATTATTGAAAGCAAGATTCATAAGACCCATTGATTAAGAAATGTGGATATATAATATAGTACCTAAAAGAAAACACTCTAGGAGCATCCAAATATGTACAAGTTTCTTTGATTTCAACAAAGCATGTCCTAAAGATGACTTTCCATTACCAAATATAGATATGATCATAGATATGATAGTTAGATATTAGATATTATCACTGATGGATGGCTTCTTAGGATATAGTTAGATTATGAAAGCTCTTGAAGATCAACATAAAATAACTTTTGCATGTCCTTGCAAAACATATTGTTAGAATGTCATGTCTTTTGACCATAAAAATGTTGGGGCAACATACTAGAGAGTGATGACTACTATCTTCCACAATTATATTCACATCTTAATGGAAGATTGTATAGATGACCTACTATAAAAATATCCTAAAAGAAGATATCACTTTTCTATCTTAGACAAAATATTCAATAGAACAGAAGGCTATAAGCTCATATTGAAACCTAACTAGTATGTCTTTGGAGTTGTATCTAGAAAACTCCTATGATATATTGTTTCTCAATAAGGCATTGAGGTTTATCCTAAAAAATTAAAAGAAACACTCAAAATGCCTCCTCAAACCAATCTAAGAATATTAGGAAGCCTACAAGGGAAGCTATAGCCTATCCATATAGTCATTGCATAGCTGGCACATAAATGTCACTCCTTTTAGCATTGACTACATGGAGTATCCATTCAATGGAATAACCAATGTGATGATTCCTTTCAATAGATCAAAGACTATCTTCTAAATCCACAAGTTATAATGGATCATATTCTAGGGAAACCATTTATTATATACATATCACCTACATAAATAGAATTAGGAGCTATCTTGGCATAAAATTATGAACAAGAGAGAAAGAAAGAGCCATTTATTACATTACATTAGCAAAACTCTTGTGGGATATGAATTGAACTATTCACTCATTGAACAAGTATGCCTTATTTTTGTCTTTACAATCTACAAGCTAAGACATTACATGATACATCAAAAAACCATGCTCATCTCTAAGATAGACTAATTAAAATATCTCCCAAGTAAAGTCACTCTCATAGGGCACTTAGCAAAATGGGTTATGATCCTTAGTGAATTTGACATAGAGTGTGTGGATATAAAATAAATCAATATGCAAGTGATAGTTGATTAGTTAGCATAAGTACCTATAGAAATGATCACCCTATGTCAATAGATTTTCCAAATGAAGCTACATTTAACATGTGTAATCACCTAAAAATGGTCATCTAGACTATTAGCCTCATTTTCAACATTTTGGCTAAATTAATTTAATCATTTACCTAGACCAAATTGCTAATAATCAATTTATTTGATTATAACCTATAGTTTGACTATGCTATCCTAAGTTCATTATTTGATTAAAAGAACATGTCCCCTTTTAATTAAATAAAAGACCCCATTCTTCTAACCCACTTAAAGTGCACACATAAAGTCCTTTTTCTATTTTGCAATTAAAAGAAAAAGCTTTGTGACTTTTTTCTTATATGACAAGTCAACTTATATTCTATTGGTTGATTTGTGTGTGCACATGGATCACTCCTCTTTTCAAATTCCACCGTTGATCATCCACCATCTTCATCTTGATCTCTACCATCCATACATCTTTAAAAGGGAGAGAGCTTTCCCCCTCAATCAATCCATATTTTGAATATTGTTATGCTGCAGGTTTTCTAATAGGTTTCTTTGGAGCTTTGTGGAGAACTTCTATTTCTTGTCTACATTCTCTCATACCATAGCATTTTAGCTTAGATTCATGTTGCATGTTAGTTTAGCTTCTATTTTGCAATAATCTATCTCACATAGCTTAATATTTTGATTGTAACACTCTCATCCATGCTTAGAATAGCTGCACTTTTCATATTCATTCTAGTTTAATCTTTAGTTGCATTGCATTCTTGAGGAACTCCTTGGGACATTTGCATTCTTGCATCTTGTCTTTGGAACCTCCCATTGCATGGTTTACTAGCAAGAAGAGTATCTCTAAGGCTCATCTGAGATCCCTTGAACATGAAATATACTCTCTTGCACTCCATGGATAGGGAGCTCTAAGCCGGCATCCAAGCATTCTGAACTCATGGAATCGTTTGGATAGAATGGTTTAGAGTGGGACACTTTCGAGTGTACATTTTTGGCGCCCACCGTGGGGCTTGAATCAAGTTTCTAGCTCCATTTTCTTTCATTTCTTATCTTTGATTTTTTACAACAGCATATTGGATCTAATCAAATGCTTTTGTAGAATTATCACTTGGATTTTAAGGCCAACCCATAAGTAGATTGGTTTGAAGGCCAAAAATCTAGTTGGTTTAAAGATTTGATCATATCTTTTAAACCGCTTGGATTTTGGTTCTGAATTTTTTTTTACAGATTGGGTATGTGCTCAAAATGTCTCAATCTAATTTTCAAATAATTTTGATGTGATTTTCGGGAGTTATGAGTTTTTCTTTATTTTTCATAAAAATCCATTTCTAATCACAAATCAGCAAATTTTTCAAAAAAAATTACATTTTCAGAAAGAATTTTCAATTCTAATTGGGGTTCTTTCTTTCTTTTTGAATTTTGAGGTCTTATTAAGGATCAAAAACTTGATTTGATAAATTTGGCCTATTTTGACAAAATCGATCTCTAGAGCGCAAATGAAGAGATTTTTTTAAATTTCTTGCATTTTTGGAAAGCTCTCTAATTTTTAATAGGGGTCCCTTCTTTTCATTTTTATTTTTGGATACGAAATCATAGAAAACAAGTCTAATCTTGTTGACTAGGCCAAAATCAAAGAGTAAAAATGAGAGCATTTGTGATGAACTTGCACTTTCTTTGCATGCACTTGGTTGGAAGATAAATTGAATTTTTGAGGCAACTCACCACTTTTTATTGCAGATTTTTATGTTATTTCACACTAACTTTTGGTGCTAACAAGTTGTGATTACAGGTTGTCATCCTTATGAAAAAAAAATTGAAACATTGCATAAAAAGAACGCATGTCAAAGCTTCAAATGCACAAGGGCTACTAACAATTGTTTGCAGGGCTGCCGAAAGCATAAAAACCCAAAATTTCTTGCTTTTTTATTTTCATGTGTGGCATTGAATAATTGTTCATTTTTCATAGGCACATAAAACTTGTGATTGGAATCTTTTGGTAATAGGAGAGTATGCTCTTCACCCTTGTGGTGAATCAGAAATCTTGACTTGCCATTTGGTTTCAAAAGCAAGGGGTAACTGAATCTTCTTGGTGTGTTTGGGAGAAAATGATTGGAATAGGAGAGTATGCTCTTCACCCTTGTGGTGAACCAGAAATCTTGACTTCCAAAAGTTGATCCACTTTGTGTAGTTAGACTCCTTTAGAGGGCCTGCTCTCGGACAACCTGAGAGGAACGACCCAAGTGAGGACAAGCCGATTACCTGGCTCTTCCAACTCACTATAAACTCAAGGCTATCAAGGACACAAAACCTTGGTAGACGTAGTGTTTGTCTTCACCTAGTGTGATCACTTATGGGATTTCGACCATAGGGAGATCACTAGGCAAGAATGCTTAAGGTACTCTTGTGATCGCAAGATCGGTTACTCATCACAAGGTGAGGTGTCCCGTAATTGGGAGCAAGAGAAAAACTATGAACGGAAGCTCGATCTAAAAACCCTAAGTTAGTAACTACCCTTTTTAGCTGCTCAACTTCTTGGTGCAAGGATCGATCCTAGTGGACTACCCGGATCACCCCAAGATTTTACACTCACCATATGTGTTCCCTTGGTTATGCTTATGGCATTTCCATGACAAAGCCAATATCTTTTGTGGGCAACCACTTGGTGTGAGGCAAAGGAGCATCAAGCGTGGCCCAAGTTGTTGAGTAATGAACCATGACTTCTAGGTAGATATTGCTTGATGTGTTCTCAAATGTGCTAAACTTGTGAAAATGTTTTGAACATACACATGATGATAGTTCTAGGGGTTTCTTTTAAGACCTCATGTATGCTTGTATCATGCAAGGTTGCTTTGTCCCTTGCTTGATTGTTTGAAGACTACTCCATGTGTCACTATCTTGCTTGGAAATAAATTTCTTTTTGAACATCAAACTTGCTATGCTATCAACTATTGTGAAACTTTGTCAACCAAGTCAAAGCATCAACTCTTAACATTTTTCTTGTGTTGCTTGCTAAGGGGAGTCTCATCATTTGACTTTTATTTACTATGTCTCTAGTTTTTTAACATGCTTAAAGTGGCTCTTTGGTCTTAGTGCTCTTGGTCTTTTTTTCTTCATGGTCTATGCATGCTTGCTAGTTATCCTTTTGCTAAAATGGCTACCTTGATTTCTTGACTACACTCTTGGGTTGGAAAAGTTGTTCACTTGTCACCCTGCTTGCTCTATCTATTTGGCTACTTGGGCATCTTGCCTAGCTATTGACTTGAGTCATTCATGTCATAAGTTTCTTGGACATATTGTTTAACAAGTCACTTTAATCTCTCTCTACTATCTTGGCAAGTGAACACTCTACCTCTCTAGTTTGGACATCAAGTTATCTTGTGTCACCCTATTAGCTTCCTCTAGTCTCCTTCATGCTTGATTATCTATCTACCACTATGGAATTCAAATCTTGTGCTACCAAACCTCAACCAAATCTAGATGATCATGATATCCTCCATGTCACTAAAGAGTTTCAAGATCTATATGCACAATACAAAGAACTAGAAGAGACAAATGATCTTTCTTACCTTCATCTCTCTAAGTGCATGATAGAAATGAAGTCTAAACTTGAGAAAAGGTTAGAGGAGAAGATTGCATCATTACATGAATCTTCCGTAAGGTCTTTACATGCATGTGAGTCACCTTCTTTGAGGTCATCCTCTTCTTCTAGGTCTGCATGTTTTACTTCAAGACATCAAATGTCTTCATCTTCTAGATCTAAAGACCTTTGTAGAGAACAAGCACTTGAGCCTATGCAAAAATTTCATGATGGACCTATCTTTGACAAAGATAATGATGAAGACATGAACGCATTCTATTCACTTGAGAAAAAACAAGAAGATCCTAGACATACTTCTAATAGAACTTTTGCTCCCTTGGGGAATTCTTATGATGACATTTTGAGAACACTTCTTGGCAATAAGATCATCATGTTACCTAAGTCTAGCTCATATGGAAACCCATTCTTGGATATCTATTGTGCTTATCATCAACATAATGAGCATAGTACTTCAAATTGTATTGAGCTGAAACATAAAATCCAAGATCTTATTGATAATAGAATTATTGATACCTCTAATGACTCATGCGATGAGGATACTTTTCTTGAGCAAGATTACATTAATGAACCTATGTCTAGTAGCAGCTCTATTACATCTTCCACTTCTTCCAACACTCGTGCATCTCCCAACACTTCAAATCTTTCCAACATGCCTCCATCAAATAAAGAACCTAATGCTTTCCACATTGACTATGTGTATCCTCAAAGGATATCTCTAAAAGAAACTCAAGCTAACCTTCACTTGGTTGCAAACCTTTTACATGCTTCTAATCCTAAAAATCCTCAACCTTCATGCACTACTATGGATAATCCAAAGACTACTCCATTCACTCTTCATTCTCCCTTGTCCTTGGAAGCGGCTCCGTGTCAAGAGGACTCTCAAAAAGAAATTTCAAGAAAGATCAAGATCAAGCACCCTTTCATCTCTTTCAAGATTTTTCCCCTCCATATCCTATGTCTTCTCCACCTCCTAAGTATGATGAAGATACCACTTCCATTATCTCCCTTGAGCTTACTGAAAATTATGAGAAAAGTTCTCTTCATATGCTATCCAAGGCTACTTGTCAAGATCAAAGCATCCCCTCATGTTCTTCTTCTCCATATCCACTTCAAAAATTTTCTCAAGCTTCCAGTGCTTCTATTAAAAATTTTGTTCCTATCAAAGGTAATCATGAGTCTATTGATGGCTTTTACCATGTTGCTCATTCTAAAAATCTTGATATCCCTTCCCACTATCCCTTTGCATCTTCTAAATCTATCCTTGGTCCTCATCCATCAAAGCTAAAGCCTTCAAACCTTCCATCCATATTGGGGCCTTATGTTCCTCCATCTCCTACATTCACTCCTAGCTCATTCCCTAGCTCTCCTATAATACCTCAAGATCAACAAAGACACTCATCCTTGATGACTTTTCATCCATCCATACATCTAAACCAGTCATATCATCCTTATTCATCCACAAATACCAAGTCCTTTGGAAGTGAGAATAAACATAAGAATCCATTAAAAAATGAATATCACTATGTCCCATCTAATCAACATGTGAATGCTAAGAAGGAAAATGCACAAAAGAGACTACAAAGGTCCACTATTAAGAGAGCTAAACCAAAGAAAATATGGGTTCCTAAATCCATCATTATACAAATGCACTCTCAAGCACCCAAAGAACAAGAAAAATCTAAAGCTATGTGGATTCCCAAGTCTCTTTTAAAAGACTTGAATATTGAAAATACTTCAAAGTTGACATTCAAGCTTCCAAAGGCTTCCATTCTATCTTCTTCCAAAAATCTTTCTAAAATTATTCCAAAGCCTTTGACTCCACTTTTTTCCAAATCTTTTCTACCACCTCATACATCTAAATCTCAAGCTATTTCATCCATGATTCCTCCATTGTTCCAATACCCTTCAAGGTGTGTGTCAATGTTGATCTTGTCCAATATTTCAGCTACCCTCATGAAATCCTCTAAAGCTTACACTAACTTTCTATACATGAACTATTATCCTCCATATACTCTTCCTACTACCATTTCTCTTTCATCACCCTATCAACATCTTTGAGCATACCTTTCTATGGTCTTGGCTTATCATGACTTATCTTTTCTATAGGAGCATTATCTACATTCAAACAGCTTCAGCTCTTTCTAAAAATTCAAAAAAAAAAAGAAGAAAAAATAGAAAAAATGAAAAAAATGAAAATGTGCCTTAGTGAAAACCACTTCTTGTGGCACCTTGGTAGAAAAAGTAAAGAGAAATAAATTTATCCTATGGTGAAAACTACTTCTTGTGGCACCTTAGATAAGTACCATGATGAAAACTTGGCAAACAGGCATCATGCATAATTCTTCCATCATCCATCTATCCCCTCTTCTCTCTTTGATCTTGAAAATGTTGAGTTATCTTTGCATATTGGCTATCTTATCCATGAGATTCTCTATTTGTGCTTTCTCATTCCCTCATAGCCTCCATCTTGAGCTTTATTTTTATTGCTCTATCCCATTGCTATACTATCTAGTTGACCCCTTGGTCTTGATCATAATAAATGAAACATGGTTCTCATAGGTCTCTTGACATGTCTACTCTTTTGGACTACACACTTCATGCTATCTCACTTGTTGGCTTCATTGCTTATCCTACATGCTATCTTTCTCATTACTTCCATTGCTTATCCAAAATATGCTTCATATGACTATTTCACCTCTTTCCCTAGATTGGGTACTCTTGAGGAGTCAGTCCTTGAGGATCACTTTCACTTGCTTCATACTCTTTTTTCATCCATCTTTTCTTATCCACTGGCTCATTGCTCCATCATATCCTATACCTTGCTAGACATTGGGAGAAAATGATGTGATCTTGCTTGAGAACTAGTGATATCTAAAACCTTCTAAAAAATTCCAAAAAAAAAATCATATATGATCCTAAAAAAAATCCTAAAAATCAGAAAATGTCTTGAAAAAATGATCATCTTAGTGAAAACCTAGCAATAGGTGCTTTGATGTATCACCAAAAAAATCAAAAATACAAAAATACAAAAAAATTGAAAAAAGTCCTGAAAAAATCTGTCAAGTGGTGAAAATCTGGAAACAGGTGCTACTTGAGACTCTTGCACCTATGTCTATCAGTCTCAATCACCTATTTTGCTACACATTTCCTAGCTTGGAATTGTTTCTTGTCCTTGTCGCAGGGGCATAGCTACTTAGCCTTTTGAGGTATTCTTGTGCATTAGGGTTTCTTTGACAACTCACAAAATAGTGTTTCTCAACACTTCCCCCACTTTGACATCAAGTGTTTTTCAACACTTTTCAGATAGTTTACCTATAGTCTTCGATGTCGCAATATTTCTCACTATCAGAATCAAGTCTTGAAGAAATGGCCAAGTGACTTACACACATGCACTTTAGCACTTAAACGACTGAGTTATGCTCATCTTTATCTACTTTGTATGTTGTCTATGATGATTTCTTTGCCATGTGTTCCCTCCCTAATAGTCTTTCAAGGATGTCATTGACTAGAAGACTAGGGGCATGGGACATATTTTCTTGATTTCTGCTTGTGGGTATACTTTTTTTTTTCTATAGTGTTGTAAGCATTTATGCTGGTCCTATTCAACACGTTGACTTACAAATGTATCATCCTTGACTATTTTGCAAGACCGCAGTCAGGGTTTATCCTGGCGCTTATGCCTTGATATAGGTGTAATCTTGCTAAATTAAACTTAGGAAATCTAATCGCGTAGTTATCTTGACTTACATGTCTCTGATGCTTAGATTGGATTTCCACATACCTATCTAATATTGATCATATTCATATCCTCATAGTTATACTAGTGATGGTTGTATGATCCCATGATGTCCCTAATAAATGCTCAATGATGAAATTAAGAGTAAATGTTATGCACTTCTTGGTGGTAAACCACTTTTCATATTAGCTTGCATTTTAGGTTCATTTTCTAGCTTAGTCTTGCATTCTTGTATATGGGGAGAGCTCTCTCTTTATCTTTTCATAGACATATCAACTAACTCCTTTCATATATTTCTTTACTTTCTTCTTGTTCATGTCCTTTACCTTCTTAATCTTTCACTTCATCTCTTTTCTATCTTATAATCACATTATATAAAGTTTTGACCTCTTAAATAATTTCAACGTCCTAGATTCATTTTCGAGATCGAAATCCAAATTCAAGTTCATCTTGATGGTCAAAATTGTCTTTTGAAATTCTACTTTCTTCTGAGCAGTTAGCTGACCTTTTGAGGTGTAATCTTTGAATCATCACTGGGGCATCTTCATTTCTTCATGTCTTCATCATTTCCATACTTCATATCTACTTCAACTCACTGTTTCATGTCTAAAATCACCTTTCTGCTCATTTTGACCTAATTTTTATGCTATATCCTTCAAGGTCAACTCTAGTCAAACTGGGGCATTTTATCAAATTTTTTTATAGTCATTCTTGGGTTCTAATCATCTATCTGTCATCTTGGACATTTCTATATTCTATTTTTCTCATGTCTAGCTAGTTTTTGCATCCCCTTACCTCATTTCAATTTCAATCCCGAGGGGGTAGAAATACTCTATTGCTGATTGTTACGGCTATCTATTTCTTAGGAGCATTTTTTTGACCTTATCACTTGCTCTCAATCTATTCACTTTGCTAGATGTTAGAATTCTTTTCGGATCCTAACACCATCTTCCTAATGTTTAGTACTACCGCTATCAAGCTGTGCATTCAGGACTTGCTATCTATTTCTGCATTTTGTTCTTTGAAATCAAATATCTATATCTATCACGGCCTACTTGGCTTTCTATTTTCTTTGACATAATGTGTTCCCAAATCGATCATCATATCTAATGAATGTAAACTTAACTTTGATGGCTTGCACACAAGAAATAGTTTAGGAGCTAGCATTATGTTTATAACACCTCAAGGGGATGTAATCCCTAAGTCATACTAGATGGCATTTAACTATACAAAAAAAAAAAAAAAATATGAAGCATGATAAGAGAATTGAAGCTATCCATCCAATGGAATATACAACATCTTAAATTATATGGTGATTCCTAGTTAGTCATTTGACAAGTTAATGATGACTATAAGATCAAAGTTGATAAGTTAATACCTCACAAATAGATGGCATATTTTCTAAAATCTAAATTTATCAAAAATTATTTTTGTAAGCATACATAATTAGATAGATGATGCTATGGCCACTATTTCTTCTATGATTGATATGCCACAAAATGTTGAACATTGTCAGTTTCTAGTAGAATAACTCTTTATTCTGGTATTTGAGCTCCCTCAATCTAAGTTTGTGTGTCAAATTAATGGTCCCAATTCCCCTTGGTATCCAGATATTTATGACTACCTACATTCCCAAATCCTACCTCTTGACTTATCCAAGAATAAACATTGAGCCTTTATTTATTAGGTCGCTAGATACATCATCATCAATGATACCCTTTACAAGAGATCCTTTGACCAAATCTTTCTTAGATGCCTTGATTTGCAAGAAGCTTAAACTTCCTTACACAAGTGTCTAATCAATATAACACCTTTTTATTTGCAAGATTGGACATCCCTTACTACCAAAGTACTATGCTGATTTTCATTAAATGTCAATTTGGGAGCGTGAACTTGGGATGATGTCTGCAAAGTATATGCTCTAGTTTTTGCTAAAGGTCACTACTACCTTGAATTCAATAACCATTAAGGAAATATAGCTTATCTAAAGGAAAGAAAACTATCAAATACTTGGAAGGAAATTCTAATTATTTAACCATACGTCTATGCACCTACTACTACAGGAAGAGTGACTAGTTCTATTTCCAGTGGTTGTAGGAAAAGCAGTTCTAATCTTAACATAGAAAACTAATTCTAACTCCTTACTAAAGTAAACTCCACCTTTTGTGTGGGCCCCCATGGAAGAATGAAGGAAATATAAGCTCAGATAAAAGTGTAGAAACTCGGCAAAGGCATGTATTCATTCAAATATGCAATATTACAATAACTCAGGAAAAACAACAAGATGTCTCTCAAATCTATCTGTCTACTCACTACTTAACCTCATAGATACAAATGAGGTCTTATTTAAAAGGAAGGAAGAACAAAAAACTCCTAAAACTACGACTTCCTCATGAAGGAAAGTCAGTTACAACTTAAGAATAGAAACATGCAATTTATAAAGACATTAATTATCCCTTAAATTTCCCACAAATATAGATCATAGCAAATGCTAGATCTGCTCTTTTGTCTGACTTTAAATAGCTTCCAAGAATCCAAGTATTGTGTGTTGCATGTTTAACTGATTGCTTTGATGCTTGCTTCCTTACTAAGCCACTTTATCAAGTCCCACTTTGTTATTCATTAAAATAGGTTCCTTCTGACTTTGCTACCAAGTCTTCCAACTGCAATGGTGACATAACGCTTCTCTTCAATACCATCAATGCCTTAGCATTATTCCCTCGTAATTTGCTTTTGATTAACTCCTGCTCAGCTTGTATTCCTGTGATCAACATTTAATGCACATAAGACTTCTCGCAAACATTTTTTTCATTTATTAGTTTATAAAGAAAAGGCATTAATTATTCAACTAACAATTTTTTCAATCTCTTTAGCTGAAGGAAGATCTACCCATATCAAACATTCATGAAGAAAGATTTTTACCACAAAATGAACCCCTTTTTAAGTATAATTTTGATTGTCATTTTTATGCCCTATGTCCATACTTTATACATCAAAAGTTCAAAACATTTATACTAAAAGATGATAAAGTTCAATATGTTATAGACAAATGTTCACAAAAAGGGCTAATAAGACTTCTATTTCTTCATGTCATCATTTTTCCCCCCAACCTTCCTGAGGCTGGTCCCTTCAGCATCTATAGGTTTCTGATTCTCATCCATAGCCAGAGATCATTAGGAAATTTCTCCCTTGATTCATGAGCCCTGTAATTAAAATATCCATGGTTTTGTTTCAACCTTTCCCATTTCTATTCTTCAGCAATCATGTTATATTCATCAACTGAATCATACTTTCCAAGCATAGGATGCAAGAGTATTGGCGGTTGGAAATGAAGAGTTACCCAATAATTTTTCTGACTTCTACCTAACATCATATACCTGGGCATCCTGCTGATGGCCAACTCCAGATTTTTGGGAGAGTGCAACTCCCTTGTTTTTAGATCTTTTGGCAATCAGATCCATCTTTGAAGGGAGGCATGTATAGCATCAGGGGCATTTGCAGAATAATGTTGCTCCCAATCCAGAAATGACTATTCACGGATAGGGTGAATTTTGGTAGCAACACTTTGATTATTGTTAATAGAAAGCCAATCGAAGAATACTCTATGAGTGTTTTGTACCTTTGGCCGAATGTATAATGGTTCAAACATTTCCTTTTCCCTATAAGGAGTAGCTTGGTTCTCTTGACTAATCTCATTCTACATCCATGACATAACAGCCCTAAACTGTACAGCTCCCACATATAACAATGAATTCCTATCTTTATCATCTAGAACAACAAGATTATGAATATATAACTCACAGAGGAGATTTTTTAGAGTTATTAGAACTGATTTGAATGCTACATAGAATTCTTAGGGAGTGTGTAAGGAATGGTTCAACCCCCGAGTAATTTGAGACAATTGAAAATTAATCATTTGCTCCTTTAGGAACAGCGTGTAAATTGGAGATGGGGACCTACAATTTAAAAGCTCTAGAATGAGCTCTATAATCTTCATGACACATTTTTGCAGGACCATAATTTCACTATCCTTCTCTTCAATTTTTTGTGCTTGTTCCCTAATAGTTTTGAGCAATTGCTTCCTTTCTAGGTCCCAGTTTGATTTTTCCCATTGAGATTATTGGTACAAACTAAAGTTGGCTATTAATGGAGTAGAAATGTTTGGTGGTGTATGATGATGGACAATGGGTTTATAACCTTCAAGATAGTGCTCAGGATGATGGTAGTTAGTAGTGTTGTCATCCTGAGAATGCTGACATTCAATAAAGCTTTTATTTAGATAAGCAATAGTGTTATCAACTTTTCTGAAGGGGCAACAGCTATAAGATGGGGTACAATAGTCATTTTAACTTGAAATGTTTGAACAATTTCCTGAACCATTTCTTGTGCAATACATGGATATTCCTGTGGTGGTAGATTATTAGTTTCCTCCGTTGGCTATTCAAACCCAAATACTATTTTCTCTAAGGACTCTATGTCAATATCAAAATTAA
Organism: Cupressus sempervirens; assembly: GCA_028749045.1. Classification (NCBI taxonomy): domain Eukaryota; kingdom Viridiplantae; phylum Streptophyta; class Pinopsida; order Cupressales; family Cupressaceae; genus Cupressus; species Cupressus sempervirens. Next base: position 396,789,555 of record CM053793.1, read on the forward strand.
TAGGGCTATTTGGCTTTGTGGGAATTTCCTCAAGATCATTTTCATGTTCAGGAGTAGGTGTTGTGTGCTCTAGTGATTGTGCAGGTGTAGGTACTGGAGTTTCAACATCAAAAAGTGGTATAGAAGGCTCAACAAGTGGCACAAAAGGTTCAGTTCTCAAATTTACCCTAGACATTTTGGTGACTCGTCATGGAGTAGAACTTGGGGTAGAAATTGGTTTCTTGCCCTTATCAACAGATTTCCCTTTATTCAAGTTAAGTGCAAGTTCTTGTGATACTGGAGATACTTCTTCTGAACCTTCCTCTGTAGCAACTGTGTGTGATTTTCTCTTTCTAGAAGTTGAGGCTTCTACGGCCAAAATTTTCCTTTTTGCATTTTTAGGTACAGAAGCAGAAGCTGAACCTTCTTGAGCCATTCTATATACTACTTTCCTGTCTCCTACAATAGTTTTCTCTCTTGTCCCCACTCCTTGCCCTTTAGGTCCACCCCTTTTAGGTCCCTCTGTCCTTAGTTTTACAAAATCATCCCATGTTCTCAAGTGCTGCCTAGTCAACTCCTTTTCAATTATAGCCCTAATCAAGCAATGGTGAGATACCGACTGGGTTTTTCCTTATTGTACATAGGTAGCTTGCCTTTTGATAATATTATAAATGAAACTCAGAAGATTTATAGGAAAATCACCATGCTGCAAACCAATCAAAATTTTGAAATGAACAACATGCAAATAGGAAAACCTTCTTTCATAAGTAAAATATCTTATGATAAATTTAGTAGGGTGGATGAATTGCAGAGGGAGAGATAATTGTAATGTACCTTGCTTTTTGTTTTCCTCCAACCAAGGATCTCCAAGTACTAAGAATTGCTCTTTTTCTTATCATGCATCTATGTCTTCTATCCAACGTTCTCCATTTGTGGACAAACCAAAAAATTTTGCCACTTCTTCAGTGAATTCTATCTGAATTCCCTTAACAGTTGCATATCCATCCCTCAATGTATTATGATACTGGAGTGCAATTTCCTGATCAAACTGCTTCAAACTGAGATAGTAAGCTAGCCAACCTCATTTTTGAAACAAACTACATATTTTTGGGTCTGCCAATAAGACTCTATGGTTTGCTAGTTCATGTCACTAAGGTTCTCCAACCATATTTTTTGAAAAAAATGCTAGTACAGGAAAATTCACCGCAAGTGATTTTGAGAGTATGGGCGGTGATTGCTACAAGGGTTTCAAAAAAGGGAAATTGAAATACTTCAATACTTTCCCAACATTACATCCTTTAGTACTTCATGATGGCATTTTAATCACCAGACCATAATGAGGATAAAGATCATGCTCAAAAACATACGCCATATTAATGAGAGGTTATGTGAAATCATGATTTAATGGTTAGCCTTCTTTACATTATTTCACACATTTTGGAAGTACAAAGGAGCACCAGCTTATTACTGAAATGACCCTTCCCCATACATCCTACATGCCAACTTAAGATTTCCTTGATTTTCATTCATGATTTTGATTTTCCCACCCCCCAACCTAGCAGAGACTTGGTCCCACCAGACCGTAAAGATTGCAAATTCCAAAAATCAAAATAACATGATTTTCTAAATAAATAATAAATTAAATAAATGAAAAGGGGTTGAGTGTGACTGACCTGAGGTGCGATAGGAAGGATGGTCTGAATAGTGTCATACGAGAGAAAGTAAGATGGCATGATGATGGAAAGACAAGAAGGTGGGATGGAATGAGGTGGAAAAGGAATGAATTTTCACATGAGTGCAAAATTTTTATTATGAAGGCCTTGAAAATAAATTCAAGGGGTTGTAGGTGTTTGAGTGGAAGACTCAGATGGAGTGGCTATAGGAAGAGATGTTTCTATTGTGGTGAACTATTAAAGAAATTCTTCCTGGTTTGCTAGTTTATGATATAACTTCAAGCGATGCCCATTAACCAGGAGTTTGAATTTGATTGGATCAATTGTTGATAGTTGAACTACTCCATTGTTAAAAATTGTAATGATTTCATAGGGACCAAGCCATCAAGTTTGAAATTTTCCTTAGTGATGCTGATATCGTAAATCATACAGGAGCGCCCAATCACCAACAGAGAATTCTGTGTCTTTAATGAATTTGTCATACCATTGCTTTCTTTGACTCTAAATTAATTCTGTTATATGAAGGGCTGATTTTTGCCATTCATCCAACTCATTGAGATGCAAAATGTGATCCTATTATGCTGCAGGAAGGGTAATATCAAGTTCAAAAGCTATCCGTAGAGTTTTATGTTCAAATTCAATGGGCATAACAGCTGTTTTCCCATATAAGAGTTGAAAAGGTGTAAACCCAATAGTGGATTTCCATGTTGTTCTGTACACCCATAAGGCTTCAAGAAGTCTAGCTGCCCAATCTTTCCAATGCAAAGACACTATTTTAGTGAGAATATGTTCCATCTCTCTATTTGTCACTTCTACCTAGCCATTGGCCTATGGATGATACGGAGATGATTTGCCATACCAAATTTTATACTCCTCCATGAGTGCTACTATCAGATTAGATGTGAACTAAGGCCCTTGATCTGATTGATATTCTCTTGGAACACCAAATCTAGTAAAGATACATTTGTACAAAAACTTTGCAACATTATTGTCACGAGGATGCCTCATGGGTTTTGCTTCGGCCCACTTAGTAACATAATCAATGCAAACTAGTATGTATGTTTTCCCTTCTAATGGTGGTTCAATAGGGCCAACAAAATCAATTCCCCATTTATCAAATGGTTCTACTACTATCTATGGTTGCAGGGTTATTTCACCTATTTTAGTCAGTCGACCCATTCTTTGACATTTATCACATTTTTTTGTATACTGAGCCGCATCCTATATTCAAAATCTTTAATGCAGTCTATTTGTTAGCAAAGTGACCACCACAGGGCTAGTCATGACAAGAATGAAGAACATCATATGTTTCATCCTCTTTGAGACATGTTCGTGTTACCTAATTTGGTCTAGTATAAAACATGAATCCTGAGATCCATGAGAAATTAAAACTCTTTTCTACCAACAATCATTTTTCTTTTGTAGAGAAATGTGAGGGAGTTTGGCCAGTAGTTAGATAGTTAGCAATGTCAGCATACCAAGGGTTTTGTGTTGGCAAAAGGAATAAATGTTCATTAAGAAAGCTATCTTCTATGGCTGCAGGATCATCAGGTGTTTGAAGATGAGACAAGAAATCAGCTACAACATTTGCTTTACCTAGCTTGTCAATAATGGTGATGTCAAATTCTTGCATTAGTAACAACCATTGAGCTAATAGTCCAAAGATTTCTAGCTTGTTCATTAGATATTTGATAGTAGAGTGATCTGTATGTACAAATATTATGTATCCTGTAATGTAATGTCTGAATTTATTTAGAGCATAAATTACAACAAGCAATTCTTTCTCTATCATAGTGTAGTTATACTCGGCTCCTTGAAGAATTTTGCTGATATAGTAAATTGCATGTTCTACTAAATCTATCTTTTGGCCAAGTACTGCTCCAATGGCATGATTTGAAGCATCTATGTGTATGTGAGAAGGTAACTCCCAATTTGGTCCTCAGAGCACTGGTGCTATTGATAGGACTTCCTTAAGCTGTAGGAAAGTTTTTGTACACTCTGAATCCCATACAAATTTTGCATCTTTTCAAAGAAATTTAGATAAAGGTGCTACAATTTGACTAAAATCTTTGATAAAACACTGATAATATCTCGCATGTCCTAGAAAAATCCTAACTTGTTTCAATTTAGCTGGTACAACCAATGTATGTATGACTTTTATTTTTGCTAGATCTACTTCAATTCCTCTAGGGGAAATAAAGTGTCCCAACACCACTCCTTCTTGCATCATCATAAAGAACTTTTCACTATTTAAAGATAAATTGTAGTCTTTGCATCTTTGTAAAACCTTGTCCAAGTTTTTCTTGGCCTCTTCAAATGTTTGTCCATATGTGGTGAAGTCATCCATATATACTTCCAAACAATCTACAGATATGTAAGAAAAAATGCTAATAACAACTCTTTGGAAAGTTGCAGGTGCATTGCACAAACCAAATGGTAGGATAGCATAAGAAAATGTTCCCCATGGACATGTGAATGTGATCTTTTCTTTATCCTCTAGTGCTATCTAGATTTCATTGTAGCCACTGAACCCATCGAAGAATGAAAAGTATTTTTTTCCTACAAGATTGTCAAGAACTTGATCGAAAAAAGGCAATGGAAAATGATCCTTTTTAGTAGCCAAGTTAAGTTCTTGTAATCTATGTAGACTCACCATTTTCCCCCCTTTTTGGGAATAATAACCAATGGTGACACCCATTGGCTATCTAAAATAGGATATATGAAGCCAACATTGAGTAGCTTTTGCAATTCATTTTTGACAATATCCCTTAAGGTTGGGTTTATCCTACGCTGAGGTTGTCTCACAGGTTTACAATCTAGACTAATATAAATTCTATGGGTACAGAGTGTAGGATTTAAATCTTTCATATCTATATACTCCCAAGCAAAAGCATCCTGGTGCTTTTATAGTAGCTATAAGGTATTATGATGTTGTGCTTGAGATAATGACTTGCTTATATTTAATTCTCTTCCTGGAATCATTACTCTTTTGACTACTTTTTTAGTCATTTAAAATTTGTACAATTGGTTATGAATCTATCTCATGTGGTAGGAGAGAATGCATAGGCTATGCAAACTCAAAATAATGAGGTTTAGCAGATAAACGAAGAATGCTTTCTAAGACACACTTTTGTTTAGAAGATGTCTTAGGTTGTGTTCCATACTCATTCAGTATGATAGAAGAAATAATATCATCTTCTTCTTTAATGTTTATAAATGAGTCCCATGAGATCATCATCAATTTTTGAATAGAATCTATGTCCATATCAGAGTCATCCATATTTGGCCAAAAAATTTGATCATCCTACAGGAAAGGCTGAGTAGGAGAATACAAGGTTAAATTTTTAGTGTTCGTTCCATCTGAAATAGTCATTTTCCCTGATCGGAGTGCAATATAATCATCTATTGTTGCAAACCATGGTTGTCCTAAAATGATAGGGTATCCCCCAATACTTGTTTTTGGAGAGAGTATGACAAAATCAACTGGATACTCCCATGAATGTAATGTGATAGTGACATCTTCTAGCATACCATCAGGAATGATGGTAGAACTATCTGCTAGTTGCAATATTGTTGGCATTTTCTTGAGACCGATGATGCTTAATTTGGACACTACTTCCTTGGTCAATACATTGATGGATGCTCCTAGGTCTATTAAGACATTCTACACTTGTGCTCCTTGAATAGTGAGGGTCACTATTGGGCTTCCAAGGTCTACATACTTAGGCATTTTGCAGTTATCAAGCATAAGATCAGAAAGCTGCCCAAGGACATGGATAGTCTTTGGGTCTTTCTTTTTCCTTCTTGGATTTTTAACATAGGCCTCTCTGATGGCTTTTGAATATATAGGTACTTAATTTATTGCATCAAGCAAGGGAATTTTTACCATCATTTTCTTGAGTTTCTCAAGTAAGTCGAGTGCAACTTGATTTTTGCTTGGCAGGATTTTCTCTGTTAACCTAGTAGGAAATGGTGGTGTCTTGGCTGTAGGAGAAATAGTGGTGGTAGGTTCTTAAACTAACTCAGCATTTTTATCATCTATTTCTATTATAAAGGGTTGTTGAGGTGAGGCAAGCGTTGTTCCAGATCTTAGATGGAATAACTTTATTGTTGGGCTAAAGGTTTTGCACTATTAGGATTAGGTGCAGGTTGTGTAGGTAACTGTGGCCATTTTGGAGGGGTTGTATTAGCTACAAGAGGCATTAAGGCTTGCTATTGAGGAGGTTGAGTCAAGGCTACACTAATACATTTGGTACCAAATTGCAATGGTGGTGCCATTGCAATTTTTCTGTCTCAACCTTGTTGTTGTCGCAATTGCAATGATAGACCGTTGCTATTGTGATGATGCCAAGGTTGTGATGGAAAAACTACAATGACAGCAATTTGGTACCAAATGTATTAGTTCTAGTTGATGCTAGTGCTAATACTAATTTTGAGGTTGTTGCCAACCCTATTGAGGTTGTTGCCAACCCTGTTGAGGTTGGTGCCACCCTTGGTTAGGCTGCTGCCATCCTTGGTTAGGCTGCTACCAATTATTATAATTACCATGTTGTTGTTGCCATAGAGGACTTCCCCATCTTCATCAATTTCCTTGAACTCAGTAGGCACATGCTATGATTCCAAGCTAGCAATAGGTTTACGTCGGCAATTGCATTTTTTTTCCCTAAAATGGGGGCAATATTTTTTCAACATACTATCAACATCCTCCTTCTTCCTTCGTGCTTGCATGGTATCCAATTGTGTAGTAACATTATTAATGATGTCTTGCTTGAAATCTGACAAGAGGTTTGACAGTTCTGTCTTAGATACTCCCACCCCAGGATTTTTTTGGAGTAAGTCCCTCAAACCTAATCCTTTTTTTGTTGTTGCTCTGGAATAGTTCAAACAAATATTCTAGATTTCAGCCCACGTCTTCTATGTAATGTCACCTCTAGCCATTAAGTCTAAAGCTCCCATACTCCTATCATTCACTCATTTCAAAAAGAGATGCTTTTGGGACTCCTTGTTCAATTGATGTTGTGTGTTGCACGGTGGGTTAAACATGAACTGGGAAACATAGTTCTCCAAAGTCTCATCCTCCTTTTGTGACATTTTAAAATTTTCATCTCCTTTCAAATCATGGCCTCTACAATATTCCTTATATTTATTAAGGAACATGTTACTCATAGTTGGCCAATCTATCACAGCATTGGCACCTAAACTCATGAAGCATCTCAAAGCAGCTTCTTTGAGAGTTGATGGAGACAATTTCATCTTATGAGCATCAGTTGTGTAGTCATAACTTTGACAAAGGATGTCAAATTCAAAGAGAAAAGTTTCTGGATCTTCAGTAATAAGGCCATAGGATTTTGGTAGGGTAGTTGAAGGTATATTTTTCAGATTTTGATTACCCTGTTGAAGAGGAATTGGAAAGGGAAAGATAGGCTGAGCTGTTTCCATTTGTGGATGTCCTAGTGGTGGCTAATAAATGACTAGAGCTAATGGATTATCTTGATATTCTAGCTCAGCAAAAAGATTATTCAAATTGAAGGATTCTTCAGATGTGGTCAGTAATTGTACTTGTTTCGGTACTTCTAGAAATATATTCTTGAAAAGTTCTTCTTCTATTTCGTCTCTCTCTTCTCTTTCTTCAAGGTCAGGATAAAAAGGATCTTCTTGATTGAAGTTGGGAAGAAAACTTCCAAGATGGTCTCTTCTTCTATGCATGCAAGAATGCTAAAAATGAAACTAAATAACTCAATAGTGAATACTAGACTGACACCATCCCCAACAATGGTGCCAAAAATATGTCTAATCAATATAACACCTTTTTAGTTGCAAGATTGGACATCCCTTACTACCAAAGTACTATCCTGATTTTCATTAAATGTCAATCTAGGAGCATGAACTTGAGATGATGTTTGCAAAGTATATGCTCTAGTTTTTGCTAAAAGTCACTACTACCTTGAATGCAATGACCATTAAGGAAATCTAGCTTATCTAAAGGAAAGACAACTATCAAATACTTGGAAGGAAATTCTAATTATTTAACCATACATCTATGCACCTATTACTACGAGAATAGTGACTGGTTCTATTTCCAGTGGCTGCAAGAACATCAGTTCTAATCTTAACTTAGAAAACTAAGTCTAACTCCTACTTACTAAAGTCAACTCCACCTTCCATGTGGGACCCCATAGAAGAATGAAAGAAAGATAAGCTTAGATAAAAGTGTAGAAACTTAGCAAAGGTATGTATTCATTCAAATATGCAGTATTACAATAACTCAGGAAAAATAACAAGATTTCTCTCGACTATGTTTTTCTACTCACTATTAACCTCATAGATATAGACAAGGTGTTATTTAAAAGGAAGGAAGAACAACAAACTCCTAAAACTATGACTTCCTCATGAAGGAAAGTCAGTTACAACTTAAGAATGCAAACATGCAATTTGTAAAGACATTAATTATCTCTTAAATTCACCACAAATATAGATCATAGAAAATGCTAGATCTACTCTTTTTTCTTACTTTAAATAGCTTCTAGGAATCTAGGTATCATGTGTTGCATGTTTAACTAATTTTTTTGATGCTTGCTTCCTTACCTAGCTGCTTTGTTATTCATTAAAATAGGTTCATTTTGACTTTTCTTCCAAGTCTTCCAGCTGCAACAGTGACATAATGCTTCTCTTCAATACCATCAATGCCTTAGCATTATTCCCTTGCAGTTTGTTTTTTATTAACTCCTGCTAAGCTTGTATTCCTGCGATCAACATTTAATACATACAAGACTTCCCACAAACATTTATTTTCATTTATTCATTTATAAAGAAAAGGCATTAATTATTCAGCTAAATTTTTTTGCAATCTCTTCAGCTGAAGGAAGATCTACCCATATCAAACATTCATGAAGAAATATTTTTACCACAAAATGAACCCCTTTTTAGATATAATTCTAATTGTCATTTTTATGCCCTATGTCCTTACTTTATACATCAAAATTTCAAAACATTTATACTAAAAGATGATAAAGTTCAGTATGTTATAGACAAATATTCACAAAAAGGGCTAATAAGATTTCTATTTCTTCATGTCATCAACAAGGTACATGAAGCTATATGTGGAGGCCATTTCAATTATTTGAGTCTAGCCAAGATATCAGTAAGTGTTGAATATTATTGGGCCACCATGGAAAAGATGTTCACAATTTTGGAAAAACATGTCTTAAGTGCTAAACATATAGTAATTTGATGCATGTACCAACACAAGAACTTCAACCAAATATCTCCCCATGGCCTTTTTCATAGTAGCCATTTGATGTCATTGTAGCTATTACTCCTCCTTCCTCTAATAACCAACATTTAATTATCACAAAAACTAAATACTTTACCAAGTGGGTTGAAGCAGTCCCTTTGACTTTTACTATAGGAAAGAAGATTTAAAGGTTTATCCTAAATTATAGCATATGCTACTATGGAGTCCCTCTTTCCATTATTATTGATCATGGTAGTTCATTTCAAAACAAGGACATTGATAGAATCTATGAAAAATTCAATATCTACCATCCGCAAGATAATGTCCAAGCAGAAGCATCCAATAAAACCATTGTCAAGATCCTCCAAAAGACTATTAATGACTCTGGTCAAGAATGATAGTCACAATTAAATCTAGCTCTTTAGGCCTACAGAATAAGTGTATAAGCTCCCACCAGTGAGACACCATACTCTCTAGTCTATGGTACTAAGTGCATCCTTCTTATTGAGATTTAAATTCCATCATTAAGAGTAGCCCTTTAAGAAATTATTGATGATGAGAGCTACAAATTATCTAAACTACATAAACTTGAAATGCTAGATGAGTGGAGGAGAGCCACCTTAAAAAATGTACAAGCTTACCCAAATCAACAAAAGAGGAGCTATAAAAAAGAAAGGCTGAGGTCATCTCTTTGAGGTTGGTTATCTAGTCCCAAAGATGAACTATAAGACCCAAAAACATAGAGAAAAGCTAGGTAAATTTGAACCTAACTGAGAAGGACAATATGTAATCACTAAAATAGTTAGGTCTAGACTATATCACCTTGCAAATTAGGAGGGTGAACCACTATTTTTATCCATCAATAATATGCATCTCTATAAGTATTATACTTTATTTGGTCTAAAAGTCCTAAAAAAATATTTTTTAAATGACAAAAAATCCTTAAAAAACATATTTCAAAAAAATTGGTAAAAACTCCTAAAAAATGTCAATAAAATATAAAATTTCCTAAAACAAAGTCATGAAAAGGTGAATGCCTTAATGAAAACCTAGAAAATAGGTGTCTTGGCATGAAAATTTGATTTAATAGAAAATTTTCATCCAAAAGTAAAAACCTAGCAAATAGGCATGGTGCCATGTGTAATCAATTGCTTCTCCTCCATCTATCAGGATCCCATCTAGTCCCCCCCCCCCCCCCAATCATTTCCATGTTCACATCCCTTATATTGCAAGATATCCCACATCCTTGATCATGACAAATAAACTAGTTAATACATCTTCTTATCTTACCCAAGCTTCACCAGTTTGTACATACTTTGTCTTTAGGGTTTGTAAATTATTAGTGTCTTATCTAGAGGCATATTACCTACAGAGTGCACAAGTTTAAAATTTAACTAGGGGTATGTACCTAAGAACACATTATCCATTAGATCATATTAGATTTGATTTAACATTTGTGAACCCTTTATGATCTTGAAAAAATTGATAGAAATCATATAATGACCTAAAAATTAGCAACACAAAAACATCAAAAATCTTAAAATTCAAAAAACCACCAAAAAAATTACAATAAAGCTTATAGTTAATCACAATGGATAATCACCCTTTTCTTAAACACTTGCACATTTGTAGACTAAAAGTCAAAGCATTACACTTCAACACAAATCACACCTTGAAATATCCTCTAGGTAACATGAACCAAAAATCAAATAAAATTTTCACTACAATCCTATCAATTGAACAAAAAAGAAAACCTATGACATAACTGATATAAGAAACACTCTATAAACAAGCAATACTGAATGAGAATAGTCATTAGCTCATGCTATTTAGTAAGTGTTTTATTTTTTCTTTATTTTTCATTAGTCGTGTTCCTATGCCAATCAATAATATAAACTAATTTATGAGTTGGTCGGGATGGGTCATGGTTATCTTTCATTTGTCCACTTGTTGAATGTACCATTGAGATTCTAGGGCATGTAAATATACCTTAGGAGGGATAAGGTCATTCTTTCTTAATAAGCTAACTCCAAGGATGTTATATGATCCAAATAAGAAAGAATTTACCAATATGTTTCGTACAAGTAAAGGACTTCATTTGCAAAGTTAGTGAGGAGTGTGAGAAAGGTATAATCAATTATTATGAACTTGATATGATCTTGTGAAATGAAAGTAACAAGTGAATGTGATATTATATATGATGCAAACCATTTTTATGTGAGATATGATATACATTGATATGTGTACAATAGCTCTTGTATGAAGAATTGTTAGTCAAAATATTTGTGAAGCAAAGCAAGTATCTCAATATTGTATGTATACTTATTTCTTAAAGATCTTATTTTATAGTTTCATGTTAGGGTAGTGGGCTCTTCTTCCACACATTTGTATATGATCCACCAACTCCTAGCAGGGTTGAAGCAACTCCTAATAGGGTTGAGGCTTCTAACAAGGCCTAATCTCTTAACAGGGACTCGAGACACTATAGATGCTTCATAGACTCCTAATAGGGTCAATATCCTTAATTGAATCCTTTATATAGTGAATCATCTAGTGGATTTCATCCCCACTGGGGTTTTCCCTTGGCCAGGGTATTCCAAGTTAAAAAAAATGGTGTTATGATCTTTCTTTGTGTATGGTTGTTTATACTATTTAGCATTATTGGTTTACTTTCTTATGCATGTGGTAAAGTAATTAATAATATCCAGTTGTGGGAAAAAAGATTAATACTATTGATTCAACCCCCCTTTTAGTATTATGTATTTCTAACAATTGGTATCAAAGCTTGGTTATTCAAAAGAGGGTTAACAACTTGAATAAGATCCCTATGGATATGGAACAATTGAAGAATAATCTTGAAGAAGCACTTGAATAGATTGATCTCCTTACCAATTAAAGAGATGGTCTTAAAGATAGATACAAGGATGCAAAATCCTACATTGGTGAATTAAAGGACAAAATAGATAACCTAAAGCAAAAATAATCTAGTAAGAAAACCATTGGTCATGATATTAAAGATCTAAAGAAAGAAAATGAGATCTTAAAACATGAGTTAAAGATAGTTTAATTTAAGCTAAGTGTTAAGAAAAATGGAGGAAAGAATGACTCTAAAATTAAAGCTAAAAATGCAGATCTAAGATCCTAGTTAAGCAAGGTAACATCTGAATTGGAATCCATTAAGTTAGAGTATGTAGAATTAGAAAAATAAAACACTATTGTAAAAGGTGAGTTGGTATAAACCAAATGGAAACTTGAGAAATTATATACCAAAAGTGATAAGATTAAAGAACAAATATGTGCACAAAGACCTAGTCTTGACAAGATATGGACAACAAAAGAAAGGAATCTTATGCCTGGTGTGATGAACCTACATACACTGAAGTTGATTGCAAAAAATAAGTCCTTCAAAGCTATTTCAAAGTTTTATTGCCATAATTTTCATGGATATGGTCATTATGTAGTAGATTTTAAGAAACCTAAATTTGATAGTAATAATGCAAATAGTAGGATATACAGGAACACTAACCATGCAGGAAAAAGAAGAAGATCTCACAGTAATGAAAGTGGAGAAAGAAGACAAATTATTTTCTATAGATGCAACAATCTTGGACACATTGTAAGGAATTGTAGACCACCTAATGACTAGAAAAATGAATGGAAAATAAATGTACCTATATGTTAGTTGTGCAATAACTTTGGACACACAGTGAAGTTTTGCATAATGGATAGAAGAAACCTAAATAGGAATCAAAATTATAGAAGGAACAATAGAAGAAATAGTATGAAGGAGTAGACAAATGAATTAAAGGAATCATTTATAAAGACAAAGGAATTGGGAAGCTCTCATATAGTTATAGAAGATGTACCTAACAAGACAATGAAGTCACTTATTATTTGTGACTCCTCTTACCAAAATTAAGAATTTTTAGTGAAATAGAGTATCAATTATTGATAATTGATGTTAGAGTAAGTATCAAAGGTGGCATAGTTAATAGTATGTAGTAGACATTGAGAGAAGTCTACAAAGAATTGCACATTTCCTGATAAGATCGGGATAAGGATATGAAAGAAGAATAACCTTTCTATTGCACAAAGATAGTACACTTAACTAGTGGCAGACATGCACTTAATGTGAAGTATAGATTGCAAAAGTTTTAAAGGAAAAAAATTGATTTGCATACATCATTTTTTTGTGTGAAGTCTAAGTGCAGGATCAAAGCAAGATTTGAAGAATTAAAGAGGCTTGCAATTAAGCAAAGCCACTAGAAACAATAATATGAAAAATTAAAGTATTTTTTGAATTGTTGAATATAATCTTTTAGAAATGAAAAGCCAAGAAGTATTTAATATAAGCAATAAACCTAGATACAATTTCAAGAAACACTCATTTGTTTCTTTGCTTGATGACCCTATTGGAGCATTCTCGTAAGTTCTAGAAAATGTTCTTCACATCAAGGATATAAGAGGATATATTCATTGCAAGATTAAAAGAATAGGTGATTAAGAGATTTATAAGGAACTAGAGAAAATGTGTAGCAATGACTTGTCATTGGAACTTGAACATATGTTAAGCATATGTTCTACATGGATTTTGACAATAATGAATGGACAAGGATAATTCTAAGAAAAGTACATGATGATTTTCTATGGTTGGGAGATTCTATCATATGTATTGACAATGGCCTAATTCACAAGGTCACAAGTTTGAGCAATCAAGGATGTAATCCAGTGAACATTAAGAATGTGTGCAAGCTAGTTGGAACAAATCTCAATACATATTTTGATGGAAGAAACATGAAAGTCAACACTGAGACTCATTTGTAAGATTTTGGGATATAAGTATAATCATGGATCTAGGATAGATTCAATCACTACAAGATTTTTTCATGCAGTTTACTTGGCAATAAGAAGTGAAGAGGTTAATATGTATGATAGTATCCAAACATAGGAGGTGTATAACATATCTAGAATCAAGAAATCAAGGAGTGCAGTCTTTAGATTTGAATCCTTGCTAACTTATATATTCTTCTACGCATCTAAGAAGTTTCTTGGAATCATTAATTGGGATGGAAGTGAGTGTGTAATGCAGTTAATCACTCATGCATATAGATCAAGACCTAAAATAGTTAGAGATAATGACATTGATAGAATAATGAAGTCTTTCCAAACTGAAATGAAGCAAAGGTATAAGATACCTCCTATGATAGTAGAGAAGTATAGGGATGAACTATGTTTCATAGTTGAAATAGATTTCACATGTATGGAGGTAGTAGTTCCTTGAGTAAAGTTAATTGAACCTATGCGATATGAGATGAGGGAGGAATTAATTGAAGGGTATGCAAAAATAATCCTTCACTTAAAAGTTGATTTGGAATGTCCTAGATGGGGAACATATTCTGAGAAAATGAGAGAAGTCAAAATGAGCCAAATAGTAAAGGATTCCAAGAAAAAGTTGGATAAGGTGTGTTGGCACTCAAAATTGTAGCCCCAATTTTGCAAATTTTGAGAAAATCAAGCCCTATAAATGCATGTATACCTGGCTGTACCTTTGAGCCCTATGAGGTGTTTAATGTTTCTAGCACCCTCCATTCAGTGTGCCTACTTATTCCATAAAGTTAAATTGACATTTTGAGCCATTTCGTGAAGTCTTGTTTCGAGCTAGTTCCAAATCTGCATTTTTACCCCAAGTGTTAAACAACAATAGAAGGTTGTGTTTTTCATTGAATATCTTGCACCCAAAAATGTATCATGACCCACCAATTTGGGAATATCTAGTACCTAAGAACCTATTTTTTAGATTTCAAGTCATTTCGAGTTTGTTTGATCAAGTTTCGAACCCCTCAAAGTTGGTCAGTTACTATTTTTGTGCATTTGTACTTTGCACATAATTTTGGGAGGCCTTGTTCGACGTGTTATAACTTTGATCTAGTTGACCCAAATATTGAAATTCCTATTACATTGCATTCTAGAAATCATATACTTGTTATGTTTCAAGTTTCATCTCATGAAGAATTCGTTTGATTAGTTTTCAAATGTGATTCCAAATGTAATTTCTAAAACTTTACTAGTGTCAGTATTTGCAGATTGTTTGGTACCCCTATTCAGGATGTCATAACTTGAGATATATGATTGGTAAGATCGAATGGATTGTACCCCTATGTTGTCCTCTAAAAATACTCTAGTTTCCACACTTTTCCAAGTCAATTCCATTTGCAAAAACTAATTTCTTATCATTCTTTCCAGTCGGCAAATCCAAGTAGCTCACTTTGACCTTCTGCCATTTGTGCCCAGTTATTCATCATGAGCCCAAATTGTAGATTTGAACTCTCCTCATGAAAGAGAACCAAAACCCCAAGTTTCATTCTTCCAAGTGTCCATTTGCCTAGTTTTTGAAGTCAATTCTAAACGCAGTTTATTGCTTTCTAACATGTTTTATTGCAAGCAGTTCTGAGAGGTCAACTTTGACAGCAAATATCTTTTGACCCTAAATTCCTCATGAGATGAGATTTGACATAGTGCAAGAATGTAGAATAGAGAATCAGTGTGTCAGATTTTAGAGCTCGGTTAGGTGTCTAGATTAGTTTTTAAGGCTAGTCAAAGGACCTTCTGGCATTAAAATGACAGTTGGCAGTAAAGGGTAAAAATGAGTTTTTAAAGATAATTCAATGCTCGATTTTGATTTTAGTCAGTTTGAAGATCTCACTGGATTAGTTTGAAGGTTCAATTATCCAAAAGCAAAAAATTTTCTAGCTAGACCCACTTTGAGGCCCGACTAATTGCATCACACTTTGGTGTAAGATGAGATGATGACTCTCTATATGGTAGTGGGTCAAACAAACAAAGTGCTGGGGGAAGTTAAGTATATGAAGAAAATGAAGTTGCCACTACATCCACCAAATTATGATCTATGGATAAGTGCATGTAGTGCCATTTTTGACATTGGTGTGTGGGACGAAAAGGATTGAAAGTGTTAATGAGATTGGAATGTCACAATATGAAGGGTTAATGGTAAAAAAAATTTAAGTCATCATACAACATTTTAACTCCATTTGAAAGTAAGGGACCAATTTATGGTGGAGATCAGAAAGCTCTAATATTACAAGTCAAGAAGGGCATTGACACGTGTTGATGTTAATCTGATCTCACACAACTAGTATGTTCATAATTTATACTAGAGGAAGGGCAAAAAAGTTTGGTGCTGAAGATTTTAACATCATTTTTAAGCATGTATGTTGAGGCAATGGCAAGATGCAGAGTACCACACATTGAAGAGTTCCAAAATCACATAAAATTAAGCCACCCTAACATCATGATGCCATTGGCATGTGCTTTGAAGAACAACTTGGTTGTTCTTTTGTATGAGAATGTTCACAAAGGTTGAAGTTAATGATAATTTTTCAAATAGCATTCAATTCTGTATTACTTATAAAATCTCATGATGTTTGAAGCCATTACATTGAGTTTTTGGCTAACTGACTTGTCTGGATGATGCCTATGGGAAGCACAATCTACATTTAAATATGCTACAAAAAAAAATTGGCTTATAGGTGTGGTAGTGAAGAGATTATATTCAAAACTAGAGTGGTAGTAAATGGAGCTATCTATAAGACTCCTTAGACTCATGTCAATCCTCTAAAAGATGCTATCTACATTGATGGGAAGACCCTTCCAAAGAAGTAATAGAAGAAATTTTATTTTTCTTTGAACAAACCTAAAGGGCACATCTGTTCAAATGGGGAGAGAAGAAATCTATGTTGTCACTTCTTAAAAAATATATTTTAAAAAAGGCAAAGAACACAGAAGGGGATACATTTTCTGCACATGGATTTCCATCAATATAAGGGATACACCATTTTATTTATATTGCCTTGGGTACATCCAAGGTAGTCCGCCCAACACCATCCACGCCAAGCAGGGGATATACACCAGAGTGCTAAAGAAAATTATGAGCCATGCAATATTAGGCTTGGTCCACTAGCCTATTTTTTGAGTAGGTCTTGGTTAATACAACACTGTCTGATTTTTGACAACAGAGTTCGATCCTATAGAGAATTACTACTCTGCTTATCTGGTTGTAGTGTTTTACATTGAAATGAACTCAGCGGTGCTTGGATAGGTCTAACTCGCATTTGGTGACTTCAACAGGATGATGCTCATATTTTTGCGCAAGATCTCAAATCAAAGATGAGGTCTAGGATGTGCTAGATTTCCTATAATACACATATGACATATTTGGCTTTACATTTGACCTCAAGTTTTCCATTATGCCAAAAAAACACGTGGCGAACCTACAAAGGATAGAAGAAAAACTCACAGATAGGTAGAAAAGTGCAGTGGTTTTGCATTAAAACACTTAATCTCACATTAGTTGTGGGGTGAATTTTTTTAGTGTTTAAATATAAACTTACTCAATATGCATAACATCGAAAAGACTTGGGCATTTTGTAAAGCCGCATTATGATGAGAAGGGCCCCACCTTATGACCAGCTGGCATGAAGTCCGTAACAAAATTTTGAATGAAGAAGCTGACAAAGTGATGACATCATCAATGACATGTTGAGCTCAATGAATAGGTGATGAGATGCTGACATGGCACTGTGAACACATCTCACATAGGTGCATTCCTACATGCACAGTCAACACCCTACTAACTATAATGCGAGAAAGCCCCTAACTGACATGTGTCAGTGGGCCCACTTAGAAATGACATGGCATACTTGCAATAGAGAGATGAGGCAAATCCAATAGTGAATCTTGAGATGACACATAGAGATTGACAACAGCTCAAATGAAGGAGGCATCAGATTGTGCCATGTGGTGAGATGGACGGTGGGTGCTTTCTTGCAATACCAAGATGCCTGCTAGATAAATAATGCAAAATTGCGAGAAGGCAACACATGGCACTGGGTCAAGGTAGATGATGACATGGTAGTGCAACAGGCAGGCTAATTAAATCAGTGCAACTTGTGCTTAGTGGCAGTGGTTGACCAATCAAGAAGTGACATGTGGCAATTGGTCAAACCTAGTTTGACCTAAATTTAGAGGGTGGGAAAATTTGAAAGAAATATTAAAAAAATTATTGTTAATTATTTTTTGATAAGGAATTGCAGTGTCAGTGAGTTTTAAATTCAAAAGGGTCATTTTGCTAAAATTCAAGCATTGGAATATTTAAAATTTTTGAATTTTTAAAATACAAAGGTTGCAAACCTGGGGTAGTTATAGTAGAGGGGTATTTTTCAAACTAGCTTTTTGGAGGTTCTAGATAAGAGAAATATGCGATGTTATATATCACCAAAATCAGGAGAATCTAAATTTTCTAATTATGGAGTTAGTTTCTACACAAGAAGCAGTCTGTTTGAGCTATAGGAGGTTTTCTCTCAGTTTCCCAATTTGTACTGTATTCAGGTGACAAAGTCTAGAACTGTTTCATAGCATGAAAATGACTTGAATGTGGGCAAGACACAGTGAAAATGTAGTTGTGGTCATTTCTAATTTAGTTAAATGGATTTTTATCAACATTCTTGATGCATATTAGATATTTTGGCAAACATAGGATTTCATCATTCAGTAAGAGATATTTTGCAAATCAATTACAAGTAATGATGAAAACAAAATCAGATCAAAGGGGTAGAAAGATGAAAGGGGTTTTCAGTTACAGGAGATTGAATTCCAAGTGGGCACATGCCAGGCATACATCAGATCTAAGAATTCATCTTCTCCTATATCTTTCTATTTTTCTTTCATTGTAGGAGTTGGCAGTTTTCTCTAGGTAATACCAGTAGGGTTCCAATTTTTTACTATGAAACCATTTTCTTCAGCATATTCTCTCTTGTATGAACAACATTAAGAAGGTTAATACAGATAGTTCAAATTTGGTAAGTTGTTTCATGTTTTTCATTTCATGCATATGACTGTATAATTTCAAGGAAATAATACAAAGAGCAGCAGATAATTGAGTTTCAGTTGAATCTTGTCTCCTTTATTAGTAATCTTCAATGTTTTATAATCTTTGACATAGAGCTTAGGTTGTAGTTGCAGTCCCTTAAGGTTGTATGCTATTTCATTGTTGCTTGTAACTCAAAGGGTTATATAAATGCTTCAGGGAAATCAATAGGGTTGTGAGGTTACTAATGGGGATATCATGTAAGAATGAGATTCAGATTGAGCATAGGTGTCTATTTACAAGTTAAATAGATAGATCAGATATCTGAATATATACATAAGTATCAGATATCCATATGTATGCATTTGATTCATGGATTTTCCCAATGGATTAGGCACTAGTCAGCTATAGGATCATTAAAGTCTTATTGCTGCATATCTAAGGGTTTTTTGAATTCAACATTATTAATCAAATGTGTTTTACCCTTTCATGTTGAAGGACATAAAGGATTAAACCTCAATTAACTAATGGATTTCATAGATTGCAATTTGCTACTGTAGATCTGTGTTATTGCATGAGTTATTAGGAGATATAAGGGGTTTTCATCTATAGTAAATAGGTTCAAATTTATGTTTAATTGCACTAGTACCATTCATCAAAACCTCAAGGTTAACCCACCTAGGTCTTGCAGAGCTTGAAGTGAAGAAGGAGTTATGCCTTATAGTTGGCCCAAGACTACAATCGAGTGTATCTGTCATAGGAATTTTCTAGCCTTAGATGCATTTGTCTAGTTTCTTGGTTGTTTATAAAACTATTAAATCATGAGCCAACAAGGTGATTGATTCTATATTGAAGGAATTTGGAATGACTAGAAAAGAATTTGATGAGGTGAAAGGGATAGCCATGGAAATGAAGACCACTGGTCAATCTAAGCTTTTGACCCCTACACCCATTGTAGTGGCAAGACCTATTGAAGAGGTCATAGTTGCCTAGAAAAGTGTGCAAACACCTACTGTGCCTTATGTAGTAGTTGCATAGCAATATCCTCCAAGGAATCTAGTGAATAATGAAGAAGCATCAACTAAAAGGAAGTCTACAAAGCTTGAAAGGACCAAAACCCCTCCTAAGAAGAGAGTGAAGTAGACTACAAGTGGTCCAAACAAGAAACGAAGAACCTTGCAAATTGGTTTTTCTGATTCTAAAGAAGAAATTGGTGATAGACCAGTTGAACCAACATATTAGGAAGTAAAAACCTCAACCAGGTGAAAAGCATGGAAGCCAAAGGTAGAGAACCTAAACATGCAAATCATTAATGACAATAATTTTGTATAGTTGAATAAGTACTATGATTTGTATAATAATATGGATAGGAGATAGCTATAAAATATAGTAGTTAGGAATATGATCCTAAAAGGTAAGAGATTTGATAGTATAAGAGGTCAGATGCCTAAAGATTTGTATAATAGATTAAGAAATAGAAAAAAAAAAGTATTAGAAGAAGACAAGAAAATAAGAATTAATATGGGGAGAAAGCTATGCATTATAAATAATGAGGAATAAATAATAGAAATTTTGAAAGGTATAGCACCATTGTTGAGACACAAAAAGAGATAAATCCTCCTCATGGGAGGAAATTATGAAGAAGTGAACATGAAAACTAAAAAAGCTATAGTCTCATACATGTCCACTATGCTTAAGAAAAATGCACAGATAGAAAAGGAAAGCCCTGTGCCCAAAGAATCTGAGTGTTTGTAGGAAAAGGAAGAAAGTCCTACTGTAGACAGTCCACCTCATATTTTTGAGCAACCAACTGGAACATCTATTTCTAGAGATTCACCACATATAACCATTGGTAGTGAATCTATACAAATAGATAACACCAATGTGATAGTTGATAGAACTGAGGACCCATTCAAAGAGTTTGGTGCCAACATTGTTGGTAATGTTGTGGATTATAGCATCTCAGTTGATGAAGTAGAAGATTAGGAGCCAAAGGAAGAGGATACACCTTCTACAAATAAAGTTGAATCTAGTAGTGAAGTAGCCACTTCTAGCATACCCTTGACACCAGTAGCAGTAACACCCTCCATACCACCTACCCAACAAATAGTAGTAGTAGTTCAATTAGATGAAGAAGATGAAGTGAAGATTCTCATACCTTCTTTAAGTAAACTAAATTAGTCAAGTACCTTGAGAAGAACTTGACTTCAGTTTTGGATAGAATGGAGAAGGTAGTAACCCCTGTTGACACCACTATGGATATTCAATAGCATGCAACAATTTTGTGCAAAGCTTTTGATAATGAATTCACAACACTTTCTAATGTGGCTTCAATTCAAGCACAAATAGAATATGATGATAAAATCCTTAATACCATGTGCACTAATATGAGGAATGACATAGAAACCTTGAATATATGCATTAAGGCATTGAGAGAGTGTATCAAGGAAGGAAAATAGGCCTATTCTAAGTGCAACTTGGCATACATTCATCTTCAAGAATTTGATGATCAAATCAAAGAAAAGGTGACTGAGCTTCAGATACTCACTGACAACTTTCTAAAGAAAAATCAAAAGATAGATACCATTGAGCATACAATGTAGACACGTCATGATAGCATAAACAATATTCAAGTAGAAAAAGAGAAAGCTCTAAAGAGATTCACTCTCCTAAAAGAAAACTTGTTCCTAGAAGTAACATTGCTGGAAAATCAATTGGAGGAATGCTTGTTAGCAAAATCTTCATATGACAAGTTTGTGGCTATAGACTTGAACATAGTAGAGTTAGCCACATATGCTTTATGTGCACTAATCAGTGTATCTGATGCACTAAAAAAAAGTTTGAAGAAACACTTTGCACAGTTAAAAACCAACTTTAGTGATTTCTTTTCCAAGCTGTGATGCAACTACTAGATTTTCCTAGTCTTTTCTTTTGTGATACCTTTGTCATTGATATCAAAGGGGGAGATATATGAAAAATTGTAACAAATTGTAACAAATTGTATCTTCTTAAAACATGAATACAATGTTTTTACTATGTTATGTTTTTTTTTTGTTTGGTATGACGGCATGTTTGGGACTTACCCAATTTTTCCAAATTGTTGCCATCAATGCCAAAGGGGGAGATTGTTGGCAATATGTCAAATCAATCAAATAAAATAAGTAACATGGTTGTCATTTATGGTAACATATTTT
Organism: Cupressus sempervirens; assembly: GCA_028749045.1. NCBI lineage: Eukaryota > Viridiplantae > Streptophyta > Pinopsida > Cupressales > Cupressaceae > Cupressus > Cupressus sempervirens. Next base: position 396,811,518 of record CM053793.1, read on the forward strand.
TTTTTGTAGATTAGTCAGGTTCATTTGTGAAGTAAAATTTTCTAAGTATTAGACAACATCATAGCAGCATGACAAATTTGATTATAGCATAACATTCCCCCAAAATATTCTCTTACATAGTTAACTAGGGATGCATGACATCATACTGATTATGTATACTAGTGTGGATGTCTGTATGATCAAACAAAAAACAAGTTATGAAGGAATTAGTAATGCAGTGATGATATAGCATAGAATAGAGCATATCAACAAAATGTGTTAAACAACTTGATTTATTATTTTGAATTACCATTTCTTAATAAGCTGACTCTAAGGATGTTATATGAGCTAACTAAGGAAGAATTTACCAATATGTTTGGTATAAGTAAATGAATTCATTTACAAAGTTAGTGAGGAGTGTGAGAAAGGTATAATCAGTGATTGCAAACTTGATATGAGCTTGTGAAATGAAAGTAACAAGTGAGTATGATATTATATATGATGCAAAGAATTGTTATGTGAGATATGATGTAGATTGATATGTGTGTAGTCACTCTTATTTGAAGAATTATCAGTTAGAACATTTGTGAAGCACAACAAGTATCTTAGTATCTTAGTATTGTATGTATACTTATTTCTTAAAGATCTTATTATATAGTTTCATGTTAGGGTAGTGGGCTCCTCTTGCACACATTTGTATATGATCCACCAACTCGTAGTAGGGTTGAACCAACTCCTAATAGGGTTGAGGTTTCTAAAAGGGACTAATCTTCTAATAGGGATTCAAGACACTATACATGCTTCATAGACTCCTAAGAGGGTCAATATCCTTAACCAAATCCTTTATATAGTGAATCATCTAGTGGGTTTCATCCCCACTGGGGTTTTCCCTTGGCCAAGGTTTCCCTAGTTAATAAAATATGGTGTTGTGATCTCTCTTTGTATATGGTTGTTTATACTATTCAAAATTATAGGTTTAATTTCATATGCATGTGGTAAAGTAATTAATAATATCCAGTTGTGGGCAAAAAGATTGATAATACTAATTCAGCCACCGCCCTCTCAGTATTATCTATTTCTAATAGATTAAAAAAAAAATTTCTCATATAGAATTCCTACATATGTCAAGAGTCCAAAAATCCCAAAATAATACATATATATACATGGTATTCACATCATTTTCCATTTCAGTTGCACTCATTTTATGAGAAAAACATGTGGACAAAACATATCATTTTCTAAGCATAACTTGTGATAAACTAAAGCATGGTGCCATCATATAAAGTCCACATAGTAAACATAAATGCATTCATAATAAGCATGTGTTTGATACATCTCATACACTCATCATAACATAGGAACATATCATAAATGTCTCAAAAAAACATTAGAGTATATGATCAAATTTTACATCAATACTAACTTCCCATAGGCATGAACCATGTAAGAGAATATCAAGAATTTTAAAATGCCCCTCTGCATAAAAGCATGTCTATGTCAACTTGTTTTTTCTCTAGCCTTAAGGTCTCTCCCTAGCCTTGATGATGATCACTCATCAATCTGTGGTGACCTCATCATTCCCACCACTCCTCTGCTATTCTAATTCCTTTGTATTTTTAGAGATTGTGATCTTAATGCTTGATAGCTCTCTATCCTCTTCTCCTAAGGAACTTCCATCTCATAATTCATCCTTTAGTAATGTCCCTCTAGACATGCCTCACCCACCATCATGGATACCTCTTGAATGGATACATCACTGATACTACTAATGAAGCATTGAAACTCCTACACTACTCTTTGTTTTTTATATATTATTATATCTTGAGAGGTTATAGCTACATCCCTTTCTACTCTAGCTTGGTCATACTCATTCCTTAATTTCTCAATCTCTATTTTAAACATTACTTACTCTTGGTACTATGTTGTCTAACACTCTTCTAACTCACTCTGGAGCCCTTTAATCACTTCCATCATCCAAACCTTTGGGTCTTTATGACCTACTTGTGATAGTACTGACATCTCCTCTAGGCCATCTAGAGGACCCTCATCTAAATCCATCATTGGGGCATTCATACCTATGTCCTCATCCCTCTCAGACCTACTCTCATCCTTACTATCATCCCCTCCATCTCCACCCTCCTTCTACACATCTCCCTCCTCATCCCCATCCTCTCTCTCTCCATTTTTCTCCTTGTCACCATCATCCTCCTCATCCTCATCATCCACTCCCTCTTTATTGTCTCCTCCTCATCATCATCACCATCACCCTCTTCATCCTCAACATCCGCTCCCTATCCATATGTCTCCTTCTCCTCCTCCTAATCAATACCCTCCCCTCTATCCTAGTATGTTTTTGGTCTTGGTACTAGTACAACTAGATCTATCGAAGGCCTTGATCAGTATTATAAAAACTATCTATCATATGTCAACAGTGTACCTACATCCATTACATGCAATGCCTCTCCCCATTATCTAGGCTATAATTCCTCTAGCTATGCATATGCTATCTAAATCCTAATGGGTGCTCCCACTCATTGACCTCTTCCCTCGATTGAGAAATTAGTGTGAGTCCTATAGGAACATTTTTTCTCTCCCCAAATTGTTGTTGTACTTTCTCTAAAAAATCCATCTAAATGAACAAATTCCTAATGATAGTATGCCTGATCAAGTAGTGCTTCTACCTATAGTATGGTAGGTAGATCTCATCATCCTCCCACCTAGGGAAATCTCTCTATGGCCTCCATATGAACTATGTTAAGGTATCCAAATGATGTCTAAGGTATATTGTATATCCCTGAGGTCCTTGTGCTAGTGCTCCTCCATAGCTATACAAATATGGCATGTCCTCCACTAGAACTCTCTCCACTAAAGGTATGAATACTACTATGTGCTCATATGACCAAATATTTAGTAATGTGACCATAATATTGATTGATAACCCTCTTTTGTAGGCAATTTGGTGGAGGTGGTAATACAATATGCCTAACATGTACAACCCCCACACAAACATCATCCCATCTGTCACCATCCACACCAAGACCCTAACCCATCCCATTGGGAACCCATGTCCTCTCCTATTTGAAATCAATAATCCCCCCACCACCTAGTATATCACTACTATGAGGTGAGCATGTCAAGCTCTTAGCACCTCACATTTGATCTCATAATCTTTGATCCCTAATTCCTCATCCCTACATTTGAACATCCAATGTAGTGCAACCTGCCCTATTGCAGGGTTATATACAACTAGCTCCCAATGTATAGGAACCCAAAGGATGTGCCATAAATCCTCCAAGGTTATTGTAACCTCTCTCATCATTCAATGAAATGAACTCATCTTTGAATTTCATCTCTTTATTAGTGCTATCATCAAGCCCCTATTCCCCCTAATCTCCAACATAAACATAATGTGGTACAATCTAAGATTAACCAGTATCTTCCACTCTATGGTAGTTGATAATGATAGGATCAATGACCAACATCCCATTGTCCTCAACAAGGGAAGGTCTTCCTATATGATCATACACCTTATGTCAACCTTTGGTATCTTTTTGTATTGTTAACTAATTTAGACCTAATTTTAACCTATTTTTGACCTTGAATTTGACCATATTTGACATGGTTGACCTAAATATTGACCTCTTCCTATGGTTTTGAGCTAGTGCACAAAATTTGGGGTCATTCTAAGTTTATTTACCCCATTTTCACACTCTCACACACATAGGCGCATAGTTGGGCTTACTGATTATGCCCATGGCATATTTGGTCATGCCAACTATGCCTATGGCATAATTGGTAATGCAAATTCTGCCCTTGGAACACTTGGGTGGATTTTGGGCATACTTGGGGAAATTTGGTCCCCAAAACTACCCCCAAGACCCTATTTGACCCTTGTCTGACCTCTTTTTTATCTAGAAAAGTGTAAATGAAATAAAATACATAAAGAGGCCTCGATTTACTCATCAATAGTCCTATGTCTTCTTGTTGCTTGTACCTACACACTCATTCTTTGTGATGATGATCCCTTGGTAGTATTTCCATCTTCCCTACTATAGAAATCTTATCTTCTAAATGAGAGGGTAAAAATGACCTCCAAACCCCTTTTCGAGCCCTTTGATAGATCTCTTTTAACCTAGATGGATGTACAAGATGCTCCTTTTTTTATAGTCATGATTCCTTTTGCAATTTAAACCCCACAACTTTTTTGTTTGAGCTTTGATTATTGATCCATCAATTGATATGGATTCATCTCTTCATTGTCAAAAAATTGACCTATCATTTGCATTTTTTGGTTAGTTTCATGAGGGGAACCTATATATACCACCCTGATGGGGACACAAGCCAAGCACATAATGGACACAATAGGAAAGGGAAAATTTTATTAACTGTAAAAATATGCTAGTACACTTAGTGTAGAGAAGTAGACTCCAAAACATGCCCTATGGGCTTACAATAGCATAAAACTGGAGATAAATTCTTCTCCCAATACCTTCTCTCAAACTCCACTCCTAACTGCCTTTTACAATGCCAAAAATGTTCTTAAATAGACCCCAAAGGGTTAAGTATTAGGAATAAATTCTAGAAAGTGCTAGTAGGCATCCACTGACCAAATAGAAGGCTCTAGAATCTAGAAATGCTAACCGAACTTTCGGGAGGCATAACTTTTGAACCGTAGCTTCGATTGACGAACCGTTTACATTTCCAAAAAGATCTTGAAGAACTCTATAGCCCTATGTACCAGATTTTCTCATCCCCCATTTTTTGGCCCTATTTGAGCTCATTTAAAGCCCCTAACCTAACTTTGAAGCATTCTTAGGATGTCTCCAAAAATAAAAAAACTACGATAACTTTCAAACTGTGGGGCCTTTTGACTTGATTCTTTTTCTGGAATACTCTAAATTACAATGAAAATATTTCAACCTATTTACACCTTCTAGTTCACCAAAATTATGGCTCAATTACATACTCCTATTTTTTTGACATTTATATGTATCTCAAGGTGATTAAAAACTCTAACCCAGAACACTAATAATGGAACTATGAGAGTTGGAGCCTTTATTTGACCCAAATGGGTATCTAGAAATGAAAACACATGAAATAGAAACTAAATTTAAGTACATTTTTTTGGATGACATAGGATTGCCCTATACCTGTGGATACTCCTGCATCACACCCCTACTAGGGCATGTTTTTGTGGCCTTTTCATATGTTACTCTTTAACACTATTCTCTAAATTACATTGTATAGAAGATAGTAAAAATGTAGTTGCTCAAAATTGTTCATGTCTACTATTTAATCACATTTTCACACTAACTTACTAATTCTAAACTTTTGGCCAACTTGATCATCATTCAAGCATATTTGGACATGTTCTTCATCCTTCACACTCCCTTTTCAAATCAACTGTAGCTCATTTCAAAATTGATTCCTATTTTATCTAATCTTTTTTGAATAGGCTATAAATCATTTTCAACATCATCAAAATCTCATATGATCAACTCTAAATCATTTCAATGTCACCAACATCATTTATAACCAACCCTAAACCATTATGGATCAACCCTAAACTATCCTAAATCAACCCTAAACTATTCTAAGTCAACCCTTATCTATCTAAAACATGTTAAACATCCCTAATCAATCATCATTTATATAGTCCTTAGCATTATCACATCCCTTAGTGCATTATCAATCTATCAAATTTATCAAATTACACCTTAGCATTTCCATGTCCCTCAATACTAGGTCAACCTATCATTTTTATCATTTGATTCTTGACATTTCCAATTCCCTCTATGTCAAATCATGGTCTTAATATAATAAATTTAATAACATTAATAATGCTCGGTGATGTTATTATGATCAATCTTAGAAATCATCTTTGATCATGTGGTATTTACAACATCCATTAAATGTCACATTTCCTTGATCCATGTCATATGTATTTGACATTTCATTAGTCCTAATCATCCAATCAATTTGACCATGTATTTGATATACCCACCATCATCCTTGTTGATCTACATAATCACATAATTCATCAAAATGGTACTCCTACATTTATTTCATCAAATTGGTTGATCATTTACTAATTAGTCTTATAGGATTAGATAACCCATTATCTATTACTTTGTCATTTCAAACATTCCATGCATCCCACTTTACTAATTATTCTTATTGACCCATGTTCTCAATTAATTAAAATTAATTAACTAATTGATCTATCTTTCTGAATTATGGGAATTCTTAGTTTCCTAATTCCTATTTTCCCATTTCTAATTTCTATTTTACTAATTTCTATTTGTTGATGTAAATAAGTATTTACTATTTACATTTACTTGAGTTTACTTAGGTTAATGCACCTTTTTAATATTTATTTGTTAGTCACCTAGTGTGCACTCTTATGAGTTGTCATGTTGACAACATAGGAGTTCGCACCTCTTTTATGCACATGGTGTCTACAAAACAAGAGTTAGCACAATAATTAGGCACATGTTGTCTACAACATCTCCACTTGAGATAAATCTTGTCATTCTTATCCTATCATCTAAAATGATGGATAAGATGTGTGTTTAGTTTTCATACTTATCTTATTTCCTCATTCTTTCTAGAGACATTCTAGGTGCTTCCTAAGAGGCCTTTATATATAGGCTCTCCTAATGTGTACAATCATCACAATCAATACAGAGTAGTGTATGAGGACATACTCTAATATATTGATCATACTCCTTTTTGATCTATAGTTGTCCTTGTGTTCAAGTTCTTCAATCTTGGGTGAATCTTGCCTCGAGGAAAATTCTTACATAGTACTAGACCTATACCAAATTCTTACATGGTATTAGAGCTCTTGGAGAATTTTTCTTCACATAATCAATCAAAACCATCTTCTTGCTTTAGCACCTCAACCTGAATCTAGAGTATTGTAGAAATTGGGAGCATCTAGAAGCAGATCTAACCTCGCCATTGTGTCTGAAATGTTGATTCGGTGAAATTTGACTATAATTTTGCCTACCCTAGGCATAGTCAAAATTGAGGCCTTTTTTTTTGTAAACCGGCACCTGAAGAACCAATTTGTAGAATTGGTATAATCATTTCAGATCTGTACATTTAATTTTTAGATCTACATATTTTTCATCTACATCTCTACTATTTTTTTTAGATCTACATTATTTTTCAAAAACAAATTGGCCATCGGGCCATAGGAGAGATTTTTTAGAGGTGAAGATTGGTGCTTGCTGGTGCAAATTAGATATTTGCATCACATTTAGAAGGTTAAAAAACCCCCAAATTGGATTTTTTTTCATCCAAATCAAAAATTTGAGGCAAAATCTAGAGCGATTTGATTTTTGGAAGTGCGACGGCAGTGATTCAGAAAAAATAATAGAAGCAACAATTTTCAAACAAAGATATCTCCCTTATATGGACTCCTTTTTGCGAGAAAGTTTTTTTTTTGGGGGGTAGAATTTTGTGATCTACACATTGGTGTAGATGGTTTGAGATCTTTGTTATTGAATTTTCCTACAACTCACAAATCCTAATTTTTGCCACTTAAAATGCTTAGTATGGGCTCATTTGGACTCCAAATTAGGTTCTATTTTTTTTTTGAAAGTACATATTTTTTTGTCTACTTTCCAGATCTATAATCATATTATAGGTTATGTGGATATAAATACTACTTTTAGAGATAGGCCCTAAATTGGAAAGTGGCTACCAAGTGCCTAAATCATTCATTGGGGGGGTTCTTTGATTCAAAGGGGTTCATTGATTGATCTCATGGAGTCTTGTCAAATTTGTTAGTCTAGTATTAGACCACAGTTGACAATAAAGAACTATCACAAATGGAGTGCTTTTATACTTGATCATCTAAGAGACCATACATAATTGATTCCTTATCTTTATTTATTGCCACCACATTTTAATTGGACATATTTTTTGCAACTTTGTTTCTTGTTGTATCACAGTATGGGTCAGGAATCTTTTTCTTCTCTTAGAGTGGTAAGAATGACAAGTTTTCCTCATGATCTTTGGATGGCTCTTTGGGAAGCATATGGAGATCCATGTGTTCCTCCTCCATCTCCAGAGGACATTCTACATCTAGTCACTCTAGCTATGGTTTCTTCAACTCTAGATGTGATCACACCTTTAGATGTTCCTATTGCTCCTACTAATATTGTTTTAGCCACAGATGCTTCAAATTTAGTGCAATAGGACCCTTTATGTCTTCCTACTTTACCTTCATACGATGACTTCCTTCCCACCATTGCTAGCCTAATTATGGAGTCTCACATTGAATATATGGGAGAAATCCTAGATAATATTTGTCTTCTCTTTGAGGCAAATTCTTCATCTGTTGCCATAGTGATAGATTCATGTACTTCAACACAATAGGGTATACTTTGTCTTCCAATTCTAGCCTTAGGTGATGACTTCTTGACTAACATTTCAAGTTTGTTTATGGAGTCATACATAGTAGATTTGGAGGACTTCTTTGATGATATTCTACTTCTCTTTGCTAAGGACAATCCTTCTACAGTTGTTGGGAGGGCTCACTTTGACCCTCATGTCCATTTCTACATGATCAGTCTTTATAGGCTGATGTGATTGTGGATCCTTTTGTTTAGCAATATTCAAGGGTCTCTTTGTCACTTGAGGAGACTGTTGGTTTCTTGAGGCAAGTTCTACATGCACCCTTGCTCGATCTACACTTCTTCTTAGTAGTTTTGGAAGGAGCCATCATCAGCATTGACACAAGGACACTTGAACAAGTTTTAGAGACACCTTTCATCATCAAGATTCCTTCCACACACAAGAGAAGTGTCTCACCAATACCACTACCATTATTTCTTCCAAAGAGGAGGAAAATCATTCAATGGTCATGGATCAGCTTTTATATTGGAGCATTTCTCACTAGTTAGCACACTACCTTTAGTGGGGGGGACTACCTCGTCTCCTCCTTTTTTGGGAGGACTTTTTCCTCTTAAGGGATTTTGTCCTTCTCCCATTTCTCTCTTGATTACTCCATCCATCCATGCATCACTTTTTCATCTCTCTTTTTTGGGCAGGTGTCATGCCAAAAATATAAGGGAAAAAATGCACAATTTTTTTTAAAAAAATTAAGAGCAATGATTCAATAAGTTAATATGGTCAAAAAGGTTTAGATGTATACACACACTGGAGTTAATTGTATGAGGGGTTTAAGATTTAGATGGTCATAGGTACTATAAGGCTAGATGCAAGATCACCATAGATAAGTAATAGGGTTACAACTTAGTTTGATCATTTCATCAAGGAGGTTATCTGAGTGAACGGAAGGTCTCTTAGAAAATCCAATAATAAATTTAAATGACTAATCCATTTGATAAAGTCATAACCTATCAATCTGTTTTAATGATACAATTAAATTATGATAAATATACCATTAACCCTAAAGATGTTTCAATTAGCTATACATCCTTTGATTAACTAATAACTTGATCGAATTTGGAAATTTAATCATTTAACATTAGAAGATTTAAACTCTAGAAGATCTGTAAAATCTACTATACAACATGTGCTATCTACATTTTAAACTTCAGTCTACAATCTAATTAAGTAATTTATCATTTACAATTTAAATTGATGCCTATAGTAAATTCATTAAATCTACAAGTTAATCTAAACTTTATGAGTAGCTAAAACAAAATTTAAGTTCACATTATAATTGCCAATATAAAAGTCAATCTAGTAATTATCACAATGGCATAAAACTATTTTATAAGACATTAAAAATTATTTTAATTTAAGTATTCTAATTTCAAATTTAAAAATTTTAAATTAGAACTACTTTAATACTCTAACAACTAAGACACTATAAAAATACTACCATCCACACTACCATAAAAGACATTATATCTCTTCTTAATATAACCATCATCTACTACCCTAACTAAAGTTTTGATACGAACCCTATTAAAATTAAACATATATTTAAATCATAAATACCATTTAATATCAATCCTAAGCTACATACAAACTGAAATATTTAACATTTTATTCTAACAACCAAACCAAGATAACCTAACACTAATACTACCCTTTTTACTTCCTAGACCTAAGATCTACCTAGGTTCCACCCCCTACAGCCCTGTGGCAAGTGGGCATGACATGAGGCCCCTCTTCCCAAGGCTCTTTTCACTACCCAAGGGCCTATGCACACAAACCTATCCCTTCCCTTATGTCCCCATGCATTGTATCATGCATTTGGGGAAGATGGAAGCATTGGGGGGGTGGGTGAGAATTTTAGAGTTTTCTTTTGTTTGTTTTAATAAACTTTCTTCACCTCCTTCAAACCGAGACATGACCCCATGTGAGCTTGGTAAAAGCAAGTGGCAAGAGGTTGGTGGGGTCCACACCTACCTTGATTTAGTGGAGGCTAGGTGGCTAGCAGAGTTAATGCATAAAGTCATACAGTTGAGGGAAGGCACTAAGAAATGCCACAACAATTGCATTAAGATATATATATATATATATATATATATATATATATATATATATATATATATATATATATATATATTTAAAAAAAATTTAATGCATTTAAGTTATATTGTTAAATGAATTAGCAATAATTTTACTTAAAATTCTAATAGAATAACTTAGGGAATATTCTCTATGGTCTTGGGGAAATAAAATTTCTCTCCATACATTTTCCAGAGAGCTTTTGCTCCTGGAGGTGCACAATTTTTTTGAAGCCCTTTTTTATGTCTAAGTAAAAAATTTCTCATTAAGCTATAATGTTTTGTTGTTGTCTAATTAGTGCTCTCTATCCTTGTTGTAACCTTGATTTCTTCTTAACAAGCATAATAATACAAGGGTATAAGTAAGGTTGTAATCTTTTTTTCTTTCCTCCTAAAATTTATGTTTTATTAATCATTATATAAAAAGGAATATGATCCTATATTCAGAACTCAAGGTGATGCATAATTCTTGATCGAATTGATTGTGTCAATTATGAAACTTAACAATGAGAGAATTAACTTTGTGCTCACAATGTAGGATTTCCATTTCCTCTTAATACTTATAACATCAAATTGAAAACTTTAACATATCAAATTGCTTTTCATTAACATAATTGAAAACTTGGAAATTCAGAATTCAAAGGCATTATCTATCATTCTATTTTCTCCTAAACACATGCAAAACTTTAAATCACATGAGAGAAATACAAGGAGGTTTTCATAATCTCTTTTTTTTCCCTATATTATTCATCCTAGTTCAAGGCTCCATTCGGAAAGAACCAGTAAGAAAACCAAATGTCATTGCCAATACAAAAAAATTCAAATACATTTTTTTGTTCAAAATATTACATTTCAAATGAAATCTCTTTTAAATCCTTCACAAATGCTTTCTTCCAATACCTTCAAAACTTCAAGGAAATACAAGGAGGAGACAAGAGCTAAACCGAGGTGAACAACACAACATCAAAGCAATTCAAGCATACACCCAAACCCGATTTTGCATAATAAATCCAAACATAGGACCTGATTAGGGGGGAGGTGGATTTTCCCAATGGGAGATGTCAATCACTATACCATAACATGGCCCTTTCAGGGCTAAAACTTCAAGAATTTCCATTCTTTTACAAGGCCCTTTTGAGGCTACTATCACAAGGATGTTCATTCCTTTCCATATTCAAGATTTCACAATATCAACAAGGTATGTGATGACAAGTAGGGGCCCATACTCCCTACCCTCTTTCCCTCCTCTCACCATGAAAGGAGACTCTCACCGTTGAGGTCCAACTAAGGCACTACCCCCATACATGGCCACTTCTTCCCTATCCAAGGTGAGTAATGCCAAAAAATCTCCATGAAATCCCCTCAAAACAAATAATCAAGATAAGAAAAAGAATGCATCAAGAACAACAACAAAAAAAAACTCTTCCAAATCAATCCCCACACACAAGCAAGTAAAACAAGGAACAACACAACATCTTAAGCAAGATTCAAACATGATCAACATGAAGAAAAAAACCAAAAGAATGAAGAAATCCTACCTTCACAAAGAGTTATGGTAAAATGGTAAGTTGAGAAGATATTTTCCCTTTCTTCATTCAATCTTCAAACTTTCTCTAAAACTAGAGATTGGGTGACAAAAACAAAACTACTCCAAAAATGCTTCTAAGTATGATCCTTAACTCAACTAGACTTCAAGTAACCTCAAGATGGAGTTTTGGTCTACCAACTCAAGTAAAGAGACAATCCATTTTCGCAATCAACCAAAAGTAAGGTTTTTGAGTGACCCTAAAAGTCAACCAAGGAGATTAAGGGGTTGGAAAGTGTCCCCCAACCCATACCCTTACCCCTAGGGTACTTAAATTTGATTTTTTTAAGCCTTAAATATTTAATAAGAACAAACAAAAGCTAGGGAAAATAGTATGACCAAATAACAACCTTTAAAGAATTACAATACAAAGATAGCACAAAATTAACAAGGGGGTTTCAGCTTTGTCTTTCCATTGGATTTCTCAGCTAAATTTCCTGCACACTCATTGAACACATTAGTAGTTCAAGAAACACATGTATACATATATATATAAATAAGCATCAAGAAATTCATTTAATTTAACCCATCCATTTTCTACAATTGAATACATGTTTATAAAGCATTAAATGAAAAATCAAATATCTAAAAGTAAGCATCACACATCATAAATAGCATAATAATGTTCAGTGCATCAAATAATGTTCTGACATATCGAGTCATGAGTATCAAAATAATAATGTATCATCACTACTAGGATGGGTTGGGGTGAGTGCTCACATCCTCCCCCACTAGGCATGAACTTCCTCCTGGAGTTCATCAAAAGGATATGGGTACTAAGATCACATATGTGCCATATCCTTCCATGAAGCCATAACCTCATCATAGAAATTCCACTGGACCCTAACCTAGTCCAGCTCTCGACCTCGAAGTGCTAGGATCTGTCAAGCAATAATACAGATAGACTCCAGCGCTAACTGGTCATCTGACTCCCCCTGCAAAGCATCCCAATGTATAATATGAGACTCATCATAAATATATCCCCTAAGTACTAAAATGTGAAACACATCATGGATGCATGATAGGCTAGGTGGAAAAGCTAAACAGTAGGCAATTGGTCCTATCCTCTCTAGGATCTTGAATGATCCAATAAAATGGGGTGCCAACTTAGAGCCCTTTCTGAATCAAATTGAACTCTTGTGTGGTCACACCTTCAAGAACACTCTATCACCAACCTGATACTCTTGATCTATCCTCTTTGCATCAGCATACTTCTTATGTCGATCATGTGCCTCTCTCAAGCATTGTCTAATCAAAGTCACCTACTGCTCCATCTCCTTAACCAACTAAGGGCCATTAGATACTTGATCCTTGATCTTGTCCCAACTTAAAGGCATCCTGAAAGGTCTTCCATACAAGGCCTCATAAGGAAGCATACCTATGGAGGAATGGTTCCCATTATTATAGGAAAACTCGACAAGATGAAGGTATTCCTCCCACTTGACTTGATGGTCCATCACGTACATACACAACATGTCCTCCAAAACTTGATTCACTCGCTCGATCTGCCTATCGATCTAACAATGGTACACTATACTAAAATTGAGCCTAGTGTCGAATGCTACCTGCAACTCTCTCCAAAAGGATGAAGTGAATAGTGAGTCCCTATCAGAGATGATCTTATGGGGAATGCCATGAAGTTTGACAATATCCTGGAGAAACACCTGAGCTATGTTTCATGTTGTGTATGTAGTACACATGGGAGAGAAGTGGGAAACCTTGGTCAACATGTCAATTGTCACCAAAATGGCATCATGGCGATGAGATGATAAGGGGAGACCAAAAATAAAGTCCATAGATATAATATCCCACTTCCACTCTGCAATCTCATGAGGCTGAAGGAGCCCACCAGGATGATGATGCTCTACCTTCACCATCTGAAACTTGAGGCATCTCACAACTATGTTAGAAATTTACACTCTCATGCCTGGCCAATGATATAACTGCCTCAAATCTGCATGTAACTTCTTAACACTAGGGTGTGCTACATAAGGTGCTCTGTGAGTCTCAAGTATAATGAACTCATGCCAACCCCCAATGGAAGGTACATACATACATCCTCTATGACGCAAGATTCCATCAGACTCCAAGGAATACTCTGAATACTTCCCTTCCAAGGGTCTCTGAGAATGCACCATGTGACTAACCTTTGCATAAAGCTCATCCGCCGGCAAGTGCTTAAGAATCCTCTCTCTCAAATTGGTACTAGTAGTCATAGATGATAACCCATGGCACCTTCTATTTAAGGCATCTACAACTACATTCTCCTTCCCTTTGATGTAATGAACATCAAAATCATACTCACAAAGGAACTCCATCCACCTTCTCTACTTAGCATTAAGGTTCAGCTGCATGAATATGTACTGCAAACTCTAGTGATCAGAATGAAGATCAAATCTATGACCTAGTAGAAAGTGTCACCACCTTACTAATGCATGAACCACGATTGCAAGATCTAGGTCATGAGTAGGGTAATTGATTTTATGAGTCTTCAACTTCCTAGACTCAAAGGAAATAGGTCGGCCATCCTACATAAGAACCGCCCCTATACCATCCAAAGATGCATCAATGCACACCACAAAGTCCACAGATGGATCTAGTACCACAAGAATTGGTGCACTCATGAGGGCTCTCTTGAGCTCTTCAAAATCTTTATCACACTTCTCTGTCCACTCATACTTCTTTCCCTTCCTTTGAAGAGATGTGATGGGGTGTGCCAATCTAGAGAATCCTACAATGAAGTGTCGATAATAGCCTTCTAGTCCCATAAAGCTCCTCACCTCAGTGACACTAGTGGGTGCTGGCCAATCCATGATGGCCCTAATCTTTGATGGGTCTACCGAGACACTATCACCTGATATGACATGGCCCAAATAACGTATCTTATGTCTAAAGAATGCACACTTTGACAAGCTACCAAACAACTAGTTCTCCCTCAACTTCTACAATACTTGACTCAAGTGCTCTTCATGCTCCTTCTCATCACAAGAATATATCAAGATGTCATCCAGGAAAACAACCACAAACTTATCCAAAAAAGTATGAAATACTCCATTCATGAGGCTCATGAATAAATTTGGAGCATTTGTGAGGCCAAATGGCACCACGGTGAACTCGTAGTGACCATACCTAGTACAAAATACAATCTTAGGGATGTCACTATCCACAATCCTCAACTGATGATAACCTGACTTAAGATCAATCTTTGAAAATACTTGAGCACCTTACAACTGGTCAAAGAGTTTATCAATCCTCGGTAGAGGGTATCAGTTCTTGATGGTTACTTTGTTCAATTTCTGATAATCAATACACAACCTAAGTGATTTGTCCTTCTTCTTTACGAAGATCACTAGTGTGCCCCAAGGTGACACACTAGGTTGAATATGCCCCTTCTCTAAGAGTTCCTTCAACTAAATTTTTAGTTCACCAAGCTCATGATTAGTCATCCTATAAGGTGCTCTCAACACTGGCGCTGCTCCTAGCACAAGATCAATATGAAAATCCATTGCTCTAGGTGGAGACCTACCAAGGAGCTCTGAAGGAAAAACATCTACAAACTCTTGCAATATAGGAAAATCATCAAGGGATGGCTCCCCCTCTGAGTCTTCCTCCCTATTGCTGATGGTGATAATGAACAATTGACATCCCTTTTGCATGCACCATCTAAGCTACATAGCAAAAATCATATGAAGGGATATAGGTCTCTTAACCCTAAGGATCACTTTAGAGATACCATCCTCATCCACACATTCCACCCTCTTCTGTCAATAATCCATATTGGTACCGTGGGCTTAAAGCCAATCCATGCAAAGAACAACATCATAAGAACCTAGAGGGGTAATGTGTAGATCAGACATCATGGACATGTCTCCAATCTGAATTGGGCAACTATGCACCATGGAACTAACTGACACTCTAGCTCCTGAGGCTAGCTCTACCTCCCAACTGACATCTTGACTAACTACCACTAGCCAAAAAAATTCAACAAAAAAAGGAGATATAAATGAATTAGTAGCTCCAGAATCAAATAAAATAGTAACCATGCTACCTCGTATACTACATATACCCTCAATAACTATAGCCTGATGGTTAGCCTAGCGGTTATCAATCATTGCAAAAACTTTGTGGGATCTACCTACATCACCAACTATCAGCTCTAAAAATGCCCCTCTCTAACCACTGGAGGGCTATCCCTGAGGACACTCTCTAGTTATATGCCCCATGCCACCACAAGTATAACATGGTCCTCGTGTATAAGATTGTGCACCCTGAGATCTAGAATACTGTGAGCCTCCTAACCTGCTAGATCCACTGAAACAACCCCTAGAAGACTGTTGAGTCTTTATTGGCTGTGACTATGGGGTTTGTACTTTTTGATCCTACCTCAAACCCTATGAAAGCCATTGCTTGGGCTAGGAGCCCTGATAACCCTATCAAGGTTTTTGCTGTTGCTACTAATTTTTCTACTGCTGAGACTGTTGGCCCTTAGAGGACACTCTTGTGTAGTTCTGATTCCCTTTCCAAGGAGGTTTCTACTAGGTAGAGTTTTGGTTCTAAGATCTATCCCGTGACTCTTGTCTACCCTAAGTATCCTCTATAACTAGTGCAACCTCAACTACCTATCTAAAGGTAGTAGGAAAGGCCATGCGAACTGGACCCTGAAGTGAGAAATTTAGGCCCATGATAAATTGATGCACTTGTAGTTTCTCATCCTTCATGTACTTGACATATGGAAGGAGCTTGAGAAACTTGCTCTCATACTGAGCTATGGTGAGACCCCTCTGATGTAGTGAATGAAACTCCTCTATCTACTTCTGCCTGAAGTGCTCAAACAGGTACCTCTCCCTGAATCTCTCTAAGAATGACTCCCATGTGAGGGTATCCATGCTCACTCCTCCTATAGTCTCCTATTGATGCCACCAATTGGAGGCATCTCCCCTCAATTGATGAACTATAAGACATGCCTTCAGATTAATCCCATGAGGACATAATCCAAAGCATCACTGAAGGCTCTGTAACTAGGCCTCTGCTATTGTCCCCTCTGTGAACCCGGTAAAGAGTGGTGGTCTGAATCGTATCAAATCCCTGATATCATCTCCTATATGTCTAGGAGGTCTATCAAGTGGTGGTCCTCTCTGATGTGTCGACTCACCCTCATGCTCACCCTGACCCTTGACCTACCTCAGTGGAGGACTCCTACTCCTCTCTCTATCCTCGTTCCTACCTCCTTCGAGAACCTATGCTTCCCTTCTAGGAATTTGCTGCCCTGCCTATACTATAGGTGCTACCCTCTGTTGGACTATGTCAATCAATGCCTAGAGGGCATCCAAAATAACTTGATTTGGATTCAGTGGTGGTGGTGGTGGTGGTGGAGGTGGTGGTCCATCCTCCTATCTCACTCTACCACCTCTCGCCCTACAATCTCTACCTTGACGGTTACTCCATGTAACAGGAGGCATCTTACACAATTAAAATTTTAGTTAAATTTAGAAGCATAATGGTTTTAAGTTTCTAGTGTTGAAAAATGGGCTCTGATACCAAAATTTCATGCCCAAAATATAAGGGCAAAAATGCACAATATTTTCTTTTTAAAATCATGAACAATGATTCAATAAGTTAATATGGTCGACAAGGTTTAGATGTATAAACACATTGGAGTTAATTTTCTGAGGGGTTTAAGATTCAGATGGCCATAGGTATTATAAGGCTAGATGCAAGATCACCATAGATAAATAATAGGGTTACGACTCAGTTTGATCATTTCTTCAAGGAGGTTATCTGAGTGAATAGAAGGTCTCTTAGAAAATCCAATAATAAATTTAAATGAATAATCCATTTGATAAAGTCATAACCTATCAATATGTTTTAATGATACAATTAAATTATGAGAAATATACCACTAACCCTAAAGATGATTCAATTAGCTAGACCTCCTTCGATTAACTAATAACTTGATCAAATTTGGAAATTTAATCATTTAACATTAAAATATTTAAACTCTAGAAGATCTATAAAATCTAGTATACAATGCGTGCTATCTACATTTTAAACTTTAGTCTAAAATCTAATTAAGTAATTTATCATTTACAATTGAAATTTATGCCTAGAGTCAATTCATTAAATCTACAAGTTAGTCTGAACTTTATGAGTAGCTAAAACAAAATTTAAGTTCACATTAAAATTGCCAATATAAAAGTCAATCTAGTAATTATCACAATGGCATAAAACTATTTTATAAGACATTAAAAATTATTTTAATTTAAGTATTCTAATTTCAAATTTAAAACTTTTAAATTAGAACTACTTTAATACTCTAACAACTAAGACACTATAAAAATACTACCATCCACACTAACATAAAAGACATTATATCTCTTCTTAATATAACCAACATCTACTACCCTAACTAAAGTTTTGATACCACCCCTATTAAAATTAAAAATATATTTAAATCCTAACTATCATTTAATATCTATCCTAAGCTACATACTAACTAAAATATTTAACATTTTATACTAACAAATAAACCAAGATAACCTAACACTAATACTACCCTTTTTACTTCCTAGACCTAAGATCTACCTAGGATCTACCCCCTACACCCCTATGCCAAGTGGGCATGACATGAGGCCCCACTTCCCAAGGTTTTGTGCACTACCCAAGGGCCTGCGCACATAGACCTATTCCTTCCCTTATGTCCCCATCCATTGGATCATGCATTTGGAGAAGATGGAAGCATTGGTGGGGGGGGAGTGGGTGAGAAGTTTAGAGTTTTCTTTTGTTTGTTTTAATAAAATTTCTTCACCTCATTAAAGCCAAGACATGACCCCACGTGAGCTTCGTAAAAGCAAGTGGCAAGAGGTTGGTGGGGTCCACACCTACCCTTGCATAATGAGGGTGAAAGAGACATGTGGGAAGAAAACTATAAGTGGGTGAGATATTAATTTCTTTTTTTTTTTTTTTAATTGATTTATTAAGAGACAAGATTTGAGGCCAAAAGCAAGTACCCTCCCCTTTGTCATATGAAGTTAATGTTGATGCAATAGACTGGCACCCAAATTGGCAGAGGAGATTTGAAACTTGATTTAGTGGAGGCTAAGTGGCTAGGAGAGTTAATGCATAAAGTTATATGGTTAAGGGAAAGCACTAAGAAATGCCACAACAATTGCATTAAGATATATATATATATATATATATATATATATATATATAAATGCATTTAAGTTATATTGTTAAATGAATTAGCAACAATTTTAATTAAAATTCCAATTGAATAACTTAGGGAATATTCTGTGTGGTCTTGGGGAAATAAATTTTCTCTCCATACATTTTCCAGAGAGCTTTTGCTCCTGGAGGTGCACAACTTTTTTGAAGCCCTTTTTTTTGTCTAAGTAAAAATTTTCTCATTTAAGCTATAATGTTTTGTTGTTGTCTAATTAGTGCTCTCTATCCTTGTTGTAACCTTGATTTCTTCTTAACAAGCTTAATAATACAAGGGTATGAGTAAGGTTGTAATCTTTTTGTCTTTCCTCCTAAAATTTATGTTTTATTAATCATTATATAACAAGGAATATGATCCTATATTCAGAACTCAAGGTGATGCACAATTCTTGATTGAATTAATTGTGTCAATTATGAAACTTAATGATGAGAGAATTAACTTTGTGCTCACAATGTAGGATTTCCATTTGCTCTTAATACTTATAACATCAAATTGAAAACTTTAACATATCAAATTGCTTTTCATTAACATAATTGAAAACTTGGAAATTCATAATTCAAAGGCATTATCTATCATTCTATTTTCTTCTAAATAGATGCAAAACTTGAATTCACATGAGAGAAATACAAGGAAGTTTTCATAATCTCTTTTTTTTTCCTATTTTATTCATCCTAGTTCAAGGCTCCATTTGGAAAGAACCAGTAAGAAAACCAAATGTCATTGCCAATACAACAAAATTCAAATACATTTTTTTGTTCATAATATTACATTTAAATGAAATCTCTTTAAATCCTTCACAAATGCTTTCTTCCAATACCTTTGAAACTTCAAGGAAATACAAGGAGGAGACAAGAGCTAACCCAAGGTGAACAAAACAACATCAAAGCAATTGAAGCATACACCCAAACCCGGTTTTGCACAATAGATCCAAATGTAGGACCTAACTAGGGGGGAGGTGGATTTTTCCAATGGGAGATGTCAATCACTATACCATAACATGGACCTTTCAGGGCTAAAACTTCAAGAATTTCCATTCTTTTACAAGGCCCTTTTGAGGCTACTATCACAAGGATGTTCATTCCTTTCCATATTCAAGATTTCACAATATCAACAAGGTATGTGATGACAAGTAGGGGCCCATACTCCCTACCCTCTTTCCCTCCTCTCACCATGAAAGGAGACTCTCATCATTTATGTCCAACTAAGGCCCTACCCCCGTACATGGACACTTCTTCCCTATCCAAGGGTGAGTAATGCCAAACAATCCCCATGAAATTGCCTCAAAACAAATCATCAAGATAAGCAAAAGAATGCATCAAGAACAACAACAAAAGAAACCCTTCCAAATCAATTCCCACACACAAGCAAGTAAAACAAGGAACAACACAACACCTTAAGCAAGATTCAAACATGATCAACATGAAGAGAAAAACCAAAAGAGTAAAGAACTCCTACCTTCATAAAGAGTTATGGTAAAATGGTAAGTTGAGAAGAGCTTTTCCCTTTCTTCATTCAATCTTCAAACTTTCTCTAAAACTAGAGATTGGGTGACAAAAACAAAACTACTCCAAAAATGCTTCTAAGTATGATCCTTAACTCAACTAGACTTCAAGTAACCTCAAGATGGAGTTTTGGTTCACCAACTCAAGTAAAGAGACAATCCATTTTCGCAATCAACCAAAAGTAGGGTTTTTGAGTGACCCTAAAAGTCAACCAAGCAGATTAAGGGTTTGGAAAGTGTCCCCCAACCCATACCCTTACCCTTAGGGTACTTAAATTTGATGTCTTTAAGCCTTAAAGATTTAATAAGAACAAAAAAAAGCTAGGGAAAATAGTATGACCAAATAAGAACCTTTAAAGAATTACAATACAAAGATAGCACAAAATTAACAAGGGGGTTCATCTTTGTCTTTCCATTGGATTTTTTAGCTAAATTTCTTGCACACTCATTACACACATCAGTAGTTCAAGAAACACATGTATACATATATATAAAAATACACATCAAGAAATTCATGTAATTTAAAGCATCCATTTTCTACAATTCAATTGCTTATCTTATTCTATTCATTAAAATTGGAAAATTCAAAGTGTTAGTTCTGCATTCATCCACTTCATCATCATACATGTTTATAAAGAATTAAATGAAAAAATCAAATATCTGAAAGTAAGCATCACACATCAGAAATAGCATAATAATGTTCAGTGCATCAAATAATGTTCTAACATATCGAGTCATGAGTATCAAAAATAATAATGTATTATCGATGCTAGGATGGGTCAGGGTGAGGCCTCACAGTAGGGCTTTTCCCATGAATTTTTCCCTCTTTATCCACTTTATGAAAGATTGCATTTCATTATGTACATGGGTACCTAACATGGCCTAGTAGCCGGGACCCATTATGCATTTCATCCTAGTTTTTGTAAGCTTAAGGGAATTCCCCTAAGTTGCACTTAAGGGGGGGTGTTGGTGTAAATAAGTATTTACTATTTACACTAACTTAAGTTTACTTAGGTTAACACATCTTTTTAATATTTATTTATTAGTCACCTAGGAGTATGTGTAGTCTTGTGAGTTGTCATGTTGACAACATAGGAGTTTGTATCTCTTTTATGCACATGGTGTCTACAACATCTCCACTTGAGATACACCTTGTCATTCTTATCCTATCATCTAGAATGATAGATAAGAAGTGTGCTTAGTTTTCATGCTTATCTTATCTCCTAGTTCTTTCTAGAGACATTCTAGGTGCTTCCTAAGTAGTCTTTATATATATGCTCTCCTAGTATGTACAATCATCACATACAATACAAAGCAATGTATGAGGACATACTCTGATATATTGATCATACTCCTTTTTGGTCTATAGTTGTTCTTGTATTCAAGTTCTTTGATCTTGGGTAAATCTTTCCCTAAGGCAAATTCTTACACGGTATTAGAGCTATACCAAATTCTTACACTATTTGTGTGGAATTATGACTTTTTAATTCAAAATTCAACTGAGTCCTAACACATAGCTAATATGTGTCATATTTTACATATATTCTTTCTGACACATGACTATAATAAGCCACACTTGTCATAAACTCTTTTCTACACATGGCCATGATGTGTCATAAGCCTGTCATAGATTTTTTCTTCTTTTATCTTGTTGACTCATGTGTGTCATAGGATCTAACATATATCATACTATGGCATATTCATCATAGATATTCCAACAAATAATTTGGCAAATTGCACACTTGAAAATAAAAAAAAATCTATCTCTTCATTCATGTATAACTTCTTATAGTTTGGATATAAATTGAGCCATTTTGCAATCATTTTTATCTTGATGCAATAAAGCCTAGTGGGATTGATCAAAGGATGATCAACAAGTACAAAGACCCTCTTTACTAAAGTCCTTCTTAACCAAGTATCTTGGAATGATGATCAAATGTGCAAGCACCAATCACTAAGTGCTTCAAGGATGATATTAGGTTATCACAACTACTCATCCAAATAAGGAAAACCCTAATCACTAGGAAGCCCAATAAACATGACAACTTATCACAAGTTACTTGCAATGTACAAATTGACCCAATTTGTAAAACAACCCTAAAATTCATGAAATGACTAGGAGAGACTCATACTCATGTAAATGCACTATTTAGGTCAATAATGGAATGATCTAATGATTAAAATCTAACTATTCAACTTATAGCATATAGTTACTTTGTTAAGTCACTCAAAAAGGCTAGTACACCTTTTTGATCAAAATATGACTTAGAAGAAAATATCTCCACCCAACCTAGGTAATAAATTACTATTTTGGACACCCTTTTGGGACTTACAAAATATACTAAGGCACAAAGGTTTGATGACACAAACAAATGGGTTTTTGATCAGTTTCTTGCCTACAAAAGTAGGGCAATTAGGCCTCCATTTAAAAAGGAAGTACATGTTCTAAGACTCCATCCTGAAAAAAATTATGGAACTATTGGATACAATTGTTCAATTGTGTGTTGTCTTTGATGTTGCACAAATGTCATATCAGTTATCAAATAGAGTCTATCGAGTTCAGTTGGTCAGTAAAGCAAATTACAGTCTACCAAGCATTCTTGGAAGTTACTTTGTGGAAACAATTTCTACCGAGCTCACTTAGGCATTAAAGGTTTCTATAGAAAAAGTCAATTTCTACTGAGCTCAAAAGGTCAGCAAAGGAAATTTAGTGTTTATTGAGTTCACTCGGTCTCCAAAGGATTTTGCAAAGTTTGCAATGTTTACCGAGCCTCAGTTGGTTAACACTAGAAATCATTTCTAGAATAGTGTCTATCGTGTAGGGTTAGCCAATAAAGGATTGCATTGTTTTGGGAAATAAAGTTTAATTATTTCATGTAATGAATGTAGCCGACTAATGTAATAATTATTGGTAATTGTAACTTGTAAATGAACTGACTGGATAATTTGTAAGGTATAAATAAAAGGTCAAGTTGTGAATTCAAAAGTATGGATGGATGAGTTAGCATGCAAATGTATTGATTGTGAAGAGGAAAGTGTGAGCAAATTTTGAAGAAGGGTCAAGTATCCTTGTGGAGCAACAAATATTTATTCAATCAAAGAGGATCTAGTAAAGAAGAATAGAGATCTATATCAACAAATTTATGTTGCATCTCATTTAGGTCAACTCATTGTTACTTTCTCACAATTGTAGTAGTGATTTCCTAAATCTCTTCACAGATTTGGTTTGATAGCTATTTTGTAAATCCTCTAACAAGATGAATAGTTCTATTAGATTTTTCTAAAGTCCTCTAGCAAGGCCACTCCTAATAGGATGATTAAATCCTTTAACAAGGTCACACCTAATAGTGTGTTTTGTAACCTTTAACAAGGTTGGCTCCTAATAGGGCTCACTTCAAAAGAGTGAAAATTGGTAGCTAGTTAATTGGTGATTTTTCATTATATTGGGTTTCCATGTTAAATCTAATTTCTCTTGTGTTCATGTTATTTTTTTTATGCATGCATGTTAAATCTTTGTGAATGCTTAAAGATTAGTAATAACTTACAGTACATCTACTAAGTTACAACATTTTTCTATGTGGCTACCGAGTGACAACAGTAACTAATTTTTAAGACATCTAAGGGATCTATGGATTTGTTATTGTGGTAATTGATTCACCCCCCTCTTAGTTACTCCATGTATATTTCCAAAAATTGGTATGAAAGCTTTTGGTGCTTGCAGGAAGGATTTCAAGGATCTAAGCTAAAGATCAGGATGTCTTATAAGAGGGAAATTCTAAGGCTTAACAAGGATAACTTTTTAGCATGGAAAGGTCTCATGAGATTCCATCTAGCTTCCATTGGAGATATAGGATTGAAATATCTTGATAAATAATATGTGACTCCTTCTGGTACACTATCTATCAATGACATTGCTGAGAAGAATACTCATAACACCATGATGATAGACATTGCAGCTGCCCTAAGATATGAAGAATTTGATGATATCAAGGACTGCAAAACTACCTTTTCTATGTGGAACAAGCTGAAAGATATCTATGGAAGTGATGATAATATGAGAAGAGACAAAGCCAAAAGTCTAAGAGGATAATTTCATCAGATGAGGATGAGAGAGGATGAGAACATTTCCAAGTATGTTGAAAGAGTCAAAGAAAGAATTAGTGCAATCAAAGCTTCTAGAGGAGATATCAAAGAGGAAATAGTTCTAAGTAAAATTATTAGAACATTGCTTCCTATTTATGCAATTAGAGTTTCTACAATTCAAGAAATGAGATGTGAAGCAAATCATAAGATAAATTTAGAGGCCATAGTAGGAAGATTGACTGCATTTGAGCTAGATAACTATGACAACTATGTTCTAGCTTCCAAGAACATTGAATCAACATTTGAAGCCAAGCTTTCACTCAAAGAAAAGGGCAAGAAGATAAAGGAATCTCAATCAAAAAGTGAGCAAGAATTAGGATAGAGTTCTGACAATGATCTTGAGGTGGTTGAAGCTCTAGTAACAAGGAAATATTCTAGAGACAAAGGAAAATATAAAGCTAAGGTTCCTTTGATCTATTTTTCATGTGAGGAAACTGGTCATATTGTTGCTAGCTACCCAAACAAGCAAAACAAGGATGAGAAGAAAGGTCACAAGTGAAATGGAAAGAAAGACTTGAAATCATTCAATGACAAAGGTAAGAAAACATGTTTCATGGATAAAGATTCTAAGGATTCTGACAATAATGAAGATGAGATTTTTTACATTGCTATGAAAGATGAATCTGATAATGATGAGGAAGATAAAATGGCACTTATCTCTCATGTGAGCAAAAATGATACATGAATCATAGACAGTGGTTGCTCTCATCATATGACTAGTGACAAAACTAAGTTTGAACAATTTGAAGATTATGATGGTGGCAGTGTGAGATTTGGTAATAATGAACCTTATTGCATAAAAGGAAGAGGAAGAATATCACTAACCAAAGAGCTTGTATGTGATAATGCATATTGGTTGAAGGTCTAAAACAAAATATGTTGAGTGTGGCACAACTACTCAATATTAGATTCAAAGTAGAATTCATGCATGAAAAAGCAAGATTAGTGGATGACAAAGGAAAGTTTATTGGATCAAGCATACAAACTAAAGGTAACTTATTCTATCTTGAACTTGGTGAATGTCATGTTTTATTTATCAATTTGAAGAAAGTTGGTTATGGCACAGAAGGTTATGTCATGTGAATTTTGATAACCTGGTGAAAATAAGAAAACTCAATAAAGTAAGAGGCATTCCTAGTATAAAGAAACCTAAGGTTGGTCTATGAGAGAATTGTCAAACTGGTAAGATGGGAAAGACTAGCTTTAAAAGTAAAAATTATCATTCTAAAGAAATTTTTGAAATTGCGCATATTTATTTTTGTGGACCTATTGGAATTGAGAGTTATACTAGAGAAAAGTTATTCATTCTTTTTGTTGATGATTACTCTAGAATGATGACTGTCATGTATCTGAGAGAGAAATAAAAAGCATTTGAGAAGTTCAAATGATATTTGGATAGAGTAGAGAAGGAGATAGGGAAAAGATTAAAATTCTTGAGGTCAAATAGACGTGGTGAATTCATCTCCCATGAATTCAGTAACTTTTGCATTGGAAGGGGAATCAAAAGACATGTATCAACACCTAGAACTCCCGAGCAAAATGGAATAGTTGAAAGGAGGAATAGATCTATCATGGACTATGTAATAACTCTAATTATTGAAAAGAACATTACTATCAAATATTAGAAGGAAGCTATTAGCACTATAGTTCATAACTTGAATTGGGTATAGCTGAAGAAGGGCTCATTCAAAACCCCCTATGAGTTATGGTATGGCTATAAACCCAGTGTAAGTTATCTAAAAGTATTTGGAAGTAAATGTTACATTTTGAAAGAATCTAGAAAAGGAAAATTTGATGTGAAGGGTGATGAAGGCATATTTTTGGGATATTCTTGCAAGAGTAAGGCATATAGATGTTTGAATTTTTTTATTCACAAAGTCATAAAAAGTTCACATGTGAAAGTTGATGAGTTTGCAAAAAGGACTAAAGAAGAAAGCAAAAAGGAAATAGAAGACTATGAGAGATTTGTTTTCATTGAACTTGATACAGTGCCAAATACATCTATCAATCATGATTTGAAAGATTGCATAACTATCTTATTTAGATTGGTTTTTAGAGAACTAATGATAATAGTAGTTTGTATATCAAGGAAGGACTAGATAAGAAGATTGTTTTGGTAGAAATATTTGTGGATGATACTTTGTTTATAGGGAATGATGATTTATGCAAAGAATTTTTAGAGCAAATGAACAAAGAATTTGAGATGTCAATGTTTGGTGAGATTAAATTCTTTGTTGGTCTTCAAATTTAGTAGAGCAAGAATGGTATCTACATTACTCACTCAAAATACATCAAGAAGATATTTAAAAAAAAATTATGGAAGATTGTAAACCAGTTGGGACTCCCATGTGTACTAGACTAAAGCTTACCAAGGATGATGAATCAAAAAAGGTAGATCAGACCTTATATAGATTAATGATTGGAAAGTTGTAGTATGTAGTTCATACAAGGCCTAATATTGCTCTTGCAGTTGGTATTGTAGCAAGATTTTCAGCAAAACCAAGAGAAAATCACATGATGGCAATCAAGAGGATCTTGAGATACTTGAAAGGAACTGAAGGCTATGGATTGTGGTATAAATTTGGAGGTAATCTGGACTTGAAAGTGTTTACTAATGCTGATTGGGCAAGAAACATTGATGACCAAAAGAGTACAAGTGGAGGAGCATTCTTTCTTAGAAAGAGGTTGGTTTCTTGGACAAGTAAAAAGAAAAATTGTACATCCCAATCTACAGCAGAAGTTGAATATGTTGCAGCAACAATGAACTATTCTAATATTGTTTGGTTCAAATAGTTATTGGAAGGCATGAAGGTTGAGATCAAAGAACCAATTGTTATGTTTTGTGACAATACAAGTGCAATCAATATATCCAAGAATCCAATGATGCATTCAAAAACTAAGCACATTGCAATAAAGTATCACTTTGCCAGAGAGTTGGTGCAAGATAAGGAGATCAGATTTGAATATTTCCATACAAAAGAATAGATTGCTGACATATTCACCAAGCCATTACCTAAGGATGCACTCTTGTATCTAAGAGGTAAGCTAGGGGTCATTACCTTATTTGAAGTTCACTAAAATGAAGTTTTAGTGATGCATCAATAGGAACCAAGTTGAAATTATTTTTAGTTGATGCAACATAGTCATGGAAAAATTGCATATGAATTAGTACTCAGGGTACATTGTTACTCATTTGGTTTGTGTTGTGTTGTCTTTGGCATGTGTTATCAAATAGGGAGAGTATACTATTATATCTTTCTAAAATCTGAATTTGTGTGTGGAGAGTTTGTTGTTTGAAAAGAAGCTATGTAATTCCTTCACAGAGGGAGATTACTATATTTGAGAAGTTTGTGGCATATAATCTAAGAGAGGGAAATGTTCTGTTTGAAAATATTTGTTTTCAAATTTCATCTACTATGACATGTTGTGTTGCCATCAATGCCAAAGAGGGAGATTGTTGGATACAATTGTTCAATTGTGTGTTGTCTTTGATGTTACACAAATGTCATATCAGTTATCAGATAGAGTCTACTGAGCTCAGTTGGTTAGCAAAGAAAATTACAAAGTCTACCTAGCATTAATGGAAGTTACCCTATGGAAACAGTTTCTACTGAGCTCACTCAGGTGTTGAAGGTTTCCATGCAAAAAGTTAGTTTCTACCCAACTCATGAGGTTAGCAATGGAAATTTAGTGTTTATCAAGTTCACTTGGTCTCCAAAGGATTTTTTAGAGTTCACAGTGTTTACCGAACCTCAGTTGGTTAACACTGGAAATCATTTCTGGAACAATGTCTACCAAGTAGGGTCAACCAATGAAGGATTTCATTGTTTTGAGAAAAAAATTTAATTATTTCAAGTAATGATTATTGGTAATTGTAACTTGTAAATGAGCCAACTAGGTAATTTGTAGGGTATAAATAAAAGGTCAAGTTGTGAATTTAAAAGTATGGATGGATGAGTGAGCATGTAAGTTTATTGATTGTGAAGAGGAAAGTGTGAGCAAATTTTGAAGAAGGATCAGGTATCCTTGTGGTGCAGCAAAGATTTATTTGATTAGAGAGGTTCTAGTAAAGGAGAATAGAGATCTATATCAGAAAATTTCTATTGTGTCTCATTCAGGTCAACTCATTGTTACTTTTTTACAATTGTAGCAGTGATTTCCTAAATCTCTTGACAGAGTTGGTTTAACAACCATTTTGTAAATCCTCTAACAAGGTGAACAATTCTATTGGATTGTTCTAAAGTCCTCTAGCAAGGTCACTCCTAGTAGGGTGATTAAATCCTTTAACAAGGTCACACCTAATAGTGTGTTTTGTAACCTTTAACTGGGTCAGCTCCTAACAGGGCTCACTTCAGAAGAGTGAAAATTGGTAGCTACTTACTTGGTGGTTTTTTCCATATTTGGTTTCCATGTTAAATCTGGTGTTTCTTGTGTTCATATTATTTGTTTTATGCATGCATTTTAAATCTTTGTGAATTCTTAAAGATCATTAATAACTTATAGTACATCTATCGAGTTACAACATTTTTTTGTGTGGTTACCAAGTGACAGTAGTAACTAGTTTTTAAGACATCTAAGGGATTTGTAGATTTGTTTTTGTGGTAACTAATTCATCCCCCCTCTTAGTTACTCCATCTATATTTCCAATAGGAACATGTGAGGAAAACCTAGAAAAGTCACAAAATTGATTTCAAGCCTTGATGCCAAGTCTAGATGAAGTTGTGGGAGATAATGCATCCTTTTCCTAGCATGCACATGGGTCTTTCATGCCTAGGGCATCAAATTTCTAATGGGTCCCTAAAAGTACATTCCTAAAACCACTTGCATCTTGTAATACATTAAGAATTCAAGGATTTCACAAATGGTCATTACATTTTCATGGTGAACTCCTTCTCTATGCTTAAAAATCCTTCAAAACCCTAGGTTAGCAAGAAATTTAGACCTACTTGTGCAAAAATGTGAATATCTTGAGTTAGGAGATAGATGGAGATTTCAAACTAGATGCATTGGAAAGATAATTCATCCATCTATCCAAAAATGTGAGTTTTAATGCTAGATGAATTTGTACAAATCTCTAGAATGTAGGACAACAGGTTGATTATAGTAAAAAAAGGGTATTTTATTGATTTGAGAAGTGAAAGTACATTGTTTATGCCTATCACCTACCTAAAATGGATTATTATATGTCTTCTAATGTTCATAACAACATTTCAAACTTGGTATGGCCATTGGGGAATTTTTTGCACTATTTTGCAAAAAGTTGCTTGACAACTTTTTAAGGAATTTTGCATTTTTTGTACTTTTTAGAAATTACAATCAAATGTTATGAAAAATTAAACCAAAAGATCCATATAGGTCCTAAGCATGATGAAACATGAAATTATGTGAAATCTTAAGATTCTAGGCCCTTTGACCATGTTTGACCATAGGTGACCAAGGGCTTATAATTGTAGGTCTTACAATTTGGTCTAGATGCCTTATTGATTGATGTAACCTACTCTAGGTGTTCTTAGGAACTTGGTGATTCATCAATTATTGTGGGTGCTCCTACACCACCTCTTAACTACACTTATAGTATTCTCTCCATCATTCATCATAATATTTTGTGATTGTCCTTTTCTTTCAATTATGGGTATACTATAGGAAAATTAGAGCTACATCAACAACAAAAACAATGGAGAAGAAAGGAGAACATGGAAACTACATTTGAAAGGGAGTTTTGATTGTTTTTAATCTCTTTTTTTCAATGGTTTTCATGGTAAATTAGAATAGTTAGTATATTTTATTTGATTTTTTTTTTTCTCATAGTGTTCTACCCACTTATTTTTTTCATCCTACAATTCCTAAAAGAGTAAGTCACAAGAAGTGAAAAACACATTTTATCCCTAACAAGGCACCCTCTTAGTGTAGTAGTGATGGATTTGTGGGTAGTATCCCCACCATAGTTTTCCCTCTGATGAATGGTTTCTACATGACCAAATACTTGTGTTATGTGTTATGATTTTATGCTTATGAGTTCACGGTTGATTCATTTTTTATTAGTAAATTTATTTCATTCATCAAGTATTGTGGTTATTATTATGAGCATGGCGAGTTGTGAAATAGACAAGGGCATTGCCGAATTTGCTTAAGGTTGAATGTTTTAGAGGATATTAATTTACCCTACCCCCTCCACCTCAACATCTTACCTTTCATAATATTCCAAAATTTTTATTTGAAAGTATAAAATGTGTTCACATAAATATTCATGTGAAAAAAAATCCATGTTGTGTGATCAATCTAACTTGCATAAAAGAAGAAATTTTAAAATTGAGACATATGATTAATCTTCTTTGGCTTTATTTATTAACTAATTAAAATAAACCAAGTCACCCCTTATATAATTTTTTTCCTCTAGTATAGTTGTGAGGACATGTCACTAGTTTGTCCTCTTGTCCATGTGTAACGACATGTCATTTTCATAATTTCTTATTAAGGAAAATAGATTATTCCTCCTTAAAAGGATTAGTCCACTTGGTACGCTCACACTTATGAATTTGGTTTTTATTCACTTGGGAGTTACTACATAACTCCTATTCTTGTCTCTATATAAGAGATGTTTCTCTCTCATTCTTGATACACCCAAACTCACTATATATTACTTTGAATGAGTCTCCCTCTCTCTCTAGGAATTTTACTCATTCATATAATTCACATGAGTTTTTTTCTTTTTTTTCACCTTCAAAAATTTCTTGTCTCCTCTTCTATTGATATTTACAACCATTTTTAAGGTTATAGATTTATGGTAACTATTTCTTTAAAAATATCTCTTGGATTCTTTCCTCTATTTCATTTCATTTTAATACTTCTTAAGTTTTTTATCTCATCTGATGTCAGAAGTAAGTTAGTCACATTCCATGTTGCAAAGGATGAATCAACAAAAAAATAATTGTAAAAATTTGCATATATAGTAGAAGACTATTAAGCCAATCATGAATATGATATCATGAAAATATTTCTACAATAATTAAATGATGTTTCAAGAGAGTAGTTCTCATATTTAATACCATACTCCATTTTTTCTTGGGAGAAAATCAAAAAAACTTTCAACTTTCAATTTGGTGAAAGAGTCGGTGAAATAATATTACTTAGAAAATTCACTAATACTTGTATTAGAGAGGGTGAATTAGTATCTACATTTAATTTGATATTTTTAAAAATATTTCAAATAATTACCAAGCACATGAGACCTAATGATGCATTTTCATTGTTTTTTTACTTGGGTGACTTTGGTAAAGAGATGAGTTACAAATTAAGGAGGGAAAAACCAAGAAGTTTGCATGATGAATTCAAAACTACCATGTTTATTGAGCACATGTGGAAATTTAGAAGGTGGTAAAAAATACCAAAGAAAGAATCCATTCATGCAAATAATAAATACAATAAGGAAATAAATAAAAACATCTCAAGTGATTCCCAATTTTCCATACCACTTAATAAATCATTTCTACTGGATGATATATGCATGGATTTAACTTGGGAAGTAATTAATCATAAGAAAATGGATCTTTTGAACTTCAAATATATGCATATGGTAAGAAATATGATGAAAATGATAAAGATGTGAGTAACTTAAATAAAGATTGTAAGATTGGCTAGAAAGGGGCTTCATTTGTAACACATGATTATGAGAATTATAGATATGACAATCATTATGTTGACAGAGACAATGTAGAGAGGATTTTTGTTTTTATTCCAAATATGAAGATGATTTTTATAGGTATTCTTACATTAAATATGATCAACATTCAAATATACATGAGGCTATATATAGTTCCTCAAAACAAGAGTTTTATATTTATAATAAAAAAATGGTTGAAAGTATAAATTAGATCAACCCAAAGGTTTCATATCAAGAAAATGGTAACATAATATAGATGAATGATGATGTTATATTAGAGATAAATTAAGATGTATGTTATAATAGTCATTATCATCATTTTTCTTGACACATTCCAGTCACTCCATAGAATTTGTCATAATAGAGTGACTTAACATTATGGATATTTACAAACTCATTTTCTTCCTCATATAAAAGATTAAAGAACTTATAAATAGTATCTTTTGATATTCTTGGACATCTTAATTTATCTCTAATATGCATATTAGGAGATACTATTAATAAGTACTTTAATCTTTTATATAAGGAAGAAAATGAGTTTGTAAATATCCATAATGTTAAGTCACTCTATTATGACAATCTCTATCGAGTGACTGGAATGCGTCAAGAAAAATGATGATAATGACTATTATTTTCATGCTAATATGAAGATTGATGAATAAATGGACATAGATTCAAATAATAGTATACCATTTTTGTATTGACATGGACATGTTGATATAGAGAATGACGATATCACAAGAAACAAGGCTATATTGGTATGCAAAGGATATGTACAAGAAGAAGGTTTTGATTATGGGGAAATATTTTCTCTTGTAATAGGAATAGAAGAAGTTAGAACACTACTTACATATTTTCCTTATACAGGATTTAAGATACATCAAAAGGATTTCAAATCTGCATTTCTAAATGGGATACTTGAAGAAGTATACATAGAGAATCCTATAGGATTTGTGGACCCTAGCAAGAAAAATATGGTGTGTAAGTTGCACAAATATTTTTATGGTTTTAAAAAATCCCCTAGAGCATAGTATGAAAGACTACATAACTATATGGTGAAGATTTGATTTGCAATAATAAATGGTAAAAACAATCTATACTTAAAGACTCGAAAGAACAATGAGGTATTGCTATCTGATTTATTTTTTATGATATCATATTTAGAGAAAAGGAAGAATTATGAAAATCATTTGCTGAAGAAATTAAGAGGGAATTTGAAATGTCAATATTTTGTGTGATCAAATTCATTTTTGGCTTACAAGCATATCAAATGAAGAAAGGTTTCTTCATTTTTCAATCCAAATATATCAAGGAGACACTAAAAACTTTTGTAATGGAAGCTTCAAGACCAGTTAGTACACCTATGGTTAAAAGAATCAAATTATCTAAAAATGATGATTCTACTAATGTAAACCAGACATTATACATATCAATTATTGGAAAACTACAATATGTTTTTCATAGAAGACCTAATATTGCATTAGAAGTTAGGATAGTTACAAGATTTTTGGCAAGTGCTAAGGAAAACCACAACATCAAAGTAAAAGGATCCTAAGATATCTAAAAGGAACATAAGACTATAGATTGTAATACAAGAAGAATGACAAGTTTGAACTAAAGGTATTTACTAATTCTAATTGGGCATAAAATGTTGATGATAGAAAAAGTACAAGTGGAGGTGCATTTTTTCTATGAATGAGACTGATTTCATGGACAAGAAAGAAGCAAAAATACATTTGGAACTAAGGCTAAGTATGTGGCAACACTAGTGAATTGTTCAAATATCATATGGATCAAGAAATTGGTGAAAGGTATGAAGGAAGAGATTAGGATCCAATGGTTATCTATTGTGATTAAACTAGTGATATTAACATATCAAAGAATCCTATAATGCACACAAAAACCAAGCATATTGCTATCAAGTATACTTGAGAGAACTAGTTCAAGACAAAGAAGTGAGATTAGAGTATGTGAACACTAAAGAGAAAATATTTTATATATTCACTAAATCTTTAACTAAAGATGCTCATGAATTTAGAGGTAAACTAGGGGTGATTCCCCTAGACAAAGCTATATAATATGAAGTGAAGTTTTCAATCAAAAGTGTTGACTATATTATGTTATAAACTAATGTAGATAGTTCTAGTTTAGGAGTTTCCTAAGGAAATAGTGAAAAAAGCACAAAATGATGAATCAATCATACAAAAGATGATAGATGAAGAATTTAGAACTAACATGAAGGTATCTACATGAAAAGATGCATGATTCAAATTATCTCTGGCATTGTTGTTAAAGAGGGAGAGATTATCAAGTTACCATAAGAAACAAATACAATAGATTGAAAGATAGATTATCTAGTTACCATAAGAAAGAAAGAGAGGTTATCCAATAGATTGAAAGATTATTTAGAAGAAGAAGATCAAAATGAAAGAGGGATATACTAAAATTTGTTACAATACAAAAGAGAGAATAAGACTTACTTGAGATATTACTAGATCTTATGTTCTAGAGATGAGATGAGAATTGAAACTAAGGATATTAATGAATATTTGAACCTACACATAGAGGGAGTTTTTCGAGATAATATATGTTTTGTATTATATGGTAACTAGAGATGTTTCCATCAATGTCAAAGAGGGAGGTTTTTGGAAACTACAATTGCAACAATTATCATGTTGTCATTGATGTCAAACCTATTGTTGAGACAACTTTCTATCTGGTTTAAGTGTCATATTTATTTGATTGATGAAAAGGATTTGAGAATTTTTCCATAATACAAGTATCTAGAGGAAATGTTGAGCTATAAAGAGGACACTATAATTGTACGCTTGATTACTTGGACTTTTGATAGAATAAAGTGATTGTTTAAATTTGTTTGCAAGTAGAGAAGATAGTCATGCTAAATTCTTGGAGATATGGTCAAAGATAGATTAAATGCATAGGCCTTACCAAGTAACAAAGTAGAAGATTAGGGAAGTTGAAGTATATGCAGATTGATGCTAGTGTCAACTAAGTGCTAGAACAATCCAAGCTAAATTATTGTTGACCGAGCATCAGTATTGATTGAGTGATAGTTTCTATGTCAATCAAGAAATTTAGTAATGGTCAGGTAACTTAGTGATGACTGATGTTAGAACTTAGTGTTGACTAAGGAACAACATTTTAATAGTTTATGAGAAATCATAATTTTCAGCTAGCTAAGTTGTTCTTTTTGGATATAGAAAGCATGTTGAAGATAAGGATTGATGAGTTGAATCATTTAGCATTATGACAGGATTAGTAAGCAACCTAAGGAATGAATTTCAAGAGAAGTTTGTAGAAAAGAAGAGGATAAACAAAATGGAAATCATATTCATTGTATGTGGTGGATCTAATCATAAACCCTAATATCTATAATGATGTTTATATAGAAAAATATTAGAATTAACTATTTAAGGAGGTATGAAGGCCTAACCTACAAGGTGTAAGAGAGTTCTAGAGTATTTTAAAAAGTTGGAGCAATTGTTGATGTTATTGATTGGTAAATTTATGTAGAAGGATGAGAAGAGTTGAGAAGAGGTGAAGAGTGATTGCTTGAAGGGTTGCCAAGTGAATCAAAGATAGAGATGACAATGAGGGACTATCAATGAATCATCTTGAGAGTTGAAAGGAGATCTATACATTCAAAGTGATTTTTTCTTGATAGATCAAAACTTGGTGTTAATTTCTAAAAATTGTAAACAATATCTGAAATCCTTTAATCAAGGTTGACCTAATAGTCATATGCAAATCCTTTAATAAGGTGACATTCTAATAAAAATTTCTAAAGTCCTCCAACAAGGCCACTCCTAATAGGGTGATTAAATCCCTTAAAAGATCACAGTTAATAGTGTGCTTTGTAAACTTTAACAAGGTTGGCTCCTAATAGTGCTCACTTCAAAAGAGTAAAATTTGGTGACATATTGCTAGTAGTTTTTCCCAAATTGGGTTTCCACATTAAATCCTAGTGTCAAAGTGGTGTGGATGTTATTTATGGTTTTTTATTGATTAATTTTTACAATCCATAAGTCTATTATATTTTGGACAATGAACAACTCATTGATGTTACTATAAGTTGACTATAGAGACTAAGCAATGGAATGATAATAACTAATTAACCCCTGCCCCCAAGTTATTGTAAATATTCTAACATTTTCATGCTTTGAATATATACCTACAAAATTTTATAAATTACATATTCTTGATGGTATCCAAGAAGTAGTTATTGAAAATTTCAAGTATTGGGTTGGATTCTTGAAATCCACACATGTTAGATTGGGGTAAACATTGCCCAAAGTTGGAATTCTTAATTCTTTACTTTTGAAAAAGTTAAGGTTGGAGAGAAAGTTAAGATGTTGACTAAAATAAAAATGTTGACCATTAATCTCTTCATTTTGGTCCCCCCAAAATCCAAATCCTAATCATTAACTATTAAATTTTCTAAAGTTTATGGTTTGGGAGAGAGAAGGAATGTTGATTGAAATGAGGAAACTTTGACCCTTAACCTTTAACCTTTTTTAGTTAAGGTCTTAACCTTTTAGTTAATACATTAACCTTTGTATCAACCCACTTTTTTTGTATTAAGAAAAAATAAAATCCAAACCATCAACTCTTAATGTTTAAGAAAAGGTTAAGATTTTAAGATTTGAATTTTTAGCTTTAAAAAATTGAAAAATAATTCTTTAGCTTCAAATTTTCATAACTTTTAGCTCAGGACTCCAATTGCAGAAATGTAAAATGTATCAAAAAGCTAACAATGAGCCATCTAATTTAGAATTGTGAGATTTTTAAAACTTGGATAAAACCCTAACCATTTTAAAGCTTGAATTTGCATGTTCCTCTACATATTTTAACTATGAATTTTGAAATTTGGGATAGGGTAAATACCAAAGAAGCATGACTCAATGAACCTCTGTAATGTAAAGAATATATCTCTATGATGAACTCAAATATATATGTTATCATCAATAACAAACCTATCACTAATGCAATACATGGTCAATATTACATCCAAGTGCCAACTAGACCTAGAATCCTAACAATCTCCCCCTTGTGCATTGACATTAACATATAATGAAAAGAAATGAATCCAAAATAATTTTTTGTTGTCAATATATAAAAGCTTCCTAAAAATATTCCATATGAATACAATATAAATATTGTCAAGATATGAAGCATATAGATGCTCTAATAGCATTTTGTTCTCTCTATTTGCTAGTATATCCCCATTTGACATCAATAAAGAAGTCATTACTATGCCAAAGAATCAATCTAAAGTACCTCTATTGAACTTAATCTAAAAGTAATAATACTAAGTGTTAATAGATAGTGTTATACAAAAATCATTACATAAGAGATATTTAGTTAACTCTAATCTATGTGATCACTCCCCCATAACAGTAGCACCAAGCATCATGTCTAGATGTATGAATTATTCTTAAATTGTACTACACTGATGTAATATTGCATCAATAACTTTTAATTGGATGGGGGCATTACCCTAAGCATACTTCTAAGGTATTCAAAGGTGTCCTTAGCCAATAGTTTAATAAAGATGTCTACTACATGTTTCTTTGTGCTTACATATTCCAATCTAGTCTCCTTTTTTGTAGCCTTCTCTCTAAAAACATGATACTTAATAGCAATTTGCTTAGTCGTTGAATGTACAATTGAATTATTTGACATATTTATAGTACTTTTGTTATCACAATGAATGATTATAGGTTCTATAAAGTTAATACCAATATCCTCAAACATTTTCTTCATCCATATGATTGATTTACAATTAATTTCTACTGCAACATATTATGCTTGTACTATGGATTATGAGGTACAATCATGTTTCTCACTTAGAAAATAAACTACTTTTCAACCAAGAAATAATTCAACACCACTTGTGCTCTTCTTATCACCAATATTACCTATCACATTAGCATCAGTATATGTAAACAATGTAAAACTATTATATTTGTCATACCATAAATCTATTAGCCCCAGCTGATAATGTACAAGTAATCCTATGAATCTATGTAAAAGATTCATATCAATGTTATATTTTCATTGATGTAAAATTCATAGTTTGTTAGAAATTATTCTAACTTTGTAGTGTACCATATCATTTGATTGATAGAGGTTTGAGGAAAGTATGATGAAGAAAATATTGATAAGTATGGTATTCAAAGGGTACTTGAATGAGTTGGAAAATAATGTTGTATTATTGGTTTCACTATTTTACAATCATCTATTACTTCAGTATATTGAACAACATGATATTAACTTAGTAATAAGGTTAATGAAGGGAGATTATATTCAATAAGTGACTATAGTATTACTCAAATGATTGGTAAAGAAAAAGACAAACACACTATTGCCCAAGTGAGTCAATATTAAGTGAGTAAATGTTATGTTTATTAAGTAATAGATGGATGAAAAAGTTAGGAGAATTGGAATCTAAGGCCATTTTTTTATGGAAATATGGAAAGTTCAAGATTGTCTAAGTTACATGTCAAAGTTTTTTACAAGATCAATGACTAGGAAAATTCAATAAGGACCTGATGATGGAGTTTAAAGAAGGATAAGGATGGGAAAAAAATACTATGGAAGTTATATTTTCTTACAATTTAGATAAATTTTATGAAGTTTTGAATCTAGATATTTGGTATGAATATAAGATCGATGACCGTGATTAAGATACTAGACATGATAGAATCTAGAAGCTTAAAAATTACTATTTATGGAGGAAGTCAAGATAGTTTTGAGCTGCTAATTATTGTTAGGTTACTAGTTTCTGATCATAATGGTGGAGTGTTACTTTGATGTGAATGAAAATTTGAAGAAGGTGAAAGAATATTTTTGAGCTAGGAGAGCTAGGTAGAGTTGGAGAAAGAGGTGTTAATTAGCCAAGTCAAAAGTACAAAGTGGGAGAAGATCCAAGAGAGATATTACACAAAGAAAGAGAAAGAGCAAAGATTTGAGCAAGAAAAGGTAGTTTCTAATCTTAACATATCATTTCTATAATTATATTTTATCATTGTAGTAGAAAATATCAAAAGTATCAAGTGGACCTAATAAGCCTATGAAATTCTATACGATAACATCAATTAGTGGTGTTTGTAAGTTCTTTAAATTAGGCCACTCTTCAATCATGAACAAGGAGTGATAAGTTTTAGATGATCATTTGGTGAAATTCTGTAGTAGGGTCACATTAACAATGTGTATGTAACCCTTAACAAGGTTGGCTTCTAGTAGAGCTTACTTCGTAAGAGTGAATTTTTTGGGTTGTTGGTCCCAAGTGGTTTTTCCCTTCATAGGGTTTTTAAATTAAAATAATGGTATCAAA
This sequence comes from Cupressus sempervirens, assembly GCA_028749045.1. NCBI lineage: Eukaryota > Viridiplantae > Streptophyta > Pinopsida > Cupressales > Cupressaceae > Cupressus > Cupressus sempervirens. The sequence continues at coordinate 396,851,461 of CM053793.1, forward strand.
TGTGTGAATGTTATTTGTGTTGCAAGTTGTTTAAAATGTTTATATTTTATTGTAACTTGATAATAACTAAGTTTATGGTCAGTAAACACTAATTAATTTTACAGATACTCAGTAATGCAAACAATAATAAGTTAACAATTTGGAATAAAGTGGTTGAAAGAGTTAAATGATAAGTTGGATTGTTACACAAAGTGATTGTTGCTAAATTTAATGAAGTCTTATTGGTACTAAAATAGATTTAAGGGACTATATGATATTTGGACATAACTGATTCACTTACCACACCCCCCCTCCCCCCCAAGTTATCTAACAATTGGTATTAGGTCATAATACTTGGAGAAAGAAGTTTAAAGGAAAATAAGTTCCATATTGAAGATGTATAAAAGAGAGGTACTAATATTGAACAAGGATAACTTTTCATCATGGAAAGAGTGAATGAAGCTACATATTTTTGGTATTGGAGATAATATCAAAAATTGTTAGAGAATGAATATACTACCCCTTCTAGTCTCCTAAGTATGGAGAAAACGAATGAGAAAATAAATCACAATCATCAAATGATTGAGATTGCATCTACTCTCAATGATGTTGATTTTGATTATATCAAGAACTGTATCAATGCTAAACACGTGGGATAAAATGAAACTTTAGAAGAGCTAAAGTTGAAATTTTTATAGGTAAGTATGATGATATGAGAATGAAATAAGGTGATTGTTGATCTCATATTGGTTTTGACTAATAAGTGTCTACACACTTATGTCATTTACTTAGTTTATGCCAAATGCGTAGTACATGTTGAGCACAACATGTATATAATAGTGCACGCCAAGTTCATAGTGGGTTTCAAGTCACTCATGTGCCGAGTGATTTAGGAGCTGAGTAAGCAAAACATGTCAAGTGATACAGATGTCAAGTCATAATATAGAGAATAGTATATGCCGAGCATCAGATACTTTAAATGTCGAGTAAGATATTTTTGTCATTGTTATTTGTAATGGCACAAACAACTATGTAAACCATTTTTGAGCTAACTTTAAGATTGAATTATGATATTTTGGAGATAAGGATGAATCTTAATTTGGAATCCCAATGCATTCCATGCAGCCAATTAGAAAAAGGGAAGTATTAAGTGGCAAAATGGATGAATCATAGCTTTAATTCATACCTAACCCTAAGTCACCTAAGTCTTCTTAAGGAGGAAAAATCCTAAACTATCTATGAAATGAAGGTGTATGAAGGAGTGAGGAGACAAGTTTGCATACAAAAAATAGAGCATTCATGGTGACTAAGGAATTGTGAAGTGAGATTACATTGCAAAATCAATTAAAGGAGAACAAAGGAAAGGAAAAGCATATATCAATGAGACATCTGATCAAGAAGGATCAAGAATACATCAATTTAGAGGTGATATATTATCAAGAAATTAGGTGCTAACCACAAGATCAATGCTGAGCCATTCTAGTGGGTGAATTAGTTAAATCTCTTAACAAACTAATTCTAATAGGTTGTATTGAAATCCTTTAGTAGGGTGCTTACTTAATTGTAAGTTAAAGTCCTTTAATAAGGAACACTTTTAATAGGGTGTTAAAATCCTTTAACAAGGTGAGACCTAATAGTCTTTGTTAGCCTTTAACAAGGCAGACCTTTCACAGGGTAGATCATGTCTCATGATCAAACATTATAACCTTCATTAGATACACTTTATTACTATAGTAGTAAAGATTTGTGGGTGTCATTCCCACCCCAATTTTACCTTCTCATTGGAGGGTTTTTGGGTAATCATATGTGTATGTTTACTTGTTTACACATTTTAGATGTACATGCTTTACATGGTATTTTAGTTTTCTTATTGAATGCATTAGATGGATGTGTGGTGAATGTTTTAAAGGTCAAAGTTTAAACTACTGATTCACCCCCCCTATAAGTTTACCTTTCTTATTGAATTTCCAACAATGACAATGTTGCATAGTATGTGAACTAAATAAAGGATTCTTTAAGTGCAATCAGATCTTGTTGAGGAACTACCATTGATTCTAAAAATCTTAAGTAAAGTTCTCATAACTCTTATTCTTATTTATGCTATTAAATTTTCTACAATCCAATATGTAAGAGCTATGTCTAATTACAATCTGACACTTGATAGTTTATTTGGTCAGTTGACTACATTTGAATTGAGAAATTCTAACAATAGAATGGTCAAAATGGGAAATAAATTTAAGTCTTCACTAACAATCACCAATTCAAAGAAAGTGAATAAAAGTAAAGAAGAAAGTGAGTCTAGAATTAAAGATGATCTCGATGAGCTTGAAGCATTTCTTGCAAGATGGTAATCAAGAGGTAAAAGTAAATACAAAGGTAAAATTTCCTTGATCTATTTCAAATGTAACAAGGTTGGTCACTTTGCTACCAAATTTTTTAACAAAATTAAGTCTAATAGAAATGATATTAATGACAAGAAATATTTCAAGTACAGGAAGAATGGGGACTAGAAAGACAACAGAAAGAAGTCATGCTACATTGGTGAAGAAGAACATACCAAGTCCATCTTTAGTGATGACAAGGAAATAGTTGAAATTGTTTATGTTCCAATCAAGGAAGATCGAAATGGTGAAATCTATGAGAATGAAACTTCCCTTATTTCACATGTTACTAAGAATGACTCATGGATTACGGAAAGTGGTTTCTCATATCACATGACTAGTATTCTAAGTTTGATAAATTTGAAGAAATTAATGATGGTGGAATTATTAAGCTACGAAATAATATTTCATTTTTTATTAAAAGTAAGGGATAACTCATGTTGAATGATAGGATTAGATATGATGGTGCATGTTGGGTTCAAGGACTTAAATATAATCCTTTGAGTGTTACATAATTCAATAAATCAGGTCACAAGATGGAATTTGAGTAAAGGAAGGTCAAAATATTTGATGATGAGGGTAATATGATTGGAAAAGGAATACAAAAGAAAGGTAACTTATTCTACCTTGATCCTACAATTGAAACATACTTATTTTCTAGAATTGAGGATGTGTGGTTATGGAATAAAAGGTTGTGTCATGTAAACTTTGAGAACATGGTGACAATTAGTAGAAAGAAAAAAGTAAGAGGCTGACCAAATCTGCAAAAATCAGGGAATGTTATGTGAAAAGAATGCCAACTTGATAAGATGAAAAAGTCTATTTTTTCTAGCAAGACACACACTTTAAATGATATACTAGATTTAGTGCATATAGATCTATGCATTCTAATTGGTTTTGATAGTTACTGTGGTGATAAATATTTAATATTGTTTGTTGATGATTATTCAAGGATGATGGTTATAATGTTTATGAAGGTAAATCATATGCTTTTGATATGTTTGAATTGTATAAAGCTAGAGTTGAAAATGAAATAGGAAAATCTTTGAAATGTTTGAGATCTAATAGAGGTGGTGAGTTTATGTTTGCTGATTTCACCAACTTTTGTACTGAGAATGGTATTAAAAGATAGCTATATGTATGAAGGAAACCATAACAAAATGGTATTTTTGAAAGGATAACTAGATCAATAATGGATTGTAAAAGGACATTGATGTTGAGATGGAGGTTTCTTAGATATTATAGAGAGAAGTAATTAGTATTTTTGTTTATACTCTCAATGGAGTTCAATTGAAGAAAGGAACAAACAAGACTCTCTATGAACTTTGGTATAGTCATACATTGAATGTAAGGTATTTCAAAATCTTTGGGAGAAAATGTTATATTGATAAGGATGAAAGGAATAATAGACTTGATGTTAAAGGAGATGCAGGTATATTCCTTGGTTATTCATCTAAGAGTAAATCTTATAGAATTTTGAACAATGCTACCAACAAGATGATTGAAAGTACAAATATAAGATTTGATAAGTTTGCAAAGATGAATGATGTGGAAATCAACAAGGAACCTAAAGATTACAAGTTTTTTTTTATGTCTATAAAGAGGCTCCTGATACCCTACCCAAGTTATAGCATAAATCTACTAAGAACTAGACTATAGCACATGAGTCATAGAATTATATACCCAATCACCAGATTGTTAAACCCAAGTTGGAATTATAACCTCTACCAAGATAAGAAAATATTAAAACTAAAAGAAATAAACTTTTGTTGACCAAATATATAAGGAAGAATCATTTACAAGAATAGATAATTGGTGATAGAAGTGTTGGAGTAAAAACAAGAAGAAAGTTAAGAAAATGTACATGTTTAATAGCTAATTTTAAACCAATAACATTAAAGATTGTATTGAATGATGAAATTTTTGTTAATTCTATAATTGAGGAGATTGATCAGATTTAGAAGACTAATACATGGACACTAGTACTAAGATCTAGTGATAAAAATGTGATTGGAACCAAATGGATTTTTAGAAACAAGATGAATGTGAATGGAGAAGTGGTAAGGAAGAAGGAAAGATTGGTTAGAAAAGGATATGCACAAGAAAAAGGAATAGATTATCATGAGACTTTTTCACCTGTAGCAAGATTGGAGGAGTAAGAACATTGTTGGCCTATGCTACATATAATAAGTTCAAAGTATGTTAAATATATATCAAATATGCATTTATGAATAGGATACTTGAGGAGGAAGTATATACTAAACAATCTAAAGGATTTATTGAACTAGAAAAGAAGATCATGGTATATAAGTTTAAAAAAGAATTGTATGGATTGAAACAAGTCATAAAGCATGGTATGAAAAATAACACTCTTATAAGATCAAGATTGGATTTGCAAGAAAAAAGAAATAATCTATATTTTAAAAATGGTCCAAGCAATATGGTGTTGATTGTTGAAATATTTGTTGGTGACATAATATTTGGAGGAAATGACATGTTGAGTATGGCATTTTTTGAACGAATGAGTACTAAATTTGAGATGTATATATTTCATAAGATAAAAAAATTCATTGGATTACATGTTTATCAAACAAGAAAGGTATATGTGTGACTCCTCATTAGTTTTTGAAAGAGATATTGAAGATATTTGGGATAGGTGAGTCTAAACTAGCTGATACACCTATGATGAATAGAGTAAAATTATCAAAAGAAGACACTACCAGAGAGGTAAATGAAACACTATATAAGACTTAATTCAAGAGCATCCTAGGTGCAAGGGCAATCTTGCATCACCCAAAAATATTTTATTTTCATTTTTTTCTATTTTAATAAGGACTAGTAGATAAGGTGGTTACTATTTATGGAAACTTACTATTTTTAATAAGTTTTTCATATGAGATTAGAATGTTCTCATTTTCTATAGGAAGTTTCATTTTAGAGTTATAGGCCTACCATAAAAATCTCATTTCTCAAGCATTAGTATAAGAGAATTTATTGCAAATTTTTGGTGGAAAATTTTGCAAAAAAATATTCAAGCTCTCTATTGGAGGCCTTAAAGTGCTTGGATGAGGTCTAAAAGCTTGATTGAAAGGCAACTAGTGCCATTCTAAGCCTGTAGATCAGGAGTTAACATTTGCAAAAAGTGGTTATAATAGCCAGTTAGAGCAATGGTTCATAAGTTATGGCCTTCAAAAGTTAGGCTACTGAAATTTCTAAAATATTTTTTCAAAGATGTATTTGGCTGACTCTATGTGTATTGTTAGGGTCTATTGGCCCTAAGTATTAGGTTTGAGCATCTAGAACCTTCCTGGATGGAATAAAATTGCCTATTTAAGAAAATCCTAAACATTGTCTAGGATAGCTCTGGGTGATAATTCACAACTTGTCTTGCAAATTATTATACTAAAGGCACCCATGTAGTGAGCATATTGTACTTATGAATTTTGTAATTCTACATTTACAGTGCAAATAAGAAGTCCATATTTTGTTCTCGCATTTTCTATTGTTCCTATGTTTTTGTTATTAGTTTATGGTATTAAGGGGAGCTCCCTACATTAGGACCATGATTGGAAAGCTACAATAAATTGTACATAGTATACTAGGTATTGTAATAGCTACTAGAATTGTTGCAAGGTTTTCATCTCATCCAAATTAGATGTGTATGACTGTTGTGAAAAGGATATTCAAATATCTCAAAGGAACTAAAGATCATGGCCTATTGTATAAACAAGAGGATTAGTTTAATCTATAAGTCTACATAAATGTTGATTGGGATGGAAATATTGATGAAAAAAATAAAATAAGTGATGGATCTTTCTTTTTAGGAAAAATATTGATTACATGGATAAGAAAGAAACAAAGTTCTATTTCACAATCTACTATTGGAGCTGGATATATTTATGTTGTAATCAATTTTTCAAATATTGTAAGGATTAAAAAAATTGTAGGAATTCAAAAAGAGGTAAATGATCATGTTACTATTTATTGTGATAATACTAGCACCATAAATATTTCAAAGAATCTGGTGATGCATGCAAAAACTAAGAACATATCAATCAAATATCAATATTTGAGGGAACAAGTTGAATATGTCAAGTCCAAGGAGCAAATTTGTGACATATTTACTAAGCCATTACCCAAGGATTCTTTTGAGTATGTAAGAGGTTAACTAGGTTTCTTTCCCCTATCCAAAATTCACTAGGTAAAGAGGTCTATTCCATCAGATCATGGATGAATTGTAATATCTTTAAGGAGTTGGTTTATAATTGATCACACTTTACAAAGCATTTTTGAGGTTATGAAGTTGACTGTGATAAAACTAGTGTAATTAGTACATGCAAGATGCAAGGAGAACTATAAATTTTTATAAGTTTTATGATGAAATTTATAATGACCTTTGCCATCACAATCAAAGGGAGAGAAATAGTGAAAAGGGAGAGAGTAACTAAATAGGATAAGTGTACAAAATAAGGAGAAGTATAAGTATGAGAGATTATCAAATAGTGAAATATACCCAAAGGGGAAAAGAATTTGAAAAGAGAAAAATGTTGAAGATTGGAGATTGCTGCTGATGGAGGATACACACCAAGTTACAGAATTTTTGTAGTTGGAGAGAAGAACTAAAAAGTTGTATTTTTGTCAATTTATAACTTTGATTATCCTATGTAATTTTTTGTAATGTAAAATCATACGTTATGTGTTTCCATCAATGCCAAAAGGGGGAGATTATTAGCCCCAATTTATAATCTAATAGGTATTGCTATGAATGTATGTTAAAGAGTCATATCAGTTGTTATATTATTATTGATCTCAAAGTCTTAGTTGGCTAAACATTATGCTAACTTAGTATAATACCATATCATTTGCTAATGAATAGGATTTAATTGATGAAGAGGATTTGAAGAAAGTATGATGAAGACACTATTGTTAATTATGATATTCAATGGGTACTCAAATGAGTTGGAAAAGGATAATGTATTATTTGTTTGATTTTTTTACGATCGTATATTGTTGTAATATATTGAAGAACACAGGCTTTACCAAGTAACAAGATTAATGAAGATAGACTATAATCACCAAGTGATTGTAGTATTGCCTGAGAAATTAAAAAAGGAAAAGAGAAACACAATATTTCTCAAGTGAGTCATTATTAACTAAGTTCTATATTACCTAAGTAAATGTTATGTTTATTGAGTAACAATTGGATGGAAAAGTTTGGAGAATAAGAATCTAAGGTTTACTTTTGATGGAAATATGCAAGTTTTGAGATAGCATAAGGCATGAGTCAAAGTTTGTTACAAGATTAATGACTAGAAAAGTTCAATAAGGATATAATGATGGAGATTGAAGAAGGAAAAGAATGAACACAAAATTTTATGAAAGTTATATTTTTTGAGTGTCTAGATACATTGTATGAAGTTTTGAATCAGGAAATTTGGTATGAATCTAAGATCAACAACTATGATTAAGTTATAAAAGATGGAAGAATATGGAAGCTTGAAGATGAATATTGAAGGAGGAAGTCAAGATAGTTTTGAGATGTTGATTTTAGTTAGGTTGCTAGTTGCTGATCAAATTGTAAGAATGTTAAGATTTTGTGAATGTGAAGTTGAACAAGGTTAAAGAAGATTATTGAGCTAGGAGAACTAAGAAGAGTTAGAAAGAGAGCATGTGTTAATCAACCAAGTAAAAGGTAAAGAGTGCAAGAAGATCCAAGAGAGAGATCAGACAAAGAAAGAAAAAGAACAAAGATCTGAACAAGAAAATGTAGTTTATATTCTTAATAGATAATTTCTACTATTGCTTTTTAATCATTATAGAAGAAAATCTTGGAAGTACCGACTGAACCTAATAAGGCTATGAAATCTTATATGCTAAAATTTATTAGTGGTGTTTGTAAGTCCTTTAAGTCATGAAACTCTTTAGTTAGAAATAAGGAGTGATAAGGTCTAAATGATCCTATGGTGAAATTTTTAACCTTTAACAAAGTTGGCTCTTAGCAGATCTCACTTTAGAAGAGTGAATATTTTTGGGTTTCTTGTCCTAGGTGTTCTTTTTCCCTTCAGAGGGTTTCCACATTAAAATCTTAGTGTCAAATGTGTAAATTTTATTTGTGTTGCAATTTATTTTACATATTTTATATTTTACTACAACTTGGTAATAACTAAGTTTATGGTCAGTAATCACTAAGTAATTTTACTGATACTCAATAATGCAAAGCATAATAAGTTAATAGCTTGGAATAAAATGATTGAAAGAGTTAAATGATAAGTTGGATTTTTACACTGAGTGATTTTTATAAATTTTATGAAGTTTTATTGGTACTAAAATATTTTGAAGGGACTGTATGATAACTAGACATAACTAATTCACTCCCCCGCCCAATTTTCTTAAAAAATCATAGTCTGGTGTTCCCTTCAAATATCTAAATATCATTTTCAATGATTCTAGATGTGTCTCTTTAGGGACTATTTTAAATATCATAACTATCCCAACTATATTTTATATTTCTAGCCTTGTATGTCTCAAATATTGTAACCCTCCAATTATAGATTTGTACCTAGTTTGTATAGTATAGGGTGAATCATCTTTTTTTTTAACAATTTGTAACAAGTTGTATGCCCAAAATATTGATATTACTATAAACCCTTATATTTGAGAAATCCAATGCATATAGAGTCCCCAATGGATGCTTATAGCTTCCTATCTATGATGTGAAATAATTATGTAGATAATGATGGTGGCTCTCAAATGAACTAAATAAATAGAACCACTGCAAGGTGGAACATATAATGGAAGATTTGAAATGTATCAAGAAATGAGAGTGGAAGTGTTTAGGACATCTATGACTAATGTAAATGCAAAGTAATCTAAGATGAGATGCAAGAGATGCAAGATAAAAAAAGCTAAGTTGATTAGACAAAAGTATTAATATTCCATGCTAATTACATTAGATTACCTAAGCTAAATTTAGTGTGCAAGTAAGATCAATAAATAAAATGAAAAGTGAAAACATATTGGTAGAATGAACTCTAGATCTTCAATAGTGAGGAATGAACTCTAGATCTTCAATAGTGAGGAGAGAGACTCCTTTTTGAGATTTAGAAATGACCATAGAATAGATTACAAGGAAAAATAATGAGACATTGGGAAAAATTGATTTTTGGTTTATCCATGTTATCATGTCTTAAGAGGAAAAATAAAAAGTTGTGATTAAGAGGGAAAATGATGAATCGTTGAGATGAAGAGGTACTTTTGAGTGGGTAAGGATTTGCTTTTTTTTTTTTGTTTTTAAAATTTTTTTTCATGTACACTTAGGAGAAAGGAGTATTTTATTATTTAATTAAAAGGAAAAATATTATTTTAATTAAATACACTTACAATAAAATGGTCAAACTTTAGGATATAATCAAATAAATGATTATGTGATTATTTGATCAAGGATTATTTATTTTTAATTATGTAAAATTAACGTAATGCATAATAAGGCTAGTACATTGATTAAAAATACTTAGATTAGGGGCATAAAGTTTACTAGAACAAAAATTGGTGATTACATTTTCCCCTCTTTAAGTCAACATGAGAGCAATCAAAAAGAGTCAAAGAATGTCATCATGTCAAATAATTAATATAAAGTGACGAATTAATCTAAAAGATATGACTCCAAACCTTATTAAATGAAGCATAGTGAGCTTGAATTGAAGGATAACTAACTCTAAATTTGGTTGAAAAAAGATTAGTTATACTAGTCATGAACTTGATTGAACTAAAATCAGAAAGATAATATTGAATGCATAGTTTAGTGTGAAGTGGTGAAACTGAGCATTATGACAAATTTGATTAATTAGACAATACTAGAATAGATGTGATGTGATGAGAATGAATTGTGCATGATTGAATTAATAGCCTTCCCTAATTAATTTTATGTGATGAAATAAAATCACTCCTATGGAAAGATTGAAGAATATCAACTTGATGTGAAGCGATGAAGTTGAGATGCCCCTAGTGATGATAGCATAATCAATTTATATTTTTTTTGCTGATAGAGTCATCTTGTCATGAAAATAGAAATTATGTGGAGGAGATTGATGTAGGAGCATCCACATAACTCTATATTATTTTATTAATTATATGTCATTATACTTTTCCCAATTTGTCTCATTGAAATTGTTATCAAAACATTGCAAAATTTGGAGTTGTATGTCATTTATCATGAAAGGAATTTTATGGGTCCTCAATGTAATCGATAGTAAAATGTGAATATGAACAATGTTGAAGTAGTTGGAAAGTCTTTCCAACTTCCAAAATGATTATAAATGGAACAAAGTTTGTATCGAGTGGATAGTGTAGAGAGTTAGGGGAACATTGGGCTCTCTAGTTTTTGATAGTCAGAGAGCCATGGATGTATTTATGTAGTGGAAGCTAATGGAATGTTAGTGTATTGGATTTGACTAACAAATCATGTCTCCAAATTTATTTCAAGTCTTTTCTTCATGCACACTTGAATAAATTTCATTTTATTGAGTATCGTATTTGCTATCAGGTTTGAACTATTATTGTATTCATAGTAGAGTGAAACTATCTCATAATTGTCTTATAGTCATTAGTTTGTAGATAGCATAAGTTGGAATCACTTATTGATATCATTTTGTCATTAGTGTTATCCCCAAGAATGTCAGGTATGTCATGAAGGTTAAACCCGCAAGTATGGTGTTGCCTCTTTTTGTTGTGAACCATGCAAGATGATATTATGTTTCCTGATATTAATGAATCCCAAGTATTCTCTAGTGGGTTCATTATATGTTCACCTCCATTTATAGTAATTGATTTCTTTGTGAAGATGGGTATTGATTTGGGACACATGTATATGGGAATTGATTCTATTGTTTATGTTTTGGGTTATCTGGTTTATCAAAGAATATATAGAAGTGTCGTCCTTATTGAAGCTATGTTCAGATGATGATCTCATTCTGCAATATCTATGGGTGTTTTAGTTTTCAGAATGAAGTTGATAATGGAATTTTTTTGGGAGTTATTTTAGAATATGAAAGAAACTAATTGGATAAAATATTGAGTCCCCTACTTGTATCACTTTTCTAGAAACTTCTCTTCACATCAAGCCGTTAATTGTTCATCTAACCCTTTCCTTGCATTAAATAATCTAGTACATAAATCCTTATCTTAAACATGATTTATATATTCTAATAATATGAAAGAAACTGATTGGATAAAATATTGAGCCCCCTACTTATATC